>JBCNJP010000024.1:13298463-13368119 GCA_039602395.1 Deinandra increscens subsp. villosa | reverse complement strand
GACAATGCATGCTAAAGCTAAAACTAGCACAAACCCACCAACTACTGCTTTTTATATTGAAAATTCATCGAGTGGTCATGCTAGTGTATCTTGGGGTTCTTCTGGTGAGAGTTATACTCAAAAAGCTACAGTGACATATCCAGTTTACTCCAATCAATCTGCTTCTGCACCAAATCAGAATGCTTTTTCTGCCAAAACTACAAATGATTTCATGGCACTGTTTTTGGCAATGGTATCTTCATATGATGGGGTAGTAGCTGGAAAGTTGACTAGTGCGAGCTAACAGATGAAGACTATGAACAAATTGATGCTGATGATCTAGAACTTATGGACATCAATTGGTCCATGGCAATGCATGTTCGGAGAGGTAAGACGTATATGCAAAGAACGGGACGCAATTTAAATCCTGAGGGAAAGCTTGGATTCGACAAATCCAAAGTTCGTTGCTATAATTGTCAGAATTATGGTCACTTCGCAAAGGAATGCAATAATGCAAAGAAGCAAGAAACTTCAAAATTGTTTTAGAAGTATGCAGCTCAAAGTTCAAAAGCATCAGGAAGCAATTCTACTCCATCAAGTTCAAATGCAAATGCTTCAAATCAAGATTCTAAAGCTTTGGTTTCTCAAACTGGGGAAGGTTATGACTAGGGAGCAGATTATCCTGATGAATCTGCATTTCTTTGTACTGAAGTGAGAGATGTAAAAATTGAAGATGATCCTGAACTTCCAGGTGAAGACTTCTTTGCAGAAGGCCATCAAGCCTTTATGGCTAACATTCAGGTTGACTCTAAACCTTGCGAACATTGCATGACCTCTACTAACAAATTGAAGGAGCTTTCTAATGAGAAAGTTATGTATTATGACAAATACATGTTGGCAGAGGGGAACACAAAAATATACAAACAAAGGTGGGAGAGCGTTAAGGCTGAACTGAAAAGTGAGCATGCATCGACTTTGAGCACCAAAATTGAATTAAATAACAAAACTGAAGATTACATTTTTTGTGAAAAGAAGCTTGCAGAAGCTAATGCTAAAATTTCTGAATTGAACATAAGCTAATGCTAAAATTTCTGAATTGAACATTGAAATTCTAGATCTTAAAAGACAACTTGAAAATTTCAAAAATTCAGCTTCCTTTGCAAGTTTTCTTTGCAAAGATGAAACTCTAAAAGAGGTGTTCAAGGAATCGAAATGCAATTCAGTTCCACCCCCGATTGTGCATGGTTTGGAACCGACAGACACTGAAACCAAACCATCAATTGTGTTTGATTATTCAAAGTTCACTGAGAACTTGGTTGGTAATTCTGACAAACACAAAGGAACTTATAAAAAGAAGCCTGGCAAACATGTGTCCAAGGCAAATTTTGATGCTCCAAAATCAAATGAGTCAAGTGATTCTGTAGGTGACAAATTAACTGGTTCTGTCAAATTGACACCTTTGGAGCAAGCTATTAAGATAAAAGAAACTGAGAAGAAAATAAAAAATTCTGAAAATGAAAATTTTGCTAAAGGCCAAGATCTCTTTTATGAAAAAGACTTAGTAACAGCTAGCAACACAACCACACCGGATGTTAATGCAATTCGGGTTGCTCCTCCAAAGTCTGTCAAGTTTAGTGGTGTTGGTTTTGGATCAGTTTCTGAAAAATCTGAGGTCAATCAAAAGAAATCTCAGGTAGTTCAGAAAAATGATAAGAAATTGAAAGGAAAAATGGAAACTGGTGACTCATCTCAGAAAATCAGAATGTATTGTCTCAAAGGTAGTTACCACATATTTTCTGATGAGATGTTCCCATTATGCTGTGTTGATCCAAAACGGGTTGCTAAGGTGTTTTATGTTGAGTCCGAGGAGAATGGTGTGTCTTATCATGGCAGTGGGGAAAGTAGATCGTTGCTAAAACTTAGAACGAGTCCAAATGATCAGGATCCTCTAAAGTTATATACTCCAAATGATCAGAAACTTGTTTTAAAACCAAAAGCTTCCAAATACTCACCAAAGAGTTTTTACAACTCTGATGGTCGGTTTTCCATTAAAACAAATTATTTTGATTACAAATCCTATGGGTTTTGTGATGATTATGATTTCTATGATGATTTTAGTAAATTTGAACAAAACAAAGCTCAAAGGATCAAACCAAAAGGGTATGCTGATCAATGTGGAGTTGATGAACATGGTTTTTATAACCAATTTGGGTATATTACCCCTTTGCTTAAACCTCTTCCAAAGCATAAATCCCGAAGGTTTAATGCTAACACACCAAGGAGAGTTGTTAAGCAAAAGTCTGATGATTACACCTCGACTGATTCAGGAAACAGTTTTCCTATGGTCTTTGTTGATCGTAGGCAGTGTTATCATTGTTATCAACAAGGCCACCTCAGAAATAGATGTCCGATTTTGGCAAAGAA
This sequence comes from Deinandra increscens subsp. villosa, assembly GCA_039602395.1. NCBI lineage: Eukaryota > Viridiplantae > Streptophyta > Magnoliopsida > Asterales > Asteraceae > Deinandra > Deinandra increscens. Next base: position 13,365,716 of record JBCNJP010000024.1, on the reverse strand, counting down.
ACGAGCTTCCACTGTTAGTAAAGATAAATCTGATTCCATTTCTAAGCCAAATGAGATAGATGAAAAGGTGGTAACAAAACGGTTTTTCAAATGAGAAAAAATTTTCAAACATCAAAAATCTTTTGGAAGTTCATCTTCGGGTGAATCTGCTACTGATTCATCTATCCTAGTGTTAAGGCAAAAGTGGCTGTCTAAATTGTCCTCAAAAGCCACTGAAGACTTTTTTGAAGATACCGGTCGACCCAAAGCTGAAAACTTAGGTCCAGATTCTCACTAATTATTTGCTGATATGTGCAGGGTGTTTGCAAGCCAGCTGTCAACAACTTCTCGGTAGTTGATAGTGGAGCATCCAGGCACGTGATGGGTAATATTTCTCTCCTTTCAGACGTCAAACCAATTAACGGAGGAAATGTTACCTTTGTTGGCAATAAAGGTGGAAGAATAGCCAGAGAAGGAAACATGGGTAACGAGAAGTTCACATTTGATAAAGTGTAAATTGTGGAAGAACTGCAACACAACCTGCTGAGTGTATCACAGATTTGTGATAAGCAGTACACTGCTGCTTTCACAAGTTCTGAGTGCCTGATTCTGAAACCTGGAATTCAAATCCCCGATGATTAGATTGTGATGTGTGCGCCAAGATTTCGTGATTTTTATGTGTTAAACATGAATCAATCATCTTTTGCTGTAGCTGCTACTTGTTTCATCTCAAAGGCTACTGAAAAAGATTCAATTTTGGGGCATCGCCGTATGGGACACATCAACTACCGCAAGATGTCTACTTAATTAATCATAATCTGGTAGAAGGTGTATCGAACAATCGGATTTCAATCAATGATGTGTGTGTTTCCTGTAAGAAAGGAAAACAAAAGAAGAAGTATCATCCATCCAAACGACTCAATTCGATTGTAACCCCGTTAGAGCTGCTTCATATGGATCTCTTTGGTCCGATGAAAGTTCGAAGTGTTGACGGGAGTTTTTATTGGTTGGTGATAACTAATGATTTTCCCGTTTCTCATGGGTGGCGTCGCTACATTCGAAGGATGAAACTCCAGATACAATTAAAAAGTTGTTATCCAAGTTCGAATCAATGTATAAATACAAAATCCGCCGCATTCGTACTGACAATGGTACCGAATTCAAGAATGTTAAAATGACAGCTTTTTGTGATTCTCTTGGAATTGTACAAGAATTCAGTGCGCCGTACACTCCTCAACAGAGTGGATTTGCTGAGGGAAGAAAGAATCGAACATTGATTGAGACGAAACGAACTATGCTGTCTGATGCACATTTACTGATCAAGTTTTGGTCTGAAGCAGTTCACACTGCATGTCACGTGCTCAACGTGTTCTGCTTGTCAAACGATTCAACAAGAAAATTTATCAATTACTTAAGGGTTGTAAGCCGAATTTGCATTTTTTAGAGCCATTTGGGTTTTTATGCACGGTTCTCAAGGAAGGTGGGAAGTTTGAAGCCAAAGCTGATGAAGGCATCTTTGTTGGGTATCAGCATCCAATAAAACGGGTTTATTTTCCTTCTTCTAAGACAATTGAGAATCATTTAAATGTGGATTGTCAAAGACACACTTTTCTGACACCCAAATCGGTTGATATTCCTTCTTTTGATTACAAGACCTTATTTGATTCTTTCTCGGCTGCACATAATGATTCTGCTGATGAGCATGCTAAAGAACTTCTAGGTGCTGCTATGGTACATGCAATACTTACTCCTGGTTCATGGGTCCCAAAGCTTCCAAGTGTTACTAATGATGCTTCATCTAGTCAGAATGTTTCTAACTTAGAAACAAGGAGTTCGTTTGATGATGATGAAAGTACGTTTCATGAAGCTGAATCAACACCGGTTGATGATCCAATTAGCTTACCGAGTACAAGTTCTTCGGTCTAGGTTTCTTTACCTATTGGTTATTTTTCAAGCTCAGAGGAAGCAGATGCAACTTTAAATAATCTTGCAGACAATATTGAGGTTCGTGATTCGACTACGCTTCAGATTCATAACATTCATCCTCAAGAGAATATAATTGGAGATCTGAATTATGGGGTGCGCACACGGCATCAATTGGCTGATTCTATTGATGCGTTAATTGTTGAAAATAGGGATTTCGGTGTTCAGAATGAAGTATTTCACTCGTGTTTTCTGTCTCAAGTTGAACTTACCAATGTTGATCAAGCGTTGGAAGATGCTTATTGGGTAGAAGCGATGTAGGAAAAATTGCAGCAATTTCAGAAATTAGGAGTTTGGCATCTCGTGGATTTACCCGCTAATTCTAAAGAACCTTGTGGAACGAAATGGGTTTTCAAATGCAAGAAGGACGATCGTGGTATCATCGTCGGAAACAAGGCTCGGTTAGTGGTTCAGGGTTTCTCTCAGATTGAAGGCATTGATTTCAATGAAGTATATGCTCCTGTAGCAAGAATTGAGGCTATTAGGATCTTTCTGGCTTTCGCGGCACATCATGGAATCAAAGTATATCAGATGGATGTCAAAAGTGTGTTTTTGAATGGGAAAATTCGTGAAGAATTGTATGTGAAGCAACCGCCTGGTTTTTATGTTCTAGAGTTTCCTGAACGGGTGTATATGCTTGATAAAGCTTTATATGGTCTTCATCAGGCTCCAAGGGCTTGCTATGAAACTCTTTCTACACACCTACTGGAAAATGGATTTAAACGTGGCAAGGTGGATTGTACACTATTTTCAAAAAAGTTTGGGAAGGATTTGCTGCTGGTCCAAGTTTATGTGGATGATATTATCTTTGGTATCACAAATGACAGCTTATGCACGGAATTTGAGCGGGTCATGCAAACGAAGTTCGAGATGAGTTCAATGGGGGAGATGGGTTTCTTTCTGGGTGTTCAAGTTCATCAATCTGCCAAAGGCATATTTCTGCATCAATAAAAATATGTGTCCGATATTTTGGCTCGTTTTAAAATTGGAGATGTCCGGATCCCGAGTACACCTATCCAGGTTTTACATGGTCTTGAATCAGATGAGTCTGGTTACAATGTTGATCCGACATTGTTTCGTTCAATGATAGGTTCCCTTATGTACTTAACTGCATCTCGACCTGATATAATGTTTGCTGTGTGCTTGTGTGCTAGGTACCAGGCAGCTCACAAGGCTTCACATATGGTAGCAGTCAAACGAATCTTTGCTTATTTAAAAGGTAATCCGGATCTTGGTATCTGGTACCCTAATGATAATAAGTTCGAGTTATCGGCTTATTCTGACTCATATTATGGCGGCTGTAAAATCAATTTCAATTCAGCCACCACTGGATGCCAGTTTTTTGGGGGATAGACTAGTGTCGTGGAAATTTAAGAAACAAACTTCGGTTGCAACGTCTACTGCTGAGGCGGAGTATGTGGCTGCTTCAAGTTGTTGTTCACAAGTTTTGTGGATCCATTAGCAGTTACGCGACTATGGTTTGAATTTTCTCACTACTCCCATTTACATTGATAACTCGGCTGCTATTTCTATCACGAAAAACCCTGTTCAACATTCAAAAACTAAACACATTGACATAAGGTATCACTTTATCCGTGATTGCTATGAGATGAAATTAATTGATTTGCAGAAAATTCACACGGATTTTCAAAGGGCTAGTTTATTCACTAAAGCGTTTGATAAAACTCGCCTTCAATTTTTATTGCAAATCAATGGGGTTACTCGGTTGAGTGCCAAGTAAACTGGTTCAGTTGATCATTTTTACTTTTCTTTGATGTTTTTCTTTTATTTTAGCTTTTTAGGGGAGATATGGAAAAATACAAAATAGTGTGTTTTCTTGTATTCAAATATGAAAAAGCATAAAAAAATGAAAAATCAAAAATTGAGAAATGTGATCCAACCTAGTGAGAGATGATAGTACATCAGTGAATGTTACTGACCATGGATAAACTAGATTGAAAGGCTGTAGATTCTTGTTTGTTTCATTGAATGTGTCAATCAATATCTGATACTTGCTAGTATGATATAAACATAATGCTCGCCGGAAATCTGTGGTGTAACATGATTCTTGTGGTTGTATAATCTTGATATAAGATGAAAAATACAAAAATAGAATAAATAAGTGTTCTAGTGTATGCATCCTTTCTTTTGAAAGATTTAAACTTGTTTGATTTTCTTTATTTTGTCAAACGATCGGACATTCTCTAGGTATCGAAAGATCGACCTGATCGTTGTTCATTTGACGTTCTGTTTTATTTTTCTTGGTGTTTCGTATAACTCATCGGACTTTCTCTGCGTGTACGTGAGTACCGACCTGATTTTTGTTGAGTTATACAATTTCCACTTGTTTTGCTTTCTTATTTTCCTAAACAATCGGACATTCTCTGCATGCTCACAAGGCCGACCTGATTGTTGTTTGTTTAGGGTTCTGATTTCTTTTTACATGAAACACTATGAACGACTTATATCTGTAAATATTCAGTGATGAATAAGAGAAAAATCAAAAATATCATAAGTCGGATTCTCAATTACTTGAATTTGTGGGTACCATGATTTCTGTGCTTGAAAAATATATCTAATTCATATCAAAAAGCAGTAAAAATTGATTTGATTTGACTGAAATAAACATGAATCGTGGACTGCTTGGCTTGCATGCTGATTAGGTTGAAATTGAAATGTGTTAAGTGCATCTCACTGATATGATCTCATGTTGCGATCTTTCTCACAAAAACATAAATTATTGCATTTATATTTCTGTTTCGCAGTTTATTTCTTATTTCAGAAAAATCAAAAAGATTTTAGGTGTGTTTTAGCATAAGTTCGAAAAATCAAAAAGATTTAGTGTGTTTGATATAAAATTGCTAAAATTCAAAAAGATTTTATTTCTACTTTAGCTATTGATCAACTGAATTCAGGAACGTCAAATTTTTGTTAAGAGAACCACAATCGAAGCTCGAATTAGCTCATCATGGTTTAAATTGGAAAATTTTGGAATTTTGAGAGAGAAATAACAACGTTTAGGGTTTAAGGGCAAAATGGGAATTTCACATAAAATGTGGTCCGGACGTACCCCATGGTACGCCCGGCGGACCACTTTGCATATAAAGGGGCAAATGTGGTACGTGTTCGGCATAACCCACGTACCACATTCAAACACTCTCTGCGAACCCTAAAACTCTCCTTACTGTTTTTTACCGATTTCTTTGTGGATACCGAACCTTTGCTCACGATTTTTGTTGCTAAAGACAGGTAGGAAGAAGGCGCATCTGTACATGGTCTTGGATTGTATTATGATTGTCTCTATTGATTGATTTTTGAGATTAAACTTTCGGTTTTTCGCAAAATCGAACCCAAGGCTGGTTAAGGGTCCTAGAGTCGATCTCAATGAGTTTTAAGTGCACACACTCAGTCGGTTTTTGGTCTAGAGTGAATCCTCAGTGATTGATTCCATTTCAAACACGGTTTTGATTGTTAAATTTAAAAAAGACTCTTCGGATGAATTGTTCTTCCGCCGTACCACATTGTACGCGGCGTACCAGATTTGATATGTGGCCTAATGTGGTCTGTATCTAGTCCGTTTGACCAATCTGGTACGTGATCAACAATTGTGGTCTGGCCCGTACTAGAAGTGGTCCGTTTGACCAATTTGGTCAGTGACGTGGTCCATTGTCAAATTTTTCACAAAGTTCATCATTTGAGCATTTAAAGTCAAACTAGAGTCGGTTGTAAGTGGTTTTGATTATATCGTGTGATTCTAATGATAATTGGTGTTTGTGATTGTTTCAGAAATGGCAGCGTTAAAGTCCAACGACGAACATAATATTTGTGCGTATCTCGGGGCGTCGACAAAGTGGAGATCTCATTTCGGAGGCATATTTGATTTTCTGAGACGTTCGAGAGTATACTATGCTGCTACACACGAGTGTACACCTTACAAAGACTTACTTACAATGTTTTGGACATCAGCTCAAGTAGATTGTTCGGTGGTACCTTCGGTGATTTGTGCGAGAATTCTTCAAACTGATGTTATTGTAACTGAAGAAGATGTTCGGAGGGTTTTACAATTCAATGATCAAACAGTATTTCCGAAGGAGTTTGATCAGATTGACATGGTTGCATTACTGACACGAGTGAAGTATGTTGGCAATCTATATTCTACCTGGTTTCTTAAAGCCAATCCGAGTCCCCAGTATAAGTATTTGATGCACGTGATAATCAGATGTTTTGATAACCGACTGAGGGGTCATGAAGAATTCGATATGAAGGTGTTATCTTTCTTTACGACTTTGGTGATGAATCGGGAATTCAACTTCTCAGGTTGAATTTTTGACTACATGAAAGAGAACATCTTGTCAAAACAGAACAAGAGTGTGATGTATCCCCGGTTTCTGCAAATGATCTTAAATGATTTTCATCCTAATCTTCCAAAGAATCCGGATGCTGAATTAGTTTTGAAGCACATGAATGAAGTGGCTGTGGGAAAGTTGCCTGTTTATCAGAAAAGAAAAGGAGCGAATGTGGCTCCTCCGGTTAAAGGTTTGATTGGCCATCTGGCAAAACTGGATTATGTATCTCCAGCTGATGGTGCTCCACGACATCAGGATAGTAGTAATGATGAAATGGAATATGATGATGATGGTAAACCAATTGAAGAAGATGATAATGAACAAGATGATGAAGATGTGCCTGTCCAACAACCGGTAGAATATCAACCTGCTGCTTCTGTACCTGTGCAACAGCAACAACAACAACAATCTGAGCCAGTTCAACATGATCCAATCATTCCTGATAGAGAAGATGATGTAGCTGGTTCCAAAGATGTTTCTGGAGATGATGATGATGATGATGAAAGTTCTTCGGATACGAGTTCTGACTCTGGTGAATATATATAAATTTTGCATAATACCAGAGGCGTTAGAGTGAAGAAAGGTTCTAAAGCTCATCTGGCTTCAAGAAATGAAGATATATCTAGATATGAGCATTTATCAAAAAGGTCTGCTGATCGAGAAGATGATGATGATCCATCTTATACTCCAGCTGTGGAGGAATCAATTAGACAGACAAAGGCTGCTGATAAAGGAAAAGCCCCAATGGTCGCTACTGGAAAACGTGTGAAACATATGTCAAGACCTAAGATGATGGTAAAACAGGGCTCGTTCCTTGCTGATGCTCGAAAGGCTGGTAGCAGTCCGCCTAGCAAGAAGCAAAAAGTTGCTCCAAAGTCTTCTATTCCAAGTCAGCCAACCACTAAATCTACAAATGTTCAAAGTTCAAGTATGCCACCTGTTAGAAAGTTGATTGTCAGAAATTCATCAATTTCTGCTTCTGCTTCAACTGCCGCTTCTTCTACTACATCAACAATATCATCAACTGATTTAAAGCTTGCTTTGCATCAAACAAGACTTGATGAGTTAGAGTCTACCAATCGTCAACAAGGGAATGAAATTCAAGGATTGAAGAATACCGTGAAAGAGTTGGTAGCTCGTGATCAGTCAAAAGATCGTGAGATTGCTCCGTTTCAACAAATCTCTCTTTCTCTGGGTGAGCAGCTAAATCGTCTGTTAAAAGCTTTACCTGCTCAGGGGGAGATGAGACCGAATCCTGAAGAGGCTTGTAGAGAAATAGACGATGTGTCATGATATTTGATTGATACGGATGAACCGAAGGGAGGTATCGGTGGAGATGGTTCGGGTGTTTCCGGTGCAGCTGGAACATCTGCTGCTGCTGGAACTTCATATGCTGCTGCATCCCAGGGGGAGTCTGGTAAAGATAACGATGATGTGACTCCAATTACAAGAGTTGCAACTGAAGAAGATGAATTTCTGCATCAATACTCAAAAGAGCAATTGGCTGCAATATATGCTCTTAATATTGAAGATGTTGATAAGGTTCCTTTCGCTGAACCTCACAGAGCAGAAGATTCTGATGATGAGTTTGTATATGAAGAGGAGCATGTAGAAGTTGAGGATATGACTGCTGAAGAATATCCAGATGATCCTAAATTTATGGGAATTTTACTGATAATGATCTGTCTGGATGATTCAATTTCTTTGCAAAAGATGATGAGGAAAAAGAGAGAATGAGTTATAGAGAAAGAGGCTGAGAAACAATCTGAACAACCTGAAAGTGTTGAAGCTGATAGTTTTTCTAAAGAACAAGAGAAACGAAGATTGTTTAATGAATGGATGAAAGAGCAAAGATCAAAGAAGATACCTTTGGTGAAGCCTACAAAATCTGTTGATCAGAAGAAATTCTTTGAAAACAGAGGTGTAGCCACTGGTAATATTATCAGTTGGATGTTCGATTCACAGCTCAAGTGTTATGCTATCAAGAAAGAATTTGGCATTATCTGCTTGAAGAATGCTAAAAGGCTTGATACATTTCCTATCTGTGATGTGCGGGAATTATCGAGGAAGCCATTCATGAATTATGCTGAACATCTGTCGGGCGAATTCTTTAGAAACAAGTTGCTTGAAGAATGTCAGAAGCGATTCAGATTTCTGAATCCTTAAAGGCCAAAGTATACTGATCATCCGACTGATATTCATCCAAAAATAGGAAGACCAGTTGTGGTTTTAAAGTACAAAAAGCCTATTCAACTCAATAAGATACCTTTGAAAAGGCTGGAACAGAATTTCATCAAGACGTTGAGGTGGTGGTATTATGATGAGTATACGGGAGAAGCAGTAATCGTTCTCAAGAAAGAAAACAAGGTGGTTAGGATTTTTGATCCTATGTGGTTGATTAATCTGTTTGAAGCTGATATCGACAAGATCCATCACAACAAAATTCTATACAAGGCTGAGGATGCTGATCAAGCCTTACAGTTTCAAAGAGTGATAAGAGTTTGCTATACTTTCGGGATTCTATCTGGAAATAACCGAAGACAGTATTGGAATGAACAAAGACAAAAGCTTCTGAAGACTAGCATAAGACAAGGGGGAGTTTGTTAGAACATGTTATGATGTCTAATGCTAGGTCTAGGTGTTTTGTCTATGTAATAGTCATTTTGTATAATTTGGTCCCAGCGTACCAGTGGACGGACCAGGTGGTACGCAGCCACGGACCACCTGGTACGTGGATTAATTGGTATGTCGGGCAGATTGGTATAAATAGTTTAAGCTCTATGTTTGAGAGAGGTTGCGAGAGTTGAAGTCTTAACTGTGTGTTTTCTATTGTGTTTGCTCTCTGTTCTCTCTCTGTACTCTTGAGCTTGGTTATCAATAAACGAAACGTTTATTTACATCGTGTTATCGAATTGATCGAGATCATGCATTAGTAAGATCTAGTTCAGTTTTTTACATCAGATGAATCATACCTAGAAGATTCAAATCGAGAACCAGAAGTATTTCTTGCATTAGCTTCTCTAGTGAATTTTACCTTAATATCTTTCAGCTTGTTCTCATGAATCAAAGATTTAGCAATTTCAACTTCAGTTGAAGTACTCACAAACTTCTCAATCTTATCAAATATTTGCTCATTTTCCAAGAATGATGACCCAGCATCAAACTTTGGAGCATTTCCAGTTTCAAATTTCTTCTTCCTAGACTTAGATTTCCTTTTCTTTGCAGGAGCAGAAATTGCAAACTTTGGATAATCATCCATTTCTTCATTTGGATCCACAGAGGCGGATGGAATACTTGACACATCAACTGGTGAAGGAAATTTATGTGAGTCTTTTTTAAGACTTTCTTCACTCTTCTCCTATTTGTAGATGTAATTCAGAAATGTCGGTGACAAATCACACTTCTTTACTTCACGTTGCAAACCCAGAATCTCAATTTTTTATTCAAAAATCTTCACTTGAGCATCCAACAGATCTTTCTGAGAAGCAATGAACTGTTCCGACAACTCATTATATTCATACTTATGTCTTCTTTTCAAGTCACACTCTTCCAAAACTTCTTCGGTAACCTTTTCCCATTTCTTCTTGAAATAATCAACATCTTTTGTTAAAATTTCATTCTTTTCTCGGAAAATAATATTCTCAAATCGAAGTTTTGAAAGTTCTTCTTGAAGACAAATTATTTTCTCAGCATCTTCAACAGCAATCTGATTAGCTTTTTCATATTTCTGTTGAACAGGATAAGCCTTGTTGAATTTCAAAATCTTTAGCAACTTCTTTAGCTTCAGTTTTAGCCTTTTCACATTCAACAAACAAATCATCTTTTTCTTTCATCAAATTCGTATTGATCTTAGCAAGTTCAACACACTTTGCACACACTTAAGAAATTTCCTTCTGAAGTTCTTTTATGTCACTATCATCCCCTTTATCATATATCACACAAGAATTTGTTTCAGAATCAGAATCAGTCAGACAACCGTCAATCTGTTCATTCTAAAAAACAGTAACGCAGTGTCTTTTATCTGACAACCCTTGACTTCCTGATTCTAAACCACTCGATGCTGAATCCTCTGGTTTTGAACCATTAAATTTGAAACCAGTCTTAGGTAACCAATCATTAGGTTTCATGGTCTGAATGTCTGCACAATGTTGAACTATATCTTCAATATTCGCCATATCATCAGACAATGTACCTCTCTCACCTTTTTCTTTCAACTCATTCCATTTATCTTTAGTAGTGTGATACACTATTAATTAAAGATATAACTCTCTTGAAAGAGCAGTTTTGAAAATGACTCTGGCCTTTTCTTCATTATCTGTATAAGCCCTTTCTTCTTGAGAAAGATGTCGATGTATTTTTATATGTCCACTTCCATGAGTAGGCCATTTGAATTGCTTATCAATTATCTTCTAAAAATCTTTGAAATGTTTGTTGATGTAAATTTCAAAATAAACTTTCCATTCACGATAATCTTCCCATTTCATCAGTTAGGTACCACATGACTAACTTGTGATGCACTCATTTTCGAACAATTTATGAAAAATATGTTCAATGTGCTGGAATAACTCTTTACCAAAACCGAAAGCTGACACTCCAAAAACTTTAAACTCTAAAGCAGAGATCTTAGAAGTGGATTTTGGGGGTTGAAATGTGGGTACTAGCCGTAAGGAAGTAAAAGTGTAGATCTCTCTGAGACGGTCGGTTTGGCTGGTATTAGCTCCCGTAAATCTTAACGGAACTCAAGTTACGTAAGTTTTAGTCAAACCTTCCAAAAATCCCAAATTTAAACGAACTCAAACTTGATTGACCGAATTTGGAGCCGAACCGGATCCGAACTGAGGTGAAATGATGTGATCCGAACTAGTTCCGAATTGAAACAAAGTTAACCGGACTAAACAAACTGGTCTGAACCGAGACTTCGTGTGCCTGAACTGAAAACTGAACCAAATCTATCCGAACTGAGACTTTGGATGAACAAACACAAACGAACTCAGCTGAACTCGTACTTCCCTTTACTAAAAATGACCGAACTCAACTGAAATGGGACTTCCGAGCGGTTATTTTTCTAAACAGACAGATCTCACCTGAACTCAGACGAACTGGAACATTTCCGACTCAATTTTCATGATTTACAGTGTTTTGAACGAGATTTTCAGTAGTAAAACAGATATGATGAACAGAAATGACTTAGGATAGGAATTTTCACGAAAAACACATCATAGATGATAAAATGAAAGCAAAAACGCACAAAATTTTCAAAGACCCCAAATTTTTGGACCAAAAACTCGAAAAACACAGATTTTAAGACCATTAGATTGAACTGAAAGCTCTGATACCACTTGTAATTGCGTGAGCTGTGGATTGTCTACTCGCTCATATCGAAATCAATGTAAAACAAGTAAAAGGATGAACAGGAGATGTAAATAAAAATTAGCTTTGTATTGCAAACCACTCAAAGAATACACACAGAAAAACACATACAGATCTGATCCAGTTATTCCAGAGAATGAACAAGACAATCTATTTATAGTCATAACTAACTGTGCGAACTGGATATCACACGAACTGCCACTTTGGGTCAGTTCATGTGCACCCGAACTGGCAGTTCGGGTCAGTTCGCACACAAGCAATCTTGAACTAAGTTGTATGTGCGTATATGATAACTAGACTTTTCCCGACTAAATATTTCATGTTAAATAAGTTATAAACACTTGGAAACATTCCTAGTATTTTATTTACCAAGTTTTGGGTTTAAACCCCACTTATTACTTGTTTTAGTTCATTTGTGTATGAAATGGAATTTGAGGGACCAAATATGTAATTTATCTAAACCAAAAAATCTGCCCAAACCCCCACTCCCTCCCCCATTCACGACATTTTCTCCTCTTCACCTTCATCTTCACGGTTCTCACATCCAAGCACACACACATCTTCAATTTCTTGGATTTTTCTTCAAATCAAGCAAGATTAAGGCTTCCCAAGCTTATACAAGCTTCAAAAAGTGTAGGGAAAGCTTCGGTTCCATATCATCTTCCAAAACTCTGCCATCTCTTTCTAATTATACGCCCTAGAAATATATTATCTTGAAATTGGTTGAAAGCAAGTAGTAATCTTGTGTTTATGTATAATCACTCATGAATCATGTTTTATATTAGGATAAGTTAAGTTTTGATTTGGGGCAGATTTGGTTGAGTATGATGGTTGGTGTTTTGATGAGAATGCATGTTTAGAAGTGTTCTTGAAGAATTTGGGGTGTAAGCGAACTTGAATTTTAGGGAATACATGCTTATATGCAAGTGCCATACTTGATTTTTGCTATGATCATATTATGATTGTTATGAGAACTAGAAATCCATGATAACATTTTGTTTATGTTGTTACAAATCTTTATAAGAAGTTTGACGATCAATTATTTGCCACAACCATTAAAAACCCAATTTATGCAAATGCTTGTTTTTGGACAATTCTGTCCAAGTTAATGGGTCATCTTGCACAGGCCATAAGTTGCTCAATTTTTATCTAAATCGATTGACTTTTTTTCCATAATAAACTTCTATGTTTTAGCTTTAATTTGGCTACTCATACGCATTCTAAGACTTCCGTTTGGTCACACAAAAACCTGCTGCAAGTTCAGTGTGCAGGGTTGTTAAAAATTCAGCTTTTGACAGCTTATGTAATTTTGTTGGACATGATTCTTGGGTATTAATGAAGATATTTTTGAATGAAAATTATGGATATATATTAATATTGAGATCTGGAAGTTTTGGTAAGAAACCACAAGTTTTGACCAAGTTATGAAACATGTTCATAATATTATGAAGTTTATGCCTGTGACATTTGAGTTTATTCTTTTTGAAACATTGTCAGGACCGATTTTCACTACAATAATCCTGATCGTAAGCGAGAATGAAGATCGGATTCGAAAACCCGAGAGACGATGATGATGAGAGGTGAATCTATGAAATCATAAACACAAGAAAGGTGATGAAATAGTCGAGTGATTTCATTAGTCGAATGATTACAACAACGAAATCATGACAACAACAATCTCTCTCTAGAAATCCATGACTCACTCTACAAGAAGATCATCATCTCAACACTCAGAGACTCTTTTTCTTGTAATGGGCACCCTCACTACATATAGTGAGGGTGACTAACTGTAGGGATATGATCATGTAATAGTAAGCGTATGTCTGGAAATTATTTAAGCCTACGGGGTCACACGTCTCGACACCAAGTGTATTAATATTAATTAATAGTTAATTAATATTTATCACGAATTATTGAGGAGAAATTAATTAAAACTAATAGTTAATTGTTAACGGACCATTAGTTGTTAATTAAAGGGAATTGGGCTAGATGATTGGAGCCCATATGGCTTGTACGAATTTAAACAAATTCGTGAAGCCCATGGGGGGTTTAGAAAACCCTAGTCTTGTTCACCAAGTCATCTAATCCCTATAAATAGAACCCCTATGTTAAGGGTTTTAGAGATTCCTTTAATCCAAGAGATTAGAGAACCTAAACCCTAATTCTCTCCTCCTCCTCTCCCTCTTCTAAATTCGGCCAAGGTTCCCTAAACCTTATTGAGTTCGAATTTTGTGGTGTGACCAAGAAGAAGAAGAAGCTCGTGAGTCTTGCTAGCACATAGCATTGGTGTGTCGTGTGTGCGATCGTAGAGGGATTTACATCAAATCCTCCAAGAAGATCAAGTCTTGCCGAGCTAACAAGGTACATGATTCTATCCGGTTAGTCAGTATAATTCATAGGATTAATCCGCTGCGTACTCGTGTTAAAATTGATAAATCGTTATATAACCTAACAGTGGTATCACGAGCCACCTATGTTTTAACTAATTACCGGAATAAAAACTTGAAAGGGGGTAATTTAGATTCTAGCTTTTCGATCCACTTAAATCGATTTTACAATTGGAAAAATCGGATTTCGCAAAAAGATCGTAAACTGTGTTTATGACATATGATGCAAATCGTAAACCTTCGTTTACGATCGGAAACACTCATTCCGATCGAAATCATATATATATGGATCGAGAACCTCTTGAAAAATCGTAAACCCTTATTTTAGATCTAAAAATTCGTTTCCTGTGATCTAAAAATTATGAACCCAAGTTTTTAATTGTTGTACCTTATTTAAATGTTAAAAGGAAGTAAAAACCATGAAGTTTCATGCAAATCGTTCATGGTTATTACTTATATCAAGAGATGTAATAAATTAAAATTATGTTAGATAATTAGAAACCCTAAGATTATGTGATTATTTGTGATAATTGTGACATAATAAAAGGTTTTATTGCAAATTTGTTTTATGAAAATCGAAATTTGTTTAATAACTATTGAAATATGATTTTGTTTATAAAATAAAATTTGTGTCTTAAAATTCAAAAGAAACACCGGCTCACCCATTCGAACACACTCTAAGAGAGGTATAAGTCGGGTCGCCATGCTTCCCTAAAGTGGGTAGGTTTTTAATTGCAAAAGTTGCAAACCTCACCCCTACGCTTCTTTGTGTGTTGCGAATGGAGCTACCGAGCTCTTTTGTTTTGAAAGACAAACTAAGAATTTTATAAACACATTATGTGGTGAAGATATGCATGAATCTTCACACATAACCTTTTTGATCACGCATCAAAATTGTTTTGACCCAAACCAAACTTAAGTCTTTGCCATCCACCTTGTAAAGGACACTTGTGGATGTCATCTTACTCATTGGTACACAATGGTAAAATGGCATTTGCATGACAAATTCCCACTCATTGGTACACAATGGTGGACAATTTGTGCGTTCTTGGCTGGACGACTTAAAACGAGCTAGGCGGTGAGACCCTTGGCCCGTGGCAAAAGATGGGATGAAACATGACTACAAATCACTTGGTGCAAGTTGTAGGTCCCATAAAATCTAGGAATTGTATTTGGAATACAATTAGTGATCGTCACTTACCATTTGAATGCATCATTTCTAGCAGATCAACTGATGAAATGATGGCATGTCAATTGGATCCTAGCCTTAATAAAGCTTAATTGTTTAAAATGTTTAAACATTGGGTAATTAAATTTATTAAGGAAAAGATTATCGAAAATACTGATTTTTGAACTTAATCTGTTTTGTAGATGGCAACAAACCCTCCTCAAAACAATGTTGGTCATGCTTTTCGTCAAATGTTTGAAAGAGAAAAGCTGAACGGATCTAACTTCAATGACTGGTACCGTCGACTGAGGATTGTCCTTAGAGTTGAACGGAGGACCGATGTCCTTGAACATCATTGGCCGACCGAGCCAGCTGCTGATGCCTCTGAGCAAGAGAAAGCGTTCTACAACGCAGAGTACAGCAGATACGATGAGGTTGCTTGTATGATGATCTCGAGTATGACTCCCGATCTTCAAAAGCAATACGAATTTCATACACCTTGTGATATGATCAAAGAGCTGAAAAAGATGTATGAAAAACAAGCTGGTGTCGAATTGTTCGACCTAGTTGTGGAACTCCACGACTTGAAGCTTGAAACTGGTAAATCGGTCAGTAGTCATGTGCTCAAGATGAAGAGCTACTTTGACAAATTGGAATCGCTCAATTATGGGTATAATCGTGCTGTTGCAGTTGGCATGATCCTCAAATCGCTTACGAAGGATTTTGAGGGTTTTGTGCGCAACTATAACATGCATAGTATGACTAAGACTATACCTGAGCTTCATGCTATGCTTGTCGAGTATGAAAAAACGATTCCTAAAAAGGCCACTGAAACACCCCAAGTTCTCATGATCAAAGGGGGTAAGATCCAAAAGGCTAAACGACCGCAAAAGGGGAAGGGCAAGATTGATGGCAAGGGTAAAGGCAAGGCTGTTGCCCATATCCCTAAAGCCAAGCAAACCCCTCCAGCCCTTAAAGAGCATCCGGCTAAGGACCAGATCTGTCACCATTGTGGTGAAGTTGGACACTGGAAGAGGAACTGTCCTACCTATCTAGCTGAGTTGATGAAGAAGAGAAAGAATACTAGCGGAGCTAGTACATCAGGTATCTTCACAATTGAATTATTTTCCTTTTCTAAGTGTGATTCATGGGTGTATGACACCGGCTGTGGAACTCACATCTGTAATTCGTTACAGGGTCTTAGAAAGAGGAGGAAACTGAAGCCTGGAGCTTTGCAGCTGTACGTGGGAAATGGTTTTCCAGCAGCAGTGGAAGCTATAGGAGAATTTCATTTAATTCTGCCTTCTGGGTTAATTATTGTTTTAGACAATTGTCATTATGCACCTTCTATTACTAGAGGTGTCATTTCAGTTTCTTTGTTGAAAAACCAAGGATTTATTAATGAATTTAATAATATCGGTATTTCAGTTTCTAAAAATAATGTTCATTATTTTGATGCTATTCCTTGTGATGGTATTTATGAAATTGATATGCGTGGTTGTGACTCAAATAATTCAATGTTCACTGTTAGCAAACGAGCCAAAACTAGTTTGGACTCTACCTATCTTTGGCACTGTCGTCTTGCCCATGTTGGCAAAAATCGCATTGAAAGACTTCAACGTGAAGGGATCTTACAATCAAATGATGAATCATTTGAAAAATGCGTTTCCTGTATCTCAGGAAAGATGACAAGAAAACCCTTTCCGAACAAGCCGCAAAGGGCTAAAGAACTACTTGGACTCATCCATACTGATGTTTGTGGCCCATTTAGGCATGTGTCAAGAAAAGGTGCTAGCTACTTCGTAACTTTCACGGATGATTTCAGCCGTTATGGTTATGTTTACTTGCTTAAACATAAACATGAGGTATTTGAAACATTCAAAGAGTTCAAAACCGAAGTAGAAAATCAACTCGGAAAGACCATCAAGATCCTTCGATCGGATCGTGGTGGAGAATACTTAAGCCAAGAGTTCAAGGATTATCTTAAAGCGTGTGGAATTGTCCAACAGCTTACTCCTCCTTACACACCTCAGCATAATGGAGTGTCTGAGAGGAGGAATCGAACCTTACTAGAAATGGTGAGGTCGATGATGAACCTTACAACTCTCCCAATGTCATTTTGGGATTTTGCTCTAGAAACCGCCGTACGCATTCTAAATATGGTTCCAACCAAGAAGGTTGAAAAGACACCATATCAATTATGGCATGGAGAAGTCCCTGTGTTGTCTTACTTAAGAGTCTGGGGATGTGAGGCACTTGTGAAGCGCGATACGCCTGACAAACTACAACCCAGAACTACTAAGTGCATCTTCGTGGGATACCCAAAGGAAACAATGGGTTACTACTTCTATAATCCTTCCGAAAACACTGTTCGTGTTGCTCGATATGCTGAATTCTTTGAAAAGAATTTTATAGCTCAAGAGAACAGTGGGAGAATTGTAGAACTACTAGAAGATGTGTCACCTTCTGAAACAACTAGCAATCATCAACTTGGGGGGGGAGAAATGTTCAAAGTGATGAACCTCAAGTCGATGATGTTGCGATTCCACTTCGTAGATCCGAAAGGGTCGTACGTGAACCGGATAGATGGATTGGTCTAGTCGAATCCGAGGATAACGTATCAGGAGATCTCAATGAGCCTCCGAACTTCAAAGCTGCATTATCAGATCCGGAATCTGACAAATGGCTTGAAGCAACGAACGTGGAAATGCAATCCATGCAAGATAACCACGTTTGGACCCTGGTTGATCTTCCTCCTAACGCAAGAACCGTTGGGAGTAAATGGCTCTTCAAGAAGAAGACCGACATGGATGGAAATGTACACACCTATAAAGCTCGTCTCGTGGCGAAAGGTTATACTCAACGTTTTGGCGTTGACTATGATGAGACCTTTTCACCAGTAGCAGACATTAGAGCTATTAGGATTCTCTTAGCCATAGCAGCGTACTATGACTTTGAGATATGGCAAATGGATGTTAAGACTGCTTTCTTAAATGGTTACTTAGATGAAGAAGTCTATATGGATCAACCTGAAGGGTTCATTGATCCAAAACATCCCAACCAAGTATGCAAGCTTCAAAGGTCCATTTATGGACTAAAGCAAGCATCGAGGAGTTGGAATAAACGGTTTGATGAAGAAATCAAAAAGTTTGGTTTCGTTCAGAATCCCGATGAGCCATGTGTATATCGCAAAGCTAGTGGGAGTAATGTTACTTTCCTTGTCTTATATGTAGATGACATATTGATTATAGGAAAACACATTCCAATGTTGCAAGATGTTAAATCCCATCTTGGAAAGTGTTTTGCCATGAAAGACTTGGGAGAAGCAGCATTTATTCTGGGAATCAAGATCTATAGAGATAGAACTAAGCGGTTGATTGGACTAAGTCAAAGTGCTTATATTGATAAGATCTTGAAGCGATTCAAGATGGAGAATTCCAAGCGTGGTACAGTACCTATGCAGGAAGGACTTGGTCTATCGGTCAAACAAGGTGCTTCTACACCTGATGAGGTGAAGCGTATGCAAAGAGTCCCTTATGCTTCGGCTGTAGGCTCTATAATGTATGCGGTGAGATGCACTAGACCTGATATAGCATTTGCGCAGAATATCGTTAGCCGATATCAACAGAATCCAGGTGAAAGTCACTGGACTGCTGTTAAGACCATTCTCAAGTACCTACGAGCTACTAGAGATTTGTTTTTGGTGTATGGGGGAAATCCAGATCAAGAGCTCAAAGTGACCGGATACTGTGATGCTGGATTTCAGACTGATAGAGATGACACGAAGTCTCAGTCTGGGTACGTCTTCGTTCTGAATGGAGGCGCTGTGGATTGGAAAAGCAAGAAACAAACCACAGTTGCTATGTCTGCAACAGAGTCTGAGTACATTGCTGCTTCGGAAGCTGCAATGGAGGCTGTCTGGATAAGGAAGTATATTTGTGGGCTTGATGTGATCCCTACAAGTAACTTACCTATCGACATGTACTGCGATAACTCGGGTGCATTAGTCATTGCCAAAGAACCTGGAGTTCAGAAGGGCGCCAGACACTATGCCAGGAGATATCACTATGTTCGTGAACAGGTCGAACTGGGTGAAATCAGATTACTCAAAGTTCACACAGATGTTAACTTAGCTGATCCTTTCACGAAAGCTTTGTCGAGGCCGAAGCTTGAAAGGCATGCCGAGGGCATGGGACTTAAATTAGTTAGTTAAATCATGTATGTCTGATGTTCGGTATTTGGATAAGGGATGTTAAACAATTTCTATTTGTATAATGAAATAAAGTACTTGATATGTTTGATTTCATTTAATGGTTAAGTTGTGTCCTATATTTGCATGTTTAATCCATGAATACTTACTAAGTATTCTAAATTGTCCATTGTCGATTAACTATGTGGGAGCATAGTTAAACTAAGACAAAATCTGAGTGATTGGTTAGGATGGTCCCACCAAACTCACATGGTATTCATTGGATGCATACTGGACTGACCCACTAACGAATTGTCACTTTATGGATCGGCGTCATTAAGTGAAATTCGTAAATGGTTGCTTTATTTATCCTTAGACTTGAGATACAAGCAGGTCATGCATGTATGGATTGCACCTACTTGATATAGGTCTAACTATCCTGAATAAGGTAGTACAAAAGAGCTATTTTCAGTAGGTGTAGTGAAGTATGTGACTTGACACGTGTAGTCAAGAGGATTTGTTCCTTCAGCTTAAAGTTGAAGCAGATACCACTGGGCCCCTCATTGGACTAATTAAGATGTTTGCATGGCCGTGCCCAAATGAAATCTAGAGATGTCTCGATTTGCAATTTGGTAATCTTAAGTTAGTTGTGAGAATGAGAAACAGAATCGTTAAAGTATGGAATGACTTTGATCCATATCCATATTTAACACGGTATCGGTAACAAAGGGATAGTAAATGACTGTACCATTTAAATACACTTTGAGAAACTGTACTTAAATATTTCTGGGAGCATTGGCGTGTTGCTAGACGCTAACCAATGTTATTACCTTTACTATTGCAAGCTCAAGTGGGAGCTGTAGGGATATGATCATGTAATAGTAAGCGTATGTCTGGAAATTATTTAAGCCTAGGGGGTCACACGTCTCGACACCAAGTGTATTAATATTAATTAATAGTTAATTAATATTTATCACGAATTATTGAGGAGAAATTAATTAAAACTAATAGTTAATTGTTAACGGACCATTAGTTGTTAATTAAAGGGAATTGGGCTAGATGATTGGAGCCCATATGGCTTGTACGAATTTAAACAAATTCGTGAAGCCCATGGGGGGTTTAGAAAACCCTAGTCTTGTTCACCAAGTCATCTAATCCCTATAAATAGAACCCCTATGTTAAGGGTTTTAGAGATTCCTTTAATCCAAGAGATTAGAGAACCTAAACCCTAATTCTCTCCTCCTCCTCTCCCTCTTCTAAATTCGGCCAAGGTTCCCTAAACCTTATTGAGTTCGAATTTTGTGGTGTGACCAAGAAGAAGAAGAAGCTCGTGAGTCTTGCTAGCACATAGCATTGGTGTGTCGTGTGTGCGATCGTAGAGGGATTTACATCAAATCCTCCAAGAAGATCAAGTCTTGCCGAGCTAACAAGGTACATGATTCTATCCGGTTAGTCAGTATAATTCATAGGATTAATCCGCTGCGTACTCGTGTTAAAATTGATAAATCGTTATATAACCTAACACTAACTACATAAAACATAAATAGATGAACAGAATTACAAGTAAATCAAATAACATAAAATATTAATTAAATCAAAGTTGATTTAATTAATTCAAAGCTTGACTCGCTCAAACCGATCTTCTGTTCACTTTTACGTTGACCGTTGACCCGAACGGTTGAGTTTTCCAAAAAACGATCTTCGGTCCAATCTCGCAAGCCTCGAGCATCACAACCCAGTCTCTGAATCAATTTACATGGATTCTTCAGTCGAATGCTTCGGTAAACAGATTTGATGGCGTCAGTCACACAGATTTTTGTTCCAACATATTCCCCATTGACTGATGCTTTCAAATCTGTTCAACTACTAAAGAGTCGCTCTGCCGTACATCATCAATGAGAAACTGATAAACCGTAGACAATCTGTTATAGAGATTCCCCCTCTGAATAAGCTTCTTCTTTTCTTGTTTCTCCAGTTGAGAGCCAAGTGCTGCAATTCACTCGGTTCACACGGTCGGGTACAATACGAAGAATGCTGAACATCGGAGTCACAAACCGCAACAAACTGAATCAGATAAACCAGTTAATCATCGAACATGCTCTAACTCCGGATAATCAACCCGATAATCCAGTTCCATAATAATTCCTCCTATTTCTTTAAATCTCTCCAAAAACATCCAGTCGGAAGCGTAAAATTAGATGCGGAGAGTCGAACCGTCGAGATCGGTTGCCTAGAGAAACCAAATAAACAATCTTGATATCGGACAATCTTGCGAAAAACCGGAAGCCGGATGCTAACATTTATCAATAATCCGCTGACTGAGGTTGGTTGCGAAAAGAAACATCAAATCGGAGAAAAATTGAGATCCCGAGCAAAAATTAATCATAATCGGAGTCTTCGTAATTTTGGGTGAAGAAAAATGAGCTCGAAAAAATATTGCGTGAAGATTTCTGAGAAACATCGGTGAAAACGGCGCTATCTGAAAAATTCCGTCAATTTTCGTCAAGAATAAATTCCAATAATTGACTGAGATTCCAATTAATCCGGTTAGTTGACATCCGCGCTGCATCAGCTAAAAATAAATTCGTGAGACATAACGTGAAAGCTGAATAATTAACCGGATAATAAACCTAACCCATCAGTGGTCGATAGCTAACGTGCGCGTGACGTCAGTAAATGAGAACCCCAATAAAAATTTTGAATAATTCCTTAACCACTAAATATTTCCGCAATCCCGTTGAGCCGTTATCTCCGTTAATCTCGTTAAAGACAGAAAGGAAAACCCCCGTTGTTTAACAAAAATTCTAAAAATAATTATTTGTGGAATTAAATCCCCAAATAAAATCATAATCCTTGTAATTTGGTGAGGGCCAATCAGATTGAATCAAAAACTAATCCAACGGACAAGATCAACAGCCATTCAACGGTCAGATGTGAGATCCCGTTGATGATCCTTGTGGAAGATTCGCTACCAAATCAGAGATTAATATCAGAAAACATCTGACGCCTCAGATCATGGTGATCTAACGGCTGTACAGGTGAGATCTGGGTGAAGTGAAGACAGCCAATCACAGTAGGGCCTTTCACACAGCCTTAACGGCTCTTTTAAGTGATTGGGACCAACACATTCTTTTAAGCCAATCACAAGGCACCAGCCGAAAGAACATTCATTGTATCCTCTCTCCAGCCTGGGCCCACGTGACTTTCTTCTACCAGTAGCATTTCAACAGCCTATGCCATCAAATGGTTCTTTAAAGTGGCTAGGACCCATTACTTTCCTTTCCACCAATCAATTTTAAACAACAATAAGGGGCATCTCGGCTTTGACCGACAAGGGAGAGAGAATCATTCCCTCTGGTCCAACCAGCGAGTGACACGTCAGCTTCACCTTACCAAGTCGTCTCCTACCCAGCGAAATCCTAATGAACCGGAAAATTTCACCGGAAATACGCATGACCACTGGAAAAACGTGAAAACCCCATATCTCGCTGAAAACTTAACGAAAATCTTCGATTTTTAGCTCGTTGAACTCCTCATTCGATTCTCTATCCATCTTAACGATCCAAAACCTCTGAAAACATCTCGAATGAAGACCCAGAAACAAGTCCGCTAACCTCGATTCAAGTCCGCTAACAACCAGAAGTTCGCTAAAGCTACCGGAAGTTCGCTAGGACAAACATGAAGTCCGCTAAGGACTTAAGTTCGCTAAGACTTGACCAAGTCCGCTAAGGCAAGCTTCAAGTCTGCTAAAAACTGATGAAGTTCACTAATAACTGAAAAAAGTTCGCTAGGGCAATCTTTAAATCTTCAAAACACTTGAATAAATATGAACAATGAAGAACAATAAGAGCACGTACTTGATGATCTTTGAATCTGTCTCGAAAATGAAAGGAGAACTCGAAATGATGCATGAAATGTGATAATAATCCGTTGATGATGTTGTTGTGGCCACCAACAACCCATAAACAGCAACAAATCAGATCAAATCATGCCCCAAATTCTGGAAATCTTCAAAAACACGAAGAATACCATGAAACACACACTAATGTGTGTTTTTCTAAATCTGCCCAAACGGTTGAGATTCAGACAATGGATACTTCCAATGGATCCGGAATGCGTTTTCCACTGAAAATCATACCTCATTTCATCCAAATCCATGAAGAAAAACCCAGAAAACTCATAATCAAAGCTTAAAATCTTCAAAAACCCAAAAAACGGGAAAAACTCAACAGTTACAAAAAACAGCTCGGATCTTCAATTTTCTCCAGATTTGAAAATGTAAAAGATGAAATAATATCCATTTGTCAGGACCGATCTTCACTACAAGAATCATGACTTTGAGCGAGAATGAGGGTCGGATTCGAAAAACCATAGGGATGATGATCAAGGAGATGAAGAATCAAAGATATTCATAAACAAGAAAGAGATGATGAACCCGTCGAATGATTTCATTGAACCGAATGATTACAAGAACAAGAAATCATGACAAACACACAATCTCTCTCTAGAAATCCATGACTCACTCTCTCTCTCTCTAGAATGAAATCTCACATCACTCTACAGGACAATCATCATCTCTACATTCAGAGACTCTATATGTAATACGCACCCTCACTATATATAGTGAGGGTGACTGACAACAAAAAATAACAAAATGAACAAAATTACAAGTAAAGTCAAATAAACATAAATATTAATTAAATCAATGTTGATTTAATTATTCGAAGCTTGACTCGCGCGAACCGATCCTCCATTGACTTTTACATTGACCGTTGACCAGAACGTTTTACTTTTCCAGAAAACGGTCTTCGGTCCAATCTGCAAGCCCCGAGCATCACAACCCATGTCTATAAATCAATTCACATGGATTCTTCAGTCGAATGCTTTGGTAAACATATTTGATGACGTTAGTCACATAGATTTTTGTCCCAACATATACCCCTTGACTGATGCTTTCAAATCTGTTCAACTGCTGAAGAATCGCTCTGTCGTACATCTTCAATGAGAAACTGATAAACAGGAGACAATCTGTTGTAGAGATTCCCCCTCTAAACAAGCTTCTTCTGTTCTTGTTGCTCCTGTTGAGATCCAAGTGTTCCGCTCACTCGGTTGACACGGTCAGGTACAATACTAAGAAAATGCTGAACATCGGAGTCATAACCGCAACAAACTGAATCAGATAAACCAATCAATCATCGAACATGGTCCAACTTCAGATAATCGACCCGATAATCCAGTTCCATAATAATTCGTCCTATTTCTCTAAATCTCTCCAAAAACATCCAGTCGGAAGCGTAAAATTAGATGCGGAGAGTCGAACCATCGCGATCGGTTGCCTAGAGAAACCAGATAAACAATATTAAAATTGGACAATCTTACAAAAAACCGGAAGCCGGATGCTGACAGGTGTGAATAATCCACGTGACGGATGTTTGTTGATACCTGATATGTGCATCGTGTGAAGTATCAAACAAGATCAAGATCAAAGTCAATCTAGGTCTGGCCGAACTAGGTCCGAACCTGAAGTTCGGATTGGCCAAACATGAGGTTCGGCCGAAGCTCGGACCAGCGAGTATATATAGGTGATTGGTCTTTGTATTTGTAGAGTTCTGAGCGTGTGAGATTTCTTAAGTGTGTGTTTTCAAGGTGTTTCTCTATGTTGTGTTTCTGAGTGTTTCACTGACTATAATTGTTCATTTTGATCAATAAAACAATCGGTTAATTACGTTTCAATGTCCGATTAGCTAGATCGAGTAGACGATCCGATGCTCACGCACTTTCAAGTGGTATCAGAGCTTTCTGGTTCACTCTACTGATCTATTGTTGCTATTCTCGGATTTTTGAGCGTTTTTTTAAGTTTTCTCGAGTTTCATTTCGTTTTTTCAATCATGTTGACGTGTGTTTTGTGTCAAATTTGCTCCTAAATCGTTCCTAATCATGTTTCTGGTCTGACTGTTACAAATTTCGTCAAAATTCATCAAAAGTCGAGCGTTTTTGAAAAATTATGTCGAAGTTCGGAGTTTCCTGATCAGGTTCGGAGTAACTGCTCCGAACTTGAAGTTCGGTCTATCTTCGTTGAGAGTTCGGTGAACATTCGATCAAAGTTCGGAGTTTCTGTGTTCGGTCACTAGTTCGGACAAGGTTCGGAGTTAAATCAAGGTTTGGAGGTAGTTCGGTGCTAGATCGGAGTCTCTTAGGAGTTCGGTCTGTTGATTTTGACTCGGAGCAAGTTCGGACGAAGTTCGGAGGTTTGCCTTAGGTTCGGACAGAGTTCGGAGCTTAGTAATAAGTTCAGAGAGAGTTCGGCCAGCAGAATCTTAATTTTCGAACGATGTCGGAATTTCATGCATTTGCTGCAATGCAAAGTGCGATGCAAACCATGTTGAATTTTGATAATGAAATTGGAACAAGTCAGAAAGTTCCTAAATTATTGAAGCTGGAAGATTATCAAAATTGGAAGAAACGGTTTTCTGCATATATAAGCACAAATGATATTGATCTATGGATTCCGATTCGGAAATTGTATGAACGACCAATGGAAGATGGAGATCTTAAAGAAGTTCAAGGTTTCGATGGTGCTGAAAGAAAACTTTATGATCTTGAAAAGAAAGTTTATGGTTATCTTACTATGGCTTTACCTACTGAATTGCTTCATCAATTTAGCACTTGCAAGAAATCTAAGCAATTGTGGGATGCCTTATCCGCAAGATGTGAAGGAAATGCTGATTATAAGAAGAGTCGAAAGAAAGTCTTGAACAAATAATTTGATAATTTTCAGCATTATGACAATGAAAACTTTAGTGCTCTAGTTTTAAGATTTTCACATTTGATTAGTGAATTGAAGGTTGTTGGAATTGAAAAGTCTGATGCAGATTTAAAGGAAAAGATCATGGAAGCATTACCTGAAAAATGGGAGAATTACGTTTTATTGCTCACTCATGACAAGGATTATTCTACCATGACATTTCATGAGCTTACTGGAAAACTTCATTCTCGAGAAATGGAAATGTTGAATTCCAAATCATGGTGAAAATACAGCAAGTATGAATGCTAAAGCTAAACCAAGTCTGAGTTCTGCACCTAGTATAGCTTTCCTGACTGGAATGTCTGATAATTCTGATAACAAGTCGTCACGGGGTTGTAGCTTTACAATTCCAAATTTTTCAAACCAGAATACTTTTTCTGCTGAATCAACAGAAGATTGTGCTAAAATGATTCCGGCTTTGATTTCATCATCTTTTGGTTCGATTATTAAGAATGTTGTTGATGCAAAGTTAACCAGCGATGATCTTGATGCACTTGATGATGATCAGCTAACTGAATTGGATATATCTTGGCAATATGCTATGTTAAGCCAAAGATTGAAGAGATTCTTCAAGAAACATGGAAGAAATCTTTCTGGTGATAAATTGGGTTTTGATAAGTCTAAGCTAAAATGTTATAAATGCTCACAGCTAGGACATTTTGCCAAAGATTGTCAACAAGCACATGCAAGCAAGCCTAGTTTTCCTCACTCACCCAAGCCTGGTTTTACTCAACCATCTACTAGTAACACAAGCAAGACAACAGCATTGACAGCTCAACATGATGGTGTGTATGATTGGGGTCAACAGTTTGGATATGATTCATCTACTTTGATAGTTACTCATGATCAACAAGAAGATTTTTGTTTAGAAACTAGTTCTGATACTAGTTCAAATCCAAGTTCTTATGAATCTACTGAGAATATGGAGAGTCTGATGACAGAAAATACTTCATTATTACATGAAATTCAAAAGCTTTCAGAGAATTTAAAAGCAGTAAAGGAAGAATTAGAAGTGTCTAATACCAATGAGAAGGAGTTGATGTTGAAAAATGAAGGTTTGTTAAAAGATGTGAGTATGCTTCACACAAATCTTTATTCTGTTCGAGAAAATGAACAGATGCTTGCTGATAGAATTGACATTTTAGAAGAACAGAAGGAGGATTTGTTCAATCAAATAAAGAAATGGAAGGATGAGTCTGGAGATACTGCTAATGATTTTCAGAATTTGTTTGATAAATCAAAAGTCAAACTTGATCTGCTTACAAAGAATGTTGAAGAATCAAATGCTAAGATTGAAGCGTATCAAGTTGACATGGAAAAATTGTTAGATGAGAAGCGGGAGTTAGTTCGTGTTAATAAAGTTCAAGCTGCAAATTTAGAGATTCAAAAGAGAAACGAGGATAAATTGAAAAAGGAATTACATGAAGGACTTGATAATCTCCGCCTGCAAAAATTTGAAACTCACAAAGTCGCAAAGCGATTGATTGCTAAAGAAAAAGAATTTGCTGAGGCTCAACAGAAAATTTCTGATTTGAAAGTTCAAGTTCTTGATGCTAACCGATTACTCAATAATGTGTCAAATTCTCAAGTCTTCACAAGCTTCTTAGCTAATGATACGAATTTTGAGAAAATGTTTGATAAGACTGCATCACCCCCTGCTCATATCAAAGAAGCTGTCAAAGAAGTGAAGGAACAAGTTGACGAATTTGATTATTCTAAGGTTTCGTCATCTACTGTTGAGGATGAGAAAATTGTGCTGAAGAAGAAGAACAGGAAGAATAAGAAGAAGAAGGAAAAGAAATCTGAGGTTTCTCCTGCACCAAAGTTTGTATCTGGATCATCGTCTGCTGATAATGAGAAGTCGGCTACTTCTAGTGACAAGCTTCTGTCTCAACCAGAGTTTGATAAAAAGATTTTTTATGATCAAAAGAATGTCACTGAAGTAAAAGCTGAATTTTCTCGATTAGCGAAGCATGGTCATGGTTCACCTGAGGAGAAAATTTCTGGAAAGCATGAAGGATTGGGTTTTCACAGGATGAAAAACAAAGCTGAAAAGGTTCAAGCATCTTCATCTCCAGATTTGAAGAAATTAAAGATGAAACAAGTGAAGAAGGAAGTTTTTCAAGCTGATAAAATTCAACCCGAGCGTTTTTACAAACTCAAGGGTTCGGATCAATTATTTTCTGACAAAGAATGTCCACTTCATTATGATGATGCTCGGAAGATTGCTGAGGTCTTTGTGAAAGCTACCATTTCTTCTGAGAGTTCTAAATCTCGAAGCCCTACATCCAAATGGGTACATGATCACAGGCATCAGGTATATGATTCTCATTCTGATCATGTTCGAGATATTCAGGTGTGTTCTTTGCAGGTACATCAAAGATGGGACAAAACGACAAGAATCTGTTATATTTGTCGTCGCCTAGGGCATATGGCAAAAGACTGTCCATCACCTGCTGATTCACCCAAAGAGTTTCATAAGAAACCAGTTTTTGGTAAACCTGTCCAAACTAAGTTCTTCGATGAACGGGGCAGAGTTTTTGATGAAGTTTAACCTGCATTCTTTCAAACACAAAAACGTTTTGTTCCAGTTGTTTTAAAAGCTCAAAATGTAGGTTCATCATCACAGTCACTTGTGATTGTTTCATCAAAAACTGAATTACCAAAACAACAACCACTACTACAAAAACTGCCTTCCTTGACACGCGAACGATGACACTCGAAAATTCTTGACGTGCAAAAACTGAAGTGTCAAAATAAAATGTCAATTAAAGGTAATTCCTAAGAATTCATGACGCGCATTTTTGCGTGTCAAGAATTTCTGTCATATTTCAAAAAAAAAAACACGGAGGACATATAAAAACCGCGTGTCAAGAAGGAAGTGTCGTCTTTAAATTTTTTGGCTCCAAATTTCCCCCCAATATTTTGCCCTAATTTTCAATTTTTCAGCCTCTATTTTCATTGCCGCTCGTCACTTTCTCTCTCGATCTCTTCCTCTTCGTAGCAATCCTCCACGACCTTCTCAATCGGCGACCTGCACAGCGACGTTCTTAAATCCAAACAATCGGCGACGTCCTCGACCACGGCTCTCAAATCTAGCGGCGATTTCAGCCTCTCACTCGACATAGTGCCCTAATCTCCATCTCACCTCAGATTAAAGAGGATGTATCGCTGAATCAGAGCAGATTGAAGGAGGTTCGTGCCCTAATTTCTCAATTTCGAAAGTTAAGTTTCTCTCTTTTCTGAATCGAACGCATATAAA
Source organism: Deinandra increscens subsp. villosa (assembly GCA_039602395.1). Taxonomy (NCBI): domain Eukaryota; kingdom Viridiplantae; phylum Streptophyta; class Magnoliopsida; order Asterales; family Asteraceae; genus Deinandra; species Deinandra increscens. The sequence continues at coordinate 13,336,227 of JBCNJP010000024.1, read as the reverse complement.
CTCTTTGTTGAAATGCGTGGTCGTGAATGGAGAAATGGGATGGCGCTGACCTAAAATTGAAGCCTGTCTTATATGTTTATGGTTTCAACTACCATGTAATTGCTCGTTTTTCTCTAAATAATCTGTTAATTTTTTCCTTTTTTACTTCCATCCAGTTTTGTTTTAGGAATTTGGTACATCTATTGTCAAGGTGTTTGTCTAACTCCATTTTTTATGTTGCTCAGTATTATAAGAAACTTAGCGATGCATCATGGAAGGTATCAAATTTGTTTTGGAAACCTTTGGTCTGTCACAAGTTAGGGGGTGGTGTTTGGCCTTGTGTTTTGGAAGTCGCCTTTTTAAGACGCATATAATCAGTTTCTGATGTATGGATTTAGCGAAACTGGTTTTATTCACATGATTATTTAGTATTCAAACGCATATAATCAGTTTCTGATGTATGGAGTTACGCATCATCATGTGCTGAACAACCAGGTTCTCTGGTTGGTCTTTCTTTTTTAATTTGTTTTTGATTAGCTGTTAACTTCCTGAATCTTGCTTGTTTGTTTTGCAGTTAACTAACTGGATAAACTATTTCAATGCAGAAAAGGGCTCTTGATGGGATTGTTTGGTCAAAGTTTTAGAAGAGCAGGATGAGTAATGTTTTGAAGAGGGATATACTAGCTGGTGGTCAAGAAAAATAAGTCAATGCTGACTTATCTAAGAAGGTTGGTTGCTGTTGCTGCTTCTTCTGTAAACACTATTCTAAGAACTAGTTATATTTTAACTTTGTTGTTTAGTTATTATAAAAGAGATCACACTCATCCGATTAATACATTTATTTCTTAACGATGAAATATTTGATTATCTTCATATGGATCTGAGTTAAAGTAGTTATGAATGGATGGTGGCTGACTTGTGTCTTTACTTGTAGGATAAATCATATGCAGATAACTTCAATTGGAAAGGACCACCAACAGCTAAGCCTCCTGCAACATTTCTACTTTTCTTCAGTTTTTTAGACATTAGCTCAACTGCTTTCCCTCATTAAGCAATTTCCTATAAGAGTACTTGAATTATTATAAGCGAATGGGTCATGTCATGTAAATACATCTACATAGTCAGAGCCAGGGTTTCTAATAACTCAATAGTTGAAAGTATTGATGAAATGGCAGGTTATTTTTCGGTCACTAAATCTGTTGTGTTAAAGCATTAGACTATAATTTTATAACAGACCAAGCTTATGCTGATTTATATGGGTTATAAACATTTTACACCCTCTTTTTCCTAGTGAAAGTGGTGTAGATCAGCTGGCAGATCAGCTGTTGATTTATGTTAACTTGAGTGACTTCTAGGCTTATATCCATTACATTGTTAGAAAGTGTTTTACGCCTATATTCATGTTAATGTTAGAAAACCAATGTCCAAGTATAAAAAATGACATTTTTTTCTATGGGGTGTTTGGAGGTGTAAATTCAAATTTATTAGGAGCTATTTTAACTATCAAACTTGTGGGAGTGTTTGAATGAATCCTTAACAAACTTGTGGGAGTGTTTGAATGAATCCATGGTAGAATTGCTGTTTATTAAAAACATAGCTGGATAAACAAAAAGATTTTATAGGATATTTCTAGTCTGTTTGTTATCCCACAACTGTTTCTACCTATTAGGTGAATGGAGGGAGGTCAACTTAAGCAAGATTAGAGGTAGTTAGAACTCTTTGACCTGATGATTTCAGATATTCAAGTATATGTAGAGGTTTTCATATTTCTATTTGTTTATTATTAGGTGAGCCGGCTAATGTTATGTTATTACTTCAGGAACGTGTGTCAGCACTAAAGATGATATGCTTCTATCGTGGTGATTCTGATGAGTGACAGAAACAGATATTAACATGGTATGGTATTTCTTAGCTAGTATTGGGTTCTTGTTATATGATGTGCTTTTGTGTGCTTTTTAAGAATTCATCTCAAAACTCTGAATTCCATTGCTAAATAATTTTAAATTTTTCTGAAAACTCCAACTTTAACCTTGTAGGCTGAACACAATACAGATGAAGTACTGTCCCTGATAAATACTTTGCAGAGACTTCAAGCCCAACTGTTCAATCTTTCTGCAAAGTCTTGACAGCATCAGATACGAGCACTCATGGTGGCTTTTCGGTGCTCAGAAAAGATGCAAATGAATGCTTGCCTGCATAGGTAGTCAACATAATTTTTAAAGATAATCTTTCTTCTTTAGTTTCATATGGCTCATGGTTCTAAAAAAATATCAGCTTGTCACTGGTGGGTAAATATCACAATAACTTAATATTGCATATCATATCATGTATGAAAATTTTCACTCGCTTTTTATCAGGCTAATATTTGTTTATTGGTTTTTTCATAGGAAAATAACAAGCCTGATGTATTATAACATCTGATGCAGTTTTTCTTTTGAATTATCTTGATAATAATGCGTTACGGTATGAGGCTGCTTGCACATTTTTGGAGACACATCTTTGTTCTAGATGCCTGATCAGTTAAAGATGATGAGCTTTGGTGGCAATAATTGTGCCCAGGTCTTCTTCAAGCAACACGGGTGGATAGAAGTTGCAAAAAGTTCTGCAGAAGATGCTACTTGGCCAACATCCCCTATACCTGTCAAAAGAATTCCTTTCCCACCAAAGTGTACAAAGCCTCTCGTTTTTGATATATATGGACAACATAATAAACAGGTTGAAGCAAGTAAGTATTCTTTAAGGTAATACATTTATGTTCAGATTGAAAGTTCCATGTACTTTCCTAGAGCTGTTCGGTTTTATTCTTTAAGGTCACAGAGTTATGTTCATGTCTTATGATTTAGGTGTACTCATATTAACTTTGTAATTTTTGCTATATATATGAAATGTATTATTTTGTTATATAGGTATTTTGTTTTGTATTATGAGATTAATTGTTGTTTAATGTTGAAATTAGTGATCCTACAAAAAAATATTTTTTTATTAAAAATTAAAATTCTTGACGCGCAAAAATGCGTGTCATAAACAGACGACACTAAAAAAAATTATAAATAAAAATATATTAAACACAGACGACACCCTAAGATGATGTGCATAATGAGTGTCAAGAATGGAGTGTCATGGATAGCGTGTCATGGTTCGCGCGTCAAGAACTTCTTGACACGCATTTTGCGCGTCAAGAAGCTTCTTGACCCCCGCATCCTTGACGCGAATTTGCGTGTCAAGAAGGCACTTTCTTGACGCGCAATGCACGTCAAGAATGCCAGTTTTTGTAGTAGTGAACAATGGAAACCTAAGGTGGTTTCTAAGCAAAACAAGGACATTGGTCGACCAGAAGCGATCCGCTTCGGGTCATTTTTGGACTAATTAGTTTAACCAGTGTGCAGGTACTTCCAGAAGACCAATCGACGATTGCAAAGTTGTTGATGGAGGAGTATTCTGCTTAATTTAAATTTCATGATACATCTTTCTAATATGCAAATTCTGATTTCTAAAACTGAAAAATATCCGTGTTGATTGATCAATTTTTCTTTGCTTACATGTTTTTCTCACAAACCCAAAAATAGAGTCTCGTTTTTGTGTAAAATGAAAATCCAAAAATAGAGCTTTCATTTTAAGGGGGAGAATTGTAAGTAAGGGGGAGTAATTGAGAAAATGCATGTTATGGGGAGAAAGTGAATACATGCCAAATATATAATGAAGGAAGGTGAATACATGCCAAATATATAAAATTGTGAGAAATTGATCATTGGGAAATGATGGTACAATGGCTTACGTATCTGACTCATGGATAGAGTAGATGAAAGGGCCATAAGATCATTGTTTGATATGCTTAGTAGGCTCGGCAAATCAGAAAGTATTCAGATGTGATATACACTAAATACTAATGCTTGACCATGTGGATAACATCTTGATGCATATTTCATGACACAAAAAGAAAAATAAGTGTGAAAATCAAAATGAGAAGTCACTGTGTATACATGTGTTCATTTTGCAAAGACTTAAACTTGTTTGATTTTCTTTATTTTGTCAAACGATCGGACTTTCTCTGCGTATCGAAAGATCGACCTGATCGTTGTTCGTTTGACGTTCTGCTTTATTTTCTTTGGTGTTTCGTATAACTCATCGGACTTTCTTTGCGTGTACGGAAGTACCGACCTGATTGTTGTTGGGTTATACAATTTTAACTTGTTTTTATTTTCTTATTTTGTTAAATCCGAGGCCTTATCTGCGTATCGAAAGATCGACCTTAATGTAGACGATTTAACGTTCTTATTTCTTTTTGCATGGAACACAGTTGATTATATCATGAAAATATTATGCATTGTGAAAAATCACAAGTGCTGTCACACAAAAAGGAAAAAGAAAAGAAACACTGACAATGTCTGATTGTGTCTGATAGTGTGGGATACACTGGTCAAAGCAAATATAATCAATATCTTAACATATCCAGATGTTATGAGTATGATTCTGCCTGAGTTTAAGTTGGACAAATTATACCAGCAATCAACATGACTTATGTGCTTCGATTAATTGAAATTGAAGTGCAGTTCAGTGCGTTATGTTCAATATGATCCCATATAGTGATCTTTCTCATACCAAAAATAGTGTTTGTTTCTGTATTGCAATTTCATTTCATTTAAGAAAAGAACAAATAGATTTTCGGTGTGTTTTAGCATAAACTTTGAAAAATCAAAAAAGATTTTGTTTCTGCTTTATTTTCGATCTGCTCAACGCGTGATACAAATCATTTTCAAAATCATATCTTGGAGTCTCGAAGAGACGTTTTGCGCCAAGGTTATTTATATGTTTGAGCAGGTTGCTATGTGCAAGATATCACGATTTCAAGTCTTCTGAAGTTGTTGATAAAAGACCAGAGATACACTAAAATGTCATCAAGTATTCAAGATCAAGTTACGATCGAGTTGAGGAAGAGTTTGTTTGAAGATTCATTTCATTGAACGAACGGATTCTACACTTGAGGGGGAGCTTGATTGAAGATACAAAGTTGATGATATTGAAGAGATACTGCACACGACGAGGGGGAGTTTGTTGATACCTGATATGTGCGTCGTGTGAAGTATCAAACAAGATCAAGATCAAAGTCAATCTAGGTCTGGCCGAACTAGGTCCGAACCTGAAGTTCGGACTGGCCGAACCTGAGGTTCGGCCGAAGCTCGGACCAGAGGGTATATATAGGTGATTGGTCTTTGTATTTGTAGAGTTCTGAGCGTGTGAGATTTCTTAAGTGTGTGTTTTCAAGGTGTTTCTCTGTGTTGTGTTTCTGAGTGTTTCACTGATTGTAATTGTTCATTTTGATCAATAAAACAATCGGTTAATTACGTTTCAATGTCCGATTAGCTAGATCGAGTAGACGATCCGCATTTTCAATGTTGGATGCGAAAAATAAATTCGATTCGAGTGACGGGTGAAAAATGTCACGAGAAACGTCACTTGAATCGAGAAAATATGTCAAATCTATGAAAAATTGAGATCCCGAGCGTAATATAATCATAACTGGGGTCTTCGTAATTTTGGGCGAAGAAAAATGAGCTCGGAATAATAATTCGTGAAGATTTCTGAGTCAAACCGATGAAAACGGCTCAATCTGAAGAATTCCATCAAACTGGATCAAGAAACAGCTCCTCGAGAGATTTAACGGATAAATTCCATAATTTAACTATGATTCCAGTTAATCTGGTTAGCTGACATCAACGCTGCATCAGCTAATAATAAAACCGTGAGACATAACGGAAAAAGCTGCATAATTAACCTGAAAATAAAGCTAACCCGTCAGTGGTCGATAGCAAACGTGCGCGTGACGTCAATAAACGAGAACCACAATAAAATAATTGGAATAAATTCACGACTAATAAAAAATTTCTGAAATTCTGTCACGGCATTATCTCGTAATTGTTGCAAAAGACTGATAAGAAATACCCGCGTTCAACGAAAGAATGCAGAAAAATTGAATAGTCAATAAAAATCCCTTAAGGAAAAGCCACAATCCTTTAAAAAAAATCTGACCGATAGATTTAAGGCTTTAGAAAGCACAATCCGTGTCAAAGTCCCATAACCAATCAGATTTGAGATTGCTTAAGATCCAATGGCTGAAAACAGAATGATCTGATGGTCCAGAAGAGGCAATCCGTGTAAAAGGGTCAGGAGCCAATGAGAGGCTGGCAGCGAAATGCTTTTCAACGGATTGTTGAGTCCAGGCGGGCCCCATATGCCTGTTTTCACCAATAAAATTTCAACAGCCAATAAAGGAGCCAACGGCTCTTTTGGAGTCACCTTTCCAGGCGGGGCCCACGTGCCTCTCTACACCAATCACTGATCGACAGCGAAGAAAAAAGGACAAGGGTTGACCGACAAGGAGAGAGAAATCATTCTCTGCGGACCTGTAGGCGATCGCCATGTCAACATGTTGAACCCCATGTCGTCTTCAACCCAGTAAAACCCTAATCTGCCGGAAATCCACGCCGGAAATACGAACCACCACTGAAAAAACATATATTGCCCATAACTTGCTCAAAACATAAGGAAATTTGATGAATTTTGTACCCACGAACTCGTAATCTCATCCTCTACAAATCTGGACGTTCAAAAGGTCCTGAAACGCCATCGGATAAAAACCCAGAAACAAGTTTGCTAGCTTTTGAAGTCCGCTAAAGCCGAGTTCAAGTCCGCTAATGGTATGAGAAGTTCGCTAAGACACTTTCAAGTCCGCTAAGGACTCAAGTTCGCTAAACAACGCATCAAGTCCGCTAGGAACGATCGAAGTTCGCTAAAAACGGAATAAAGTCCACTAGGAACAGTAGAAGTCCGCCAGGATAATCTTCAAAGCTTCAAAACTTGATAAATTTCTGGAAAGTTCGATGAACAGTGAAGAACACTCACTTGAACAGCCCTCTTGATGATCTCGAAACAGCCCAAAAATTTAAGGAAATCGTAGATTGATGATGGAAACAAGTAGTCTTACCATTCAAGAAACTATTCTGGCCACAAAGAGCTTCCAAACAGCAGCAAACATGGATCGAATCAGTTAATGAAAACCCTAAATTCTGGAATATATGAAGAACACCAAGAACGCACATAGTAGTGTGTGTTTTTCTAGATCTGCCCAAACAGTTGAGTTTTAGATGAAACGGATGCTTCCAATGGATCCGGAATGCGTTTTCACTGAGAATCATACCTTCATCCAAATCCATGAAGAAAAACCCAGAAAACCAAGAATCAAGCTCAAAAATCTTCAAAAATCCCCAAAACGGGGAAAACTTCACAGTTACGAAAAACAGCTCAGATCTCCATTTTTCTCACCAGATTTCAACATGTAGAAGATAAACAATCATCAAGATGAACTCCATAACACGAATCAAGCATCCACATCATCAGAATCCATCCAGAATCATCCAAAAAGAAGAAAAAATAGAAGAAAAAGTCTCCAAAGATGAGTTTTCAAATCTTCACTCAATTCAAGCTCAAAATCCAAATTCGAGTGACCAGATTCATCGTGAGATGAAATCTGATCGGTACCTTCGCTCTGATACCATTTGTCAGGACCGATTTTCACATCAAGAATATTGATCCTGAGCGAGAATGAAGATCGGATTCGAAAACCAAGAGAGACGATGATGAAGGAGAAGAATCTAGGAAATCATAAACATAAGAAAGATGATGATCAAGTCGAATGATTACAACACAAAGAAATCATGACAAATACACAATCTCTCTCTAGAAATCCATTACTCTCTCTCTCTCTCTCTAGAATGGAATCTTACACCACTCTACAATATTTTATCATCTCCACATTTAGAGACTCTTCTTGTAATAGGGCACCCTCACTATATATATAGTGAGGGTGACTAATAAGTGAAAAACATAATAACTGAACAGAATACAGATAAATCAAATAAACATAAAATATTAACTAAATCAAAGTTGATTTAATTAATCCTAAGCTTGACTCGCTCGAACCGATCTTCCATTGACTTTTACGTTGACCGTTGACCCGAATGGTTGACTTTTCCAGAAAACGGTCTTCGGTCCAATCTTGCAAGCCTCGAGCATCACAACATGCGTCTCTGAATCATTTCACGATGGACTCTTCAGTCGAACACTTTGGTAAACAGATTTGATGGCGTCAGTCACATAGATATTAGTTCCAACATATTCCCCCTTGACTGATGCTTTCAAATCTGTTCAACTGCTAAAGAATCGCTCTGTCGTACATCTTCAATGAGAAACTGATAAACCGGAGACAACCTATTATAGAGATTCCCCCTCCGAATAAGCTTCTTCTGTTCTCGTTTCTCCAGTCGAGAGCCAAGTACTGCAGTTCACTCGGTTCACACGGTCGGGTACAATACTAAGAAAATGATGAACATCGGAGTCAAAACCGCAACAAGCTGAATCAGATAAACCAGTCAATCATCGAACATGCTTCAACTTCTGATTGTCGACCCGATATCCAGCTCCATAATAATTCCTCCTATTTCTCTAAATCCCTCTGAAAACATCCGATGCGGAAGCAAAAAAATCAGTTGCAGAGAGTCGAACCGCTTTGCTCGGTTGCCTAGAGAAACCGGATAAAAAATCTTGAAATCAGACATTCTTGCGAAAAACCGGAAGCCGGATGCTGACAGTTGTGAATAATCCATGTCACTGAGGTTGGATGCGAAAATAAAGATAAGTGTCAAATCTGTGAAAATCTGAGATCCCGAGCGTAAAATAATCATCACTGGAGTCTTCGTAATATTGGGCGAAGAAAAATGAACTCGTAAAAATATTATGTGGAGATTTTGAGTCAAACGGTGCAATCTGGAATAAACCGGAGCAAAACCGTCAATTTTATTCAAGAAACGGCCATCTGAGAGATTTAAAGGATAATTCCAATAATTAACTGAGATTCCAGTTAATCCAGTTAGCTGACATCCGCGCTGCATTAGCTAAAAATAAAACCGTGAGCCATAACAAGATAGCTAAATAATTAACCGGATAATAAAGCTAACCCGTTAGTGGTCGATAACAAACGTGCGCGTAACATCAATAAATGAGAACCCCAATAAATATACGGAATAAATCCATGACTAAAAAAAGTATTTTCTGAAATTTCGTTAGGCGTCATCTCCGTGAATCTCGTAAAAGATTGATAGAAAAATACCCGCGTTTAACGAAAATGCTGAAAATATCTATTAGTGAAAATAAATCTCTCAAAGAAAACCATAATCCTTGAAATATGCCCTCCACCAAGCAGAAAAATCTATTGAAAAAGCATAATCCATGTGCTAATCCAACAGCCAATCAGAGATGAGCAGAAAAACTGATCCAAGGGCGCAGATTTAATGGATCTAAGGGCTGAAATCAAGCAATCCACGTGAAGGGCTGAGAGCCAATGAGAAGGCGCCAGCACATAAACAATCAACGGTTCATTGTGTAAAAGGGGGCCCACACACATTCGTTGTGCCAATAAGCCTTCGACAACAGCCAAAGCATTTAACGGCTCTATGAACAGGCGGGCCACTCTCTTCTCTAGTCCTCCAATCAGCGATCAACAACGAAAAAAGATGTTGGAAATTCCACGAGAAGGAAATTCCTCAGCAGCCAATGACCAGCTGTCACGTCAGCGTGGTCCACCTTCTTCCTCACAGAAAAGCGCAGACAACCCCGTAAAAACCCTAGCTCACCGGACATCATGAGAACTCGCCGAAAAAGCGTAAATTTCTCATAACTTGCATAATACTCAACAAAAATGCTCGAATCTTATATGCCTGAACTTGTAGTTCAATTATCTACAACTCTGGACGATCAAAAATCTCTGAAAATGTCTCAAACGAAGACCCATTTTCAAGTTCGCTAAGCTCATTCAAGTTTGCTATGCCGACAAGAAGTTCGCTAGGACAAACATGAAGTTTGCTAAGGACTCAAGAAGTTCGCTAAGAACCATGTGAAGTCTGCTAAGCAAGTAGAAGTTCGCTAAGCTCCCAAGAAGTTCGCTAAACATGGAATAAAGTCCACTAGGAACAGTATAAAGTCTGCTAGGACAATCTTCAAAGCTTAAGACTTGATAAATTTCTGGAATATGAATGAAGAACACCCACTTGAACATCTTCCCGATGAAAATATGATGTTCCAAAATGAGTTTAGATCACAAATTCGTGATTGATATGATGTGATGAACCATTCACGAGATAGTTCTGGCCACAAACAATCCATAAACAACTGCAAATTAGATCGAATCATTCTCAAATCTAGAAATTCACTCAAGAAACTAAGTCGAAGTGTGGAGCAAATTATACGTATCTACAAATGCTTTGTTAATGGCAATAAAGCTAATTTCTCCCAACTTCTGACGTGCATAACTTTCTCAATACTTAACATTTTGGGTTGATTCTTTTTGCAACATGTTCATAATATTATGAAGTTTATGCCTGTAAAATTTGAGAGGCTAACTCCAAGTGTGGAGATAATTATGCATATCACCAAATGTGTGTTTTGCGTTTGACTTGTAAGCTTTGTGTTTATGCATGTTGACTTGGAATTGTGCATCTATGTTTATTACAAGTTTAGGACTTGTGTTTAAGTGTTAGGACCAAGGTGAATGCTTGAAACATAATTTTTTATTGATAAGCAATCCGTCCTAGTGACAGCTTCTAATTTTGTTAGACCGTATTCATTAAAATAGGTCACTCATAGCCAACTTTAAAGTCAAGTGCTAAGTACTAGTGCACCGTAAGGTCAGCTTCACTACTTCATTTAGTTATATCCGATTGAGGATGATAACACACAATTAGTTGCATTAGATAAAGGATGGCAATGCAAAGACAAAGGTATTTTTTCTGTTTAAGTAATTATCCAACACATATCACTTGTTTCACTGAATGCACTTTAAATTACAAAAAGACCTTAATTTCTCGGGATGTTAACAATGAATAGCAAGGTAATGTTGAGTAGTACTACTGGGGATTGACACCCTCGCTCAGCGGTGCACTTGATGCACCATCCCGACTGGCGCTCGAACTGAGAAAAATATTAGCCTAACACTACCGTGATCTGGAAAGACATGGGGAAGGCAAATCGCACAGATTAAGACCTGTGACGCATAGTTAGCTTCGGTTACGATCATTCATGTGAACATAAGAATATGCTAGCTACCTAACGATATGGATATTATTTGTAACTTACGAATTGGTCTTTCATTATTCGTATGCATTCTTGGTCTACACGGTACCGTGTAGGCTGCTTTTGTGAACTCACCAGCTTTTGCTGACACTTGATTGTTTAATACTTTTCAGGACGCTGGGAGGATCTTGGAGGCACGAGCGTTAGCAATACTCATTTTTGTAAAAGATTTTGGGAAATGCATTTTAAACACTTTTAGTCCTTAATTTTGGAAAATAACAACTTTGTAAACCTCTAAATGCTTCTGTTGTATTGCAATTTAAATTCTGTTTTGTGAAATGCATTGTATGATTGTTTTTATCTCTCATTTATGGCTTGGTTGTAACTAAAGACTTGGATCCTGGTCTGGATCACATCCCACACGGTTATACTCCGTTAGTGGAAATTTGGAGGTGTGACACATTGTTATCAGAGCCCTTGGTTCCAGGGAACCATAACTTTTCAAAAGTATTTTATGAACTGTAACTGTTTTTGAAAGCTTTGGTTACAACTTATTTCCAAAAGTATTACCCTGCGTGGCGAAGTCGATCCTCACTTAGAACTTGAAGATCCGAGTTTTGATTGGTAAACAGGGTAAGACTATGCAGTAGATATGTAACCTACGTTAGAAATACGTGTTTCATACCTAAATTGATGGAATATGCATAAAACGGATGTGTTAAACGTTAAAGAAAGTAAAATATGAGATGAATATGTGTTTATATGAATAACATGTTGATACATGTTTGATGGATATATACATGTTAATAGTTAACGGGAAAGTAAAAGGGCTAAAAGCGTAATTATTATAAATATATAAACATATACAATATTATATGTATTTATATTCATTATCAGTATTTTGAGGCTTAGAAATTAGAAATTAGTAAAAATATATCCTAATATGATTCATAACATAAAATGATAAGTATTGTAAAGTTTGAGGGGCTAGAATGTAAATTAGTAAAAGATATATGTATATATATAGTATTTTCACATATATACGGAATTATAATCCTCGTTATACTTAACCAAACCTTCAAGAATGTTAGAAATATATTTAGAAAGTTTTAAGACTTGAAATAATAACTACATCAAAAGATAAAAGGCTAATATGTATTAAATAGAAGTTGGAGGACTAAAAGTGTAATTAATGTAAAATATATATACGTATGTATATGTATATTATCGTACATGCCTCGAGCCTTAAAAACCTTTAGAAATATACCCTTAAGTGTTTTATAGCATAAAATAACAATCGATAGAAGTTTGGCGTCAGGGACCAAAACTGCCAAAAACCAAAACCTGGCTCGTGTACCGCAAAGCCCTGTCGCGTACCGCGACCCGTTTACGGCCAGAATTCGACCAGCACGCGATTTTTGCGACTTGCAGCCCAAGAACTTGACCAATTGACCTCCATACGCATCGTTTTTGCACCCTGAGTCACCCTAGTACGTGTAGTAATCATATTTCGCAGCTGATAGTATAAATAGGAGCTCGAATTCATCAACAATCTGCACTAATTCACTAATTTCTTAACCGTATTCTGGCTGAGATCTTGCATTGAGCAATTCGTACAAACGGTGAAGACTTTGAAGTTGAATTTCTGCAGTCAAGCATCATTAGGTATGATCTAAAATAACTTTTTTTTCGGTTTTGGCTAAATCGATCTCTAAGTATGTTTTCTAAAAATGTGTTAAAATTAGGGTTCTTGAGCTTGTTTTTATAAAATTGGGTAATCGAGTTGGAATTAGGGTCTGTATTTTTGTAGGTAATCCTAAAATAATGTGTTTTAAGAAAGCCCTAAGTTTATTTCACAATTGGAAAATATTTGGTAAAGGTTTTGTTAGTGGGTCAAAATTAGGGTTTTCATAACATTATTCTGCCCAAATTGAGTAAACAGTATTGAATTAAGCTTTGATATTTTAAAGATATTATAAAATATTATAATGGATAATACCCTAAGTTGGTTTGAATAAAAATGAGTTTTGGTAATAAAAGCGAGAAATACATGAAATTAGTGTTTCTAAATATGATTAATTAATATAAAACAATCCGGATGGTATGGGTACTTGATTTTTGGTCTTATAACATGTTTATAAATATAATAAGTATATATGAGCTTAAAATGGATAAATAGTAAAGTATTAAAGATACCGAGTTAATTGGATATTTAGAAGTTCGTGCGGACCGGAAGGGTAGGCGCATGTACACTGGGTTTCTAGCATAGCGGAGGTATTCCATAAATCCCAACTGGGACCTGGCATACCTAACTAGGAGTTCCTTGGGTGAGCGTTTACTTGTAGGAATGCGCGTCTTCGTATTATCAATAAAAAGATTATTATGCCTATAAGGGCATTTTGGTCATTTCGGCCTTAAAGAAGATTGTCACACCCCCAAAAATCCACGCGTGGAATACCACCATAGGGAGCGTGACAAACCAGGATCGCAGTCCATTAGTTACACCAAATGACCAATAATTAATAAAAACGTTTCATATTTCATTAATTTATATAAATTCAGAATTTTTACAAATGCGGAAGCGTAAATACAATGAAAATGTTTAAGTAAAAGCAGTGTCACCCAAGGTGACATGACTAGTCCAAAGACACTAAAAGTGTTTCAAAGACTCTTGCATGCGTACTCGTGATACTCGAACATTCACAACCTGAGAAATAAATGCTAAAAAAATGTCAACACAAAGGTTGGTGAGTTCATAGGTTTATCAGTTCAAAAACAGTTTAAGATTGACTGTTCAACAACAGTCGAGTTGAGTTTAAGATTGACTGTTCAACAACAGTCAAGTTGAGTTTAAGATTGACTGTTCAACAACAGTCAAGTTGAGTTTAAGATTCACTGTTCAACAACAGTCGAGTTGAGTTTAAGATTGACTGTTCAACAACAGTCAAGTTGCAAGAGCATAATCACTAATATATATCAAATAGCTAGCTAGGCTACATACATGAAACTTCGCACGTTGATGGTCACAGAAGCTAACAGTTGTTTACAGTTTGTGCAGTTTTCCTTGTTGTGTTTAGGACGAATATAACACCCGTTCGATATCCAATCGTGTCAGCGCGACTGACCCGGGTGGGGTTTGTCAGACCCAGTAGTACTACAATATATCTCCCACTATCATCATAATTACTAACGGCACCATAAGAAGGACTTTGTTGTATCAATGTGATTCAAGTACTTCAAGTGATATATAAAAGTCTAATTATCTCAGTTGTATAGTTTATGCATGTTAATCTCCCCCAACAGGATTTAAAACAGTAAAATAGGGCTGTGAGACTCACCTTTGGGTGCACAGCAAAACCAAATAGATAACACATCAAGTAGCAAGTAACAGGTCTTGTGCAATCTACCAAACACCTAACGAGCATAAACATATAAGTGTATGTTCGACTAAAACGACAAGGTCTAATGTGAAAGAAAAAAACAACGAATGATCATGAAGTCCAGGACGAGTCGACGATGGCACGTTTGCCAAATCCGAGCGATTAACGAAATGCCGCGAAGAGAAAAAAATATATATATATATTTTATAACCATAATATATATTTTCTATATATAAAGATCCAAAATAAATAAATATATATATATATATATATATATATATATATAACCAAACGCACAACAACGTTAATAGCGGGTTTACGAACAAGATACATACATTTAATGAAAACGTTGGAGCGTCGGATCGGCTTAGTTCGATATCAATTATGTAAACGAGAATGTAAACAAACGGTGTAAATATCAATACTCAATCTCTCATTAACGATAAACACGATTTACAAGAGAATCAGAGTATCAGAACATACACACTCTCAAAAGTTCGCTCAACAAAAACTAGTTACAAATAACAAAACTACACACTATTTATAGACTCACGGCCGTCCGAACTCCTAAGCCTGTCCAAACCTCAGGTTCGGCCAAGGATCGGCCGGGGTTCGACCAGAGTTCGGCCGACAGCAAAACAAGTGTAATCTTCATGTCTTCGAAACTTTGTCTGATCCAGCTCGTTGCCACATAATGTATCAACATTTAAAAGTTCACATAAAATATCGAATCGCTTCAATAACCCACGAAATACGTTTATATACTAACCTACGCAAAATATATGTATATTTCTACCTTTTATGTAAAACCCCATAATTTTTAAATCAATATATATATATATATATATATATATATATATATATATATATATATATATATGAGAACCATATTTTAATTTAAAACGACAAGTTAAACATGTTTATAATTCAAAATAGGGTTTACGGGATTTAGTAGCCCAAGATAGATTTTTACGGGTTTACACATTCCTAGGAGACTATTTTAAACGAGTTTCAATTCACCCTCAGGACTATAATCTCAAAATTAAAAAGAAACATAAAAAGTGAGGTCGACCAGGATCGAACCCTCGACCTCTCACTGACAAACGAGTGCCCTAACCGCTTGGGCGGTTCTTTTGATTGTTAATAGGTCTGTGTGATCTGCTTTTGTTCATCTAGTGGCATGGAGCCGGGTTTTATTTAAAACAAAACAGAAAAGAAGTGAGGTGGAGGGGAGTAGAACTAAGGACCTCGTGCGAACAAGATGGCTGACATTGCGTGAGCGTTGGATCGTTTGCTAATCTAGTGATTACGAGATGAAAGAAGATCAAAATGTAAATACGAATGAGATTTGTATTATTAAGCTTGAGAGAAAACCCACACAGAAACACACACAAAAGGTGTAGAATGAGACAAGCAGTTCCATTCTCTATACAAGAAAACCTATTTATAGTATGAACATTCTAAGCAAAAACCCGATCATACGAACCGCCAGTTCGGACTAGGTTCGCATGGTCCGAACTAGGAGTTCGCCTAGAGTTCGGATCATAACATTCTTGCATCACTTTGTGTTGTATTTGGCACTTCACATGACGAAATAGAATTATGAATCAACAAACTCCCCCTCGACATGTATAGTATCAACTTTCACATTAACTTGTGTCTTCAATCAAACTCTTCCTCGACTTGACGATGAATCTGATCTTGCATACTTGACATTGTAGCGCGTGTAATCTTTTATCAACAGCTTCCGAAGACTTGAAGTTGTGATGTTCTTTTCCCACATAGAAACATGCCAACATAAATAATCTTGGCGCAAAACGTCTCTTCGAGACTCCAAGATATTTTGATTTTGAAACTTGATTTCATATTCCGTGTTGATCAACCGAAAAGAAAGAAGAAATAAATCTTTTTGATTTTTAGAAACTTTATATCAAAATACACCTAAAATCATTTTGGTATTTTCTGAAATGAAATGTAAATGCAATACAGAATCAGACACTATTTTTGTCTTTTGCGAGAAAGATTATAACTTGGGATCATATTGGACATAACATGCTGAACAACACTTCAATTTCGATTATTATAGCACATAAGCCATGTCGATTGCAGATATTATTTGCCCAACTTTAAAATCAGGCAGAATCATACTCATAACATCTGGATATGTTAAGGTATTGATTAGATTTGTATTGACCTGTGTACCCCACACTATCAGACATACTCAAATATGTTTTTGTTTATCACACTTTTGTGATTTCACTTGTGATTTAACACATAGTGATTGTATACATGATATAGTCAACTGTGTTCCATGCAAAAAGAAATAAGAACGTTAAATCGTCTACCTTAAGGTCGATCTTTTGATACGCAGATAAGGCCTCGGATGTAACAAAATAAGAAAATAAAAACAAGTTGAAATTGTATAGCCCAACAACAATCAGGTCGGTACTCCCGTACACAAAAAGAAAGTCTGATGAGTGATACGAAACACCAAAGAAAATAAAGCAGAACGTCAAACGAACAACAATCAGGTCGGTCTTGTGGACACGTAGAGAAAGTCCGATCGTTTGACAAAATAAAGAAAATCAAACAAGTTTAAAATCTTTATAAAATGAACACATGTATACACAATGACTTCTCATTTTATTGGTCATATATCTTTTTCTTGATATATCTTGAGATATGAATCAAGGTGTTGTCCACTCGCTCAAACATCAGATTTAGTGTATATCACATTCATATACTTTCTGATTTGTCGAGCCTACCTTACACATCGATCAAATGGTCTTATGGCTTTTTCACTACTTTATCCATGAGTTAGACAATGTACCATCATCTCCCAATCATGTCGGATACAATTTTTCATTTTTCAAAATTTTTGGCTTTTTGAATTTTTCAATATTTTTGTCTTTTCAAATTTTCTCCCTCTAAAAATGACAAACTCTATGTTTAGATTTTCATTTTTAACATTTAAAAAAACAACAAACTATTTTTATATTTTCAAAAATCAAACTCCCCATTAAAATGAGACGGAGTGAAAAACAAACAGAAATTGATCAACCAACACGAATACTAGCAGTTTAGTATTTTGAAAACAAAAATGATTTAGAAATTCAATTTAAGTTATCACAGATATTTCACCACCAGCAACCTTCCAATTACCGATAGGTCTTCCTGAAGTACCTGCTGACACCAAATAAAACATTAGACACTTTCGGATCGACCCGATTTAACAGCGTCGGGTCGCCCGGTGTCTTCCACATAGTCTGTGTTGGCCTTGGAAACAACTTTTGCTTAAGATTAGGGTTCTTGAGCTTGTTTTACCAAAATCGAGTGATCGGGTGGGAATTAGGGTTTGAATTTTTGAAGGTAATCCTAAAATAATATATTTTAAGAAAGCCCTAAGTTTATTTCACAATTGGAAAAGGTTTGGTAAAAGTTTTGTTAACAGGTCAAAATTAGGGTTTTCATAACGTTGTTCTGCCCAAATTGAGTAAACGGTGTTGAACTAAGCATTGATATTTTGAAGCATATTATAAAATGTTATAATGGATAATACCCTAAGACGATTTCGAATAAAAATGATTTTTGGTCAAGAAATGAGAAAAACGGGAAATTAGGGTTTCGAAATAAGATTATTTAATATAAAATAATCCGGACGGTATGGGGACTTGAATATTGGTATAATACCATTTGTACATATATAATAAGTATATATGAAGTTAAAATGGATTAATATTAAAGTATTAAATATACCAAGTTAATCGGATATTTAGAAGTTCGTGCGGACCAGAAGGGTAAGCGCCTGTACACTGGGGTTTTTGGCAAAGCGGGGGTGTCGCATAAATCCCAACTGGGAACTGTCGTACCTCACCGGGCGATCCCGGAGTGAGCATTTACTTATAGGAATGCGTGTCTTCATACTATTGTTAAAAGAAAAGGATAACTGCCTAATGGGCATTTTGGTCATTTTGACCTTTAAAAAGTAATGAATTTAATAATTGAATATTATTAAGATAATAAGATGTTAAAGTAAACATAGGAAGTGTTTATTATATTAAACCTTGCGTTAACGCAATACAATACGCGATTAGGTTTAATTGGAAGGCATAGCGGAGATCTTGCCTGAATTAACTGCTTAAGAGTATAAGGTGAGTTCTATGAGCCCACTCTTTAAACATATTAAATGTTTTGAATGTTTTCGGGCTAATATACATACAAATTTTATGAAAATATGTTCAGATGGTTTATAACCGAAATATTGCCTATTTTAACTATTAGAATTGTTAAAAGGTTTTTGATTGGTATATACGTGAAAGGTTATGAAATATATTACAAAAATGATTATTGATGATATCTTTTACAGTATTAAACTGTTAAATGGCTGTTGATTTGAAATATACGTGAAAAGGCTATGATAGTGTTTACGGGTGAAATGTCCTTAAATGTTAAACTCCTAAATTGCTTTAGGAATATTATATATGAGTAATTTTAAAGGAATTTATTAAAATGCCTTTTATATGTTTTGTGCTGATACACATACGTGAAATATTTTAAGGCCTATAATTGTTATAAATGATGAGCACCTGTTATAAACAGTTTTTGAAAAGGTTATAATGAACGGATAATATAAAGGATGAAACTTTTAAATAAAGTTTTGAGAAATGGAAAATGGGAATGTTTGGTCTAAGCTTATGTATGTGAATAAGTGTCGGGTAAATATGATCTTATTAGCATTGTTGTGATTATAAGATGTAATCTACACTGGGATGATTCTATATCATATCCATTTGTATTTAAGGTGTGGTGGATATGTTGCGGTACTTCCTATATATAAACACCCGTAATACAATAGGAAATGTTATAGAATCAGTCCAAGTGTAGGTTTCACTGAAGTTTAATAAAACCAATAATATTATATTTATAAAACTCTCATTTCCATATACGGGTGGTGGACTAGTGTTGAAAATGTTATGAGTTCAAATACAAATGTTATTTAAATGGACTTTTGAAAAGGTTGAAAATGTTGAAAAGGTTTAAATCTAAGCAGATATTGTCTAGTGAAAAGGGAAAAGGTGGTTGTACAGCTAGAAGCGGGGAATGACGATTCTCCGGAGTAGCGACGGTTACTCTATTGAAAAGATATTCGGGTGACGACGGTTGCCCAAGGAACTAACATGGTTCCAATAGACAATATATGCTTAGTAAATAAATGACTGCTTATAATATTTCGTATAACTCTTTAATGTTTTATACCTAATGATTATTTGCACAAGAGAGGGTCTAGGAGACCCAAAGTACTTTGAGTACTAAATGGTTTTTATTATGATTTAAAGGTTATGTCTTGGTATAATACTGTTATGTTTATACCTGTTAAATGTCTCAACGGAGAATGGTTAAATAGTTGAATGGTTAACGGTTAAATGGTTAAATGGATAAATGTTTTGGTATAACTCTGTTATGTCTTGTACCTGATAAATGTTATATTTTTCTATAATGTTGTTATGTCTTATACCTGATAAATATATAAAGGATAATGGTTTTAAAGTTATAGTATAATTCTGTTATGTTTTATACTTGATAAACGTTTGATAAAAAGGGGGCCGTTAGGCCCAAGCGTTGGAACATAACATTTTTGAAAAACGTAGAACTCACCAGCATAAGCTGACCTTTCCAAAAACATATGTATGTCAGGTGATGACGGTGTTTAAGGTAGCAAGGAAAAGGCTTTGGTGATGACAGACTAGGTACGCAAGCTATCAGGAACGGACTCGGTAGTAGACTGGCAATTGACATAGATAAGATCTATTTGTTATATTATGTTGTATCTTCCTTACTGTTGTACCATGTGTTCATGAGTAAGTCCGATTAGTGACCACTCCTGGTGCCAAGTCTAGGAGTGGGCGTCTCAAGTTGGTATCAGAGCCTTGGTTTAAGAGATTTAGATACTAGCACGGTATCTAGACTTAAACTAGGACTCTTGGTAGACAAAGTAAGGTAAGATAGGAAATGTAAATGCCATTCAGGATAGTTATGCCCATAGGATAGAATTTGCACAAGGAACATATGAGGTAGGACTTACGGTATGCAAGTGCTAGGAATACCCGACTGCAATTAGCTACTGCAATTTGGTATTTTACCCAAATGAACATATCATAGGTTCTAACTGTTGTGTAGCCAAATGCGGGGTAGGTTAATTGACTGTTAGATACATGGTCGGTAACTTGTAAGAATGTCTAGAGGAAGGTAGTTTTAAAGGACCGGTTTTGGACCGGTTTTAGAGTTACTGGTAAGGAAGGAAATTAAGGTATGGACACTAAGGATGATTGTGATGAGAATATCTGGGTTTTGAAAGTATCATAATAATATAATTGTATAGCACGTGTACACTTATCTAATTATCATGAATTCAAAATTTGGAGAATTAACGTCACATGAGTTCTAAAGTGTCTGGCTACTTTGATCATAAGATCAGAAGATGAATAGAGACCATAGTTATGACAGGAATGCAGATAGAACATCCGATACTAATTCCGATGTTAGTAAAAATGTAAAGACGAGTACCTTCACCAAAGAAATGAAAACCGCCATATTAGAAATAGTGGCAAAGGCATTGAAGGTTACGTTGCTATCGATTGCTAATCAATTTCCGAAGGATTTGACAAGAAGAATGTCCAAAGAAGCTACCACGAGTGGAGCTTGTTCCGAAGGAGCTTCTAGTAGAAATAGATTCACGATGAATGGCTAACGGAAGAAGTCCGAGGTCGAAGAAAGTCTTGAAGACAATAACGGCAGACGCCACAAGAAGGCTAAGGGAGCTTCTAGAGAAAGAAATCCGATATGCCAGATGTGCAAGAGACGTCATCATAGGGATTGCACGTGTAGATCAAATTGTTGTTATGACTATGGCGAGGACAATCACTTCTTCTGTATGTGTGCGGAGCTGAAGAAATGTTTCGAATATGGGAGTTTAGGACACTATAGAGCAGACTGTCCTAAAATAATGAAAGCTCAGAACCAAAGAAATGCTACGGATGCGGAGGCTACCACAAGATGGATCAAAAATCAAGGAATTTAGGAGTATGGAGGTCCGGAATAGTCCAAGAAAAACTTACGCCCCTGGAAATGTTGTTCCTTCAACAAAATGGCAGGAAGAATCCATGTGATAATGGGATGAGCTACAACATAAGGATAGGAGAAGAATTGTCGAGGAATCCCATGGTCAAGCTATTTTAGACAGCTTAGGATTACGTTTTCCTTATGACAAGTGCAAATCCGTCAAGTTAGATGACCTTGAGACAAATGTTGATATGCGAATGAGCATGACGATTCAAAATTAGCAGCAATGGGAACCTTAGAAGTCTGAATTCGATATTAGGAAGTGTCACATATTGTACTGCACCGATGCAAGTAAATGATCAGTATTTGACAAATTCTCTTCTTAAGATCAATGCCAAGCTAGGGACAACGATAGATAAATTTAGACGTTGAATGAATTGACTCACAGGAAGCTACGCGCAAATCGTCTGTAACCGAAGGAAGGCTCAACTTCGTATGCAAGGATCATGATGGCTCAGCAGTAAAAATTACTTATGTAATAAAGACGGGGTAATTCATGGATCAAGAGGTAATTCTGTAACACCCCAAAATTTTATGACTTAGATTATATACGTGTGCTATATTTGGTAAGTAGCTGAAAATATATAATATATATATATATATATATATATATATATATATACGTATGATAGAAAGATGTCACGATCCGCGTACAAATATTCAGCACGACATTCGAGGAAACGTCAAGAGGCGAAATTATATAATATAGAAGATAACGAAAAATAAAGATCGTGGGCGCAGACGGATCTTAAATCCGAGTTATAACGAAGCGGGAAAACACAAAATAGTGATTTGGGCCCGGTTTGTAATAAACCGTATTTAAGCACGGACATCACTAAAATAGCACCGAGGTGAAAGTAGAATATCAGGTATTGCTAAATACTTGATTTATAATCATTATAAAATATATTTATGACGTTCGGCACGAAAAACGATGAAATCAGTAACCGGTGTTGTCACGCGATAATAACCGAAATTAATTCGGTTAGCCATTCGAGATGATTATAATGCCTCAGCAAAGTATAAATAATTATTATAATATCTATTAATAATTTTAGTCGGAACGACATATTCGATTTATGAAACGGCCACGACCGCAATACCGATTAGTCACACGCTTTTATCGCGTAACTGGTTCACGTTATAACCGAAGAATAAATATAATAATTATATTTATTAGACTTCCGTAATACTTTAGATGTTCGGGAAATTTATAAGCCGTTTATAAAATATTAAACGGGTTCAAATTACAGGTTTAATACCTGCTTATTTGATATTACACTACACTAAAATATCTAAAGTAACATTTCTTGTACACTACTCTTGTCCAACACATAAGGATACGCAAGGATAAAATGATTATAAAGACATTGCTGTCAATTACTTGCTCACCACAATTACAATATGTGTGTACTCCTTATGATTCAGTTATCCAAATTATATGATACGTGTAGATGGTTGAATTATGACTCAATATGTATTTCATATGTATAAATACATACACTACACACACAAAATAAAGCATTCACACTCAATTCAGTTAAACGACAAAATGTATGAAAGAAAAGAGAGAAGGAAAGAAAAATATAAAGGAAGAGAGAGGGAGACCAGTCACTTCGATTTCCCGGCAATTCCCGCCACCCCACTTCTCCGACCCGCCTAGTCTCCTCCGGCAACCTGCTGCTTCGTTTATCCGGCGAGACCTAAACCGAGCAGCAGCAGTTTCGAGCGACGAAACCGACGACCACCTCGTCGGTTGAACCTGCACCCTCCGGCGAGCCACCCTTCTCCCTCTCGACTTCCGGTGACTGAACCAGCAAACCCAGCCGCCTCCGTTCTCCGACCAGCAGCAGACGAAGAAGCAGCAGCTCCGATCGGCGAATCAGGAACCCCGTAACCTTCTCCTTCCATCCGTTTTCCGGTAAAACACAGAAGACCATGGCGAGACGGTGGTAGCGGTGAACCGACAGAACGAAAATGACGAGGCGTTGCGGTCTGGTGGACTGTGGTTACGGTTAGAAACCCAAACGGGTGTCGGAATGAAGTCGGTGAACGACACGAACCCGGTTTACCGTCTTCACTTTCGGTTGATTTTCGGTAACGCTCGGTTGGAGACAAGTGAAGACGGCAACGCTAGTAAACACCGTGGGATGGCATAGAATGATAGCGGTGGTTGGCGGTAGTTGAAGGTGGTCCACGGTGGTGGCAAACGCGGCGAAAAATAGTGACGACGAGTTAACCCATTTACACTTTCGGTCAATGTTTCGGTGGCGTAACGAGGTCCAAACGACAAACCGACAACGGGAAAATGCTCGTGGCGAGAAAATAGTCGGGAATGACTATTTGTTTCTCAAGAGCGGACAACTTTATTATTTTGGTTATTCGGACTCGTTTCACGACCCGTCAAAAAGGTAATCACGTTAAATATTTGTTATTATTACAAATATTATATTTTAAGTTTATATCAAATCATAATAAGACGGGATAAATGATATAAATATATATTTAAGACGAATAAATATATATGATTATTAATCAATTTTATTTAAATAAAATTGGCTAAAAGAAAAGATTTATATATTAAATATATATTTAACATATATATTTAATATAAAGGTTAACGATAATTATAAAGTAATTATCGGGTTAAATAATATTTAATATATGTTTGAAACATATTTAAAATATGTTAATATGTACATTTAAGTGTTGAAATGAGAAATTAGGGTTTTCTAGACACTGTTCTGTCAAACCCGAGCAAACGATAATGAACCAAGCTTTGAAATTTTAAAGCATGATATAAAATGTTATAGCGGATAATACCCTAAGTCAGTTTTGAATAAAAATGGATTTTTGATAAAGAAATGAGAAAAACGGGAAATTAGGGTTTCGGAATATGATTGTTTAATATAAAATAATCCGAAGGGTATGGAGACTTGATTTTTGACATGGAACTATGTTTATATATATAATAAGTATATATAAAGTTAAAATGGATAAATGGTAAAGTATTTAAGATACCGAGTTAATCGGATATTTAGAAGTTCGCGCGGACCGGAAGGGTAGACGCCTGTACACTGGGATTTCTGGCAAAAGCGAGGGTGTCGCATAAATCCCAACTGGGAAATGGCATCCCTCACTGGGCGATCCCGGAGTGAGCGTTTACTTATAGGAATGCATGTCTTCATAATTATCAATAAAAGATAAGGATAATGGCCTAAAGGGCATTTTGGTCATTTTGACCTTTAAAAGGAATAAACTTAATAACTAAGTATTATTAAGTTAATAAAGAGTTAAAATAAACATAGGAAGTGTTTATTATATTAAACCTTGCGTTAACGCCATATAATACGCGATTAGGTTTATTGGAAGGCATAGCGGAGATTTTCTCTGAATTAACTGCTTAAGAGAATAAGGTGAGTTCTATGAGCCCACTTTTAAATATTTTAAATGTTTTAAATGTTTTCGGGCTGATATACATGCAATGATATATATTCAACTGTTTACTTGAAAAGTATTTGAGTTACCTTTACTTGTTTTGTGTTCATACACATACGTGAAAAAGTTATAATACTTATAACTGTTTTAAAGTTATTATTACCTGTTATTACTCTTTTCGAGAAGGTTATAATAAACGGGTAATGTAAAGGATAAAACTTTTATATAAAGCGTTGAGAAATGGAAAATGTGAATGTTTGGTCTAAGCCTATGTATGTGAATAAGTGTCGGGTAAATATGATCTTATTAGCCTTGTTGTACAAGACCCATAACATTATATTTATGAAACGCTTATTTTATATACGGGCGATGGACTGGTGTTGAAAAGGTTATGAGTCCAAATGTAAGGGCTATTTAAATGGACTTTTGAAAAGGATGAAAAGGTTTAAAAGGTTGAAAAGGTTTTAATCTAAGCGGATATTGTCTAGTGAAAAGGGAAAAGGTGGTTGTACAATCAGAAGCGGGGAATGACGATTCTCCGGGGTAGCGACAGTTGCTTACTTTGAAAAGGTATTCGGGTGGCGACGGTTGCCCGAGGGACTAACGTGGTTCCAATAGACATTGCTTAGTAGAATGAATGGTTAAATGTTTTGGTATAATTCTGTTACGTCTTATACCTGATAAAGGATAAATGTTTTGGTATAACTCTGTTATGTTTTATACCTGATAAATGTTTATAAAGAAGGGGTCGTTAGGCCCAAATGTTTGAGGTAAACCTTTTAAGGAAAGGTAAAGTTTTAAAATACTTAGAACTCACCAGCGTAAGCTGACCTTTAAAAGCATGTATGTCAGGTATCGGTGATGTTTAAAGTAGCAAGGGAAGGGCTCTAGCAAGGGAAGATTAGATGGGCAAGCTATCAGGAAAGACTCGGTAGTAGACTGGCATAGCTATAGATAAGATCTAGTTATAGATTATGTTGTTATCTTCCTTACTGTTGTAACTTGATATATATATATAAATGAAAAGTTTTTAATTTCCGCTGCTTAGTTATCTCTGTTGTACCATGTGTTCATGAGTAAATCCGACACGTGACCCCTCCTGGAGACAAGACTGGGAGTGGGCGTCACAAGTTGGTATCAGAGCCTTGGTTTAAGAGATTTAGATACTAGCACGGTATCTAGACTTAAACTAGGAATCTTGGTAAACAAAGTAAGGTAAGATAGGGTATGTAAATGCCAGTCAGGATAGTCATGCCCATAGGAAAAGGTTGCACCAGGAACATAGGAGGTAGGACTTAAGGTATGCAAGTGCGGAGAATACCCGATTGCAATTAGCTACTGTAAATTTGGTATTTTACCCAAATGAACATATCATAGGTTCTAACTGTTGTGTGGCCTAGTGCGGGGTAGGTTAATTGACAGTGAGATACGTGGTCAATAACTTGTAAAAAAATGCCTAGAGAAAGGTAGTTTTAAAGGACCGGTTTTAAAATTTCCGGTAAGGGGTGAAAGGAATAGAACGGACACCAGGGATGACTGTGATGAGAATAACTGGGTTTTGAACGCATCATAATTATATAAGTGCACGTATATAATTATCATGAATTCAAAATTTGGAGACTTCACGTCACATGAGTTCTAAAGTGTCAGACTATTTTGATCGTAAGATCAGAAGATTAGAAATCATAGTCATGATAGGAATGCGAATAGGACATCCGATACGAAATCTGATGTCAGTAAAGACGAATACCTTCAGCAAAGAAATGAAAGTCGTTATGTTAGAAATAATGGCGGAAGCATTGAAGGTTACGTTGCTATCGATTGTTAATCAATTTCCGGAAGCTTTGACGAGAAGAATGTCCAATAAAGCGACCGCTAGTAGAGCTAGTCCCGAGGAATCCATTGGTAGAAATAGACTCTCGATGAAAGGTAAACGGAAACGGTATGAGGATGAAAAAGATCTTGAAGACAATGACGACGAATTCCACAAGAAGGCTAAGGGAGCTTCTGAACAAAGAAGGCCGATATGCCAAATGTGTGAGAAACGTCATCATAAGAATTGCATTGGAGAACTCAGTAGCCGTTGAAGATGAAAAGAGGTGTAGACAAGCCTAGGATGTCACCCTAAGCAAGGAAATCATAGACGTGATAGACGTTGTCACGGTAAAGTAGAAATGAGAATTGCTATGACGAGAATAGTGGAAACGACGTTCCAAGCTACGTTGCTACCTTCAAGAAGACCATCACTATAAGTGATTGGCCGGAAGGCTCGAAGCAGAAACTAGCAGTTTGAAGTTAAGGATGACCCAAAGAAGAATGACGAAGGTTACCACAAGATGGATCGGGAATCCACAAGCTTAGGAGTATGGAGATCCAGAGTAGGCCAAAAAGAACTTACGTCCTAAGGGATGTTGTTTCTTCAAATGGCAGGATGAAAGCACGCAATGATTGGATGAGCTACACGAAGAAGAATTCCAACATAAGGAGAGGAAAAACATTGTCAAGGAATCCCGTAGTCAAGCTACCTTAGAAAGCTTAAGATTACGTCTTCCTTAGGACAAATGCAAAGACGTCAAGATAAATGACCTCAAGACGAATGTTGATGAGCAGACGAGCCTGGCGATTCGAAATTAGCAGTAATGGCAAACTTAGAGGTTTGAATTCGATATTAGGAATTGTCACACAGTGTATTACAACGATGCGAGTAAATGATCAGTATTTGACAAATGTTCTTCTTAAGATCAATGTCAAAGCTAGAGATAACGATAGATAAATTAGATGTTGAATGAATTGACTCGCGAGATGCTACGCGTAACTCATCTGTAACCGAAGGAAGATTCAACTTCATATGCAAGGATCGTGATGGCTTGGCAGTAAAGATTACGAAACGTGGAAGTATATGGGTCAAGAGGTCAGTCATACTCAACGTATGCCATTGACTCGGAGGCAAGACCAAGAAGCTAAAGAACGTACCAGTAACATATCAAATTCCAAACGAATCATTCAGAGAATCCAAAGAGCAGCTCGATTGATGAAGAAATGAAGTTCCAAAAATCAACTCGACACCAGAAGCAACGCCCGAAGCAACAACGCCAGAAGCAGTAAGCATTGTGCCAGATATCCCCAACAGAAGCAAGAAGATTTCTTTAGACCAAATATATCGCCTTAGGATACTCCAGCAATTTCAAGACGAAAGACGGAAGCCAAGGACATACATAGACTGCAAGACGATAAAGAAGCTACCAGTGAGAAGTAGATATCCTTTGTTAAGGATCAACAAACTATTCAAACAACTACAAGGAGAAAGACGATTCCCCAAAGATGATTTGAGATCAGATTAGCACCAGCTAAAGGAGTAAGAATGAAACTGTAAGAGAATGGCTTTTCGGAAGCAAAATAATCATTACAAGTGATTAGTAGTGTTGATTGGAATGACGAACACTCCTTCAAACCCAGAAATCTCATAACTGAGCATGCTGACAAATAGCGTTCTAAAGTTTTCAAGGAATGGAGAAGAATGAAAGAGAGGAATGCTATACGTAGGAAGTTTATATGATCGACGTAATAGATCTTTTCGAAACATAAACAGTAATACGCTGGAAGCTGCCAAGACTTTCCAATGATGTAACGCCATTAGGTTGACTAAGAAGATGTCAAGTCCTTTTGTAATCCTAATTAGTAGCAGGCATAAAATGAAGTAATGAACAAATTAACTTGGGCATCAGTACGATCATTACCGATTAGGCCTAATGGAAAAGGGAAATTTGCAGCAAAAGTGTTTACACTCAAGAAATGCAAACACCAAACGAGGTTGTATGCAGAATGTTAAAATTAGTTATTAAGTAAGTAATAGATAGTCATGAATTATACTGATTTTGTTGTGGTTAGAATAGTAATATCGCCCTACACCAGACTAGTAATAGTACGCCTCTATTTGTATCCAGGGTGTGGTGGATACGCCGCTGGTACATCCTATATATATACACCTAAGGTACAACCAGAAGTGGCACTAGAATTAGTCTCGTGCAGGTAGATATTACGGGCCACTGTGGAAAACGAATAAGTAGCATTCATGAATATATATCACTTACTAACAAGTGACTGAGGGACTGTTGATGTCCAAAAGAGAAGTTCAAATCTTTTAGCATACGGATAAATGTTTAACATACGTAGAAGGTTAAAGTAGAGTAGCAGAAACTTCACGATAAATTTCGACCTTGAGAAATTTTGAAGCATATCCCGGTAATGTTCATAATCAAGCTACCCTATATATAGCTAAAGAATTATGACAGCACCCTGATAATATAAGATTGATTAAAGGAAAAGTTCTTTTATTTTGAGAAACGTATTTCTCTCAATACGTCAGTTCGATAGAAATTCTTTCCTAAAAAGAATTAGTATCTGTTATAGAAATACGGTCCACCTTATAAAGTAGAACGAAATTCCGTGAATAGAATAGTTAAAGTATTACCTTATAGGTAATAGAGTTACATGATAGATTGTCATAAAAAGTTTGTTACGATGTTAAAATCGTAGCCCAGGAACCAGATGGTTCATATGATATATATGCATTAGATGCATAAAAAGTCCCGGATTAATCCGTCAAGAGCGGACAACTTTATTATTTTGGTTATTCGGACTCGTTTCACGACCCATCAAAAAGGTAATCACGTTAAATATTTGTTATTATTACAAATATTATATTTTAAGTTTATATCAAATCATAATAAGACGGGATAAATGATATAAATATATATTTAAGACGAATAAATATATATGATTATTAATCAATTTTGTTTAATCAATTTTATTTAAATAAAATTGGCTAAAAGAAAATATTTATATATTAAATATATATTTAACATATATATTTAATATAAAGGTTAACGATTATTATAAAGTGATTATCGGGTTAAATAATGTTTAATATATGTTTGAAACATATTTAAAATATGTTAATATGTACATTTAAGTGTTGAAATGAGAAATTAGGGTTTTCTAGACACTGTTCTGTCAAACCCGAGCAAACAATAATGAACCAAGCTTTGAAATTTTAAAGCATGATATAAAATGTTATAACGGATAATACCCTAAGTCAGTTTTGAATAAAAATGGATTTTTGATAAAGAAATGAGAAAAACGGGAAATTAGGGTTTCGGAATATGATTGTTTAATATAAAATAATCTGAAGGGTATGGAGACTTGATTTTTAACATGGAACTATGTTTATATATATAATAAGTATATATAAAGTTAAAATGGATAAATGGTAAAGTATTTAAGATACCGAGTTAATCGGATATTTAGAAGTTCGCGCGGACCGGAAGGGTAGACGCCTGTACACTGGGATTTCTGGCAAAAGTGAGGGTGTCGCATAAATCCCAACTGGGAAATGGCATCCCTCACTGGGCGATCCCGGAGTGAGCGTTTACTTATAGGAATGCGTGTCTTCATAATTATCAATAAAAGATAAGGATAATGGCCTAAAGGGCATTTTGGTCATTTTGACCTTTAAAAGGAATAAACTTAATAACTAAGTATTATTAAGTTAATAAAGAGTTAAAATAAACATAGGAAGTGTTTATTATATTAAACCTTGCGTTAACGCCATATAATACGCGATTAGGTTTATTGGAAGGCATAGCGGAGATTTTCTCTGAATTAACTGCTTAAGAGAATAAGGTGAGTTCTATGAGCCCACTTTTAAATGTTTTAAATGTTTTAATGTTTTCGGGCTGATACACATGCAATGATATATATTCAACTGTTTACTTGAAAAGTATTTGAGATACCTTTACTTGTTTTGTGTTCATACACATACGTGAAAAAGTTATAATACTTATAACTGTTTTAAAGTTATTATTACCTGTTATTACTCTTTTCGAGAAGGTTATAATAAACGGGTAATGTAAAGGATAAAACTTTTATATAAAGCGTTGAGAAATGGAAAATGTGAATGTTTGGTCTAAGCCTATGTATGTGAATAAGTGTCGGGTAAATATGATCTTATTAGCCTTGTTGTACAAGACCCATAACATTATATTTATGAAACGCTTATTTTATATACGGGCGATGGACTGGTGTTGAAAAGGTTACGAGTCCAAATATAAGGGCTATTTAAATGGACTTTTGAAAAGGATGAAAAGGTTTAAAAGGTTGAAAAGGTTTTAATCTAAGCGGATATTGTCTAGTGAAAAGGGAAATGGTGGTTGTACAATCAGAAGTGGGGAATGATGATTCTCCGGGGTAGCGACGGCTGCTTACTTTGAAAAGGTATTCGGGTGGCGACGGTTGCCCGAGGGACTAACGTGGTTCCAATAGACATTGCTTAGTAGAATGAATGGTTAAATGTTTTGGTATAATTCTGTTACGTCTTATACCTGATAAAGGATAAATGTTTTGGTATAAATCTGTTATGTTTTATACCTGATAAATGTTTATAAAGAAGAGGTCGTTAGGCCCAAATGTTTGAGGTAAACCTTTTAAGGAAAGGTAAAGTTTTAAAATACTTAGAACTCACCAGCGTAAGCTGACCTTTAAAAGCATGTATGTCAGGTATCGGTGATGTTTAAAGTAGCAAGGGAAGGGCTCTAGCAAGGGCAGATTAGATGGGCAAGCTATCAGGAAAGACTCGGTAGTAGACTGGCATAGCTATAGATAAGATCTAGTTATAGATTATGTTGTTATCTTCCTTACTGTTGTAACTTGATATATATATAAATGAAAAGTTTTTAATTTCCGCTGCTTAGTTATCTCTGTTGTACCATGTGTTCATGAGTAAATCCGACACGTGACCCCTCCTGGAGCCAAGACTGGGAGTGGGCGTCACAAATTCATACTTGATGTATGCCATTGACTCGAAGGTGAAACCAAGAAGCTGAAGAACGTATCAGTGATGTGTTAATTTCTGAACGAATTATGCAGAGAATCCCAGGGAGCAACTCGTCTGATAAAGATATGGAGTTCCAAAAATCAACTCGAAGCAATGCAAGAAGTAGAAGCACCGTACCAATTATCTCTGTTAGAAGCAAGGAAATTTCTTTAGGTTAAGTACCTCGCCTTAGGATGCTCTAGCATTTTCGAAAAAGAAGGATGGAAGCCAAGGATATGCGTAGACTGCAAGAAGATAAGGAAGCTGTCGTTGAGAAGTAGATATCCTTTGCCAAGGATCAACAAATCATTTCAACCAGCTATAAGGAGCAAGACGATTCCCCAAGGATGATCTGAAGTCGGATTAGCACCAGCTAAAGGAGTAAGAATGAGACTATAAAGAGGATGGCTTTTCAGCAGCAAAATGATAATTACGAGCTATTAGCACTGATGACTAGAAAGACAAACACTCCTAGAACCTAGAAATCTCATTACTAAGCACGTTGACGAATGATGTTCTAAAGTTCTCAAGGAGTGGAGTAGAATGCATGAGGCATTGGAAGAAAATGCGATAGATCAGAAGGAGGCTATATGTAATATTCTGAAGTGTACAGACTGGCAGAAATGAAGTTCATATGACCAACATGAGAATTACCCTAGTAGGTTCCTTCAAAATAGAAACGGTAATACGTTGGAAGCCGGTAAGACTTTCCAAAGTTCGTAACGCCATTAGGTTGACTAAGAAGATGTCAAGTCCTTTTGAAATCCTAATCAGTAGCAGGTATAAAAGGAAGTAATGAACGAATTAACATAGGCATCGGTACAATCATTATCGATTAAGCCTAGTGGAAAAGGAATTTGTAACAGTAGCATTTACACTCAAAAGATGCAAGACGTTAAATGAAGTTGTGCACTAGGATTAGTCCCGTACAGGTAAGTATTACGGGTAATTGAGCAATGTATCTTGTAATTGATAATCAAATCACATACAATCATGACCAATATATATATAAACACAAGTTACACAATCAGCCCTCTAACAATCTAAATGTATTCAACTTGGTCTAATATTCCCCCGCAAGCTAAGGGCGGATGACGACCTTCATCTTGGAACGAAGAAAGGCAAAACGATCAGCTGCAAGCAGCTTTGTAAAGATGTTGGCTATCTGGTCATGAGTGGAAATAAACTGAACTCATAACCTCCCTTGCTCCACCTTTTCTCTGACAAAATGAAAGTCAACTTTGATATGTTTTGTGCGAGCATGAAAGACCGGGTTTGTTGAAAGATAGGTCGCACCTAGATTATCGCAACACAGTGTCGGAGCATTTGGCATTGTTACCTCGAGTTCCTGAAGTAAAGACTGAAGCCATGTTATTTCCACTACAGTGTTTGCCATGGCTTTGTATTCAGATTCCGTCGAGGAGCGAGAAACTGTCCGTTGTTTTCGTGTTGTCCATGAGACTAGGTTAGCACCCATATAGATGGCATATCCCCCCGTCGAGCGACGATTAATAGTACATCCTGTTGGACTCGGTCTGCCCAAGACACATATTAGATTGATGTGGCTAGTACATTATGATCCAAGTCGGGTCATACCCAATAACGAGCTAGACAAACACCCATGATATTTATTCATGATATGATCAAATAAATAAATATAACCTCTTGAAAATATATTTAGAAAATGGGTTTCTAATTATGGCACTTAAAAAATAAATAACTCATATGGATGATTTATTTGGAGAGTATAATCATGAAGTTATTTAATGGTTAAATAACTTAGTGGGTATTTTATATTTGAAGTAATGGTACTTCTTTTATAAAATAGATGAAAATTTAATATGTTTTTCATATATTAAATGAGGTAAGACATTGGGAGAAAGAAGTAATCATTACTTTGCATGTAGGAGACTTGTAAGACACAAAAGGTGTTTCTCTCTCCTACTCCCAAGGCCAAAAATTCGGCCCATGCATGTTTAAACCACCCACTTGATTAGTTTAAAAGAGACTACAAGTAATATACTCACTCTTAAGAAGTTCTCAAGCAAGAACCGAAACTTTAGAGTGCTTTGTAGTGTTCTTCCTTGCTTGGATCGGTCCAAGAGGAAAGCAAGAACCTTCAAGAAAAAATCCTAGCAACCAAGGTGTGTGTTGGAAGCTCGTGGGTATACAAGCTTGAGGCTTCGGTTTTCGGAGCTTGTCATTCAACTTCCTCATCCTCTTCTTTTTTACTTGCTTGAAGAAAGGTATATCTAAAACCCACTATGGTTGATAGCATGCACTCTATATTTGGATCCTCCTTTTGTCCGGGTTTTATTTTGCATGTTAAAATCGGTTTTAACATAACATAATTTCACGAACGAAAATTTATTCCGCTGCGTTTTACATATTAAGTGGTTAATATGACTTTGATAAACCCGTACAAAACCCTTCAATGGCATCTAGAGCCGCTTATATGGATGTATGCTTCAAAGAGTTAGTTGGTTAACTCCACAAACTTTCGGGTTTTGGTTCCTCATACCACAAATCCGAATATTTGTATATGGTTATCCCTTTGTCTTTCAAGATACTTCACTTACATGCATGTGGTTATCTTGAAAGATTAGTGTATTTTAAGTCATTTGGATGATTTGTTGTTTAGACAACAAACCCACATTTTCGGTTTTGTGTTGGACCGAAAATGGAAGTGGGTTAAAAGGGAGCGATTTTAATTTCTTGAAGATATACATACTTGGATGTATATTTTGGTGCATAAGACTAGCCTTGACCTTATGATTATTTGTGGCGAATGGTTGTGTTTGTATTATGTATTTAATTATTTCAAAGGGTTGTAATAGTTAAATAGGGTTTTCATGGTTATGTAATTTATTTATTTTTCATTCGGTATGTAAATTAAATAGATTAGGAGCATTTTATTTTACTAGAAAAATGTAATAGGTTTTACTCTTGTAAAATGTAAAATGCATAAAGGTGGGTTTTCGGTTGGGCCAAGGTTATGGCCCAAAGGCTCTCGCGGTCCAATTTAGGATTCAAGCCCACTAACCGAAACCCACATATTGGAGACCCAATAACCATGGAAAACCGAAGGCAAGAGAGGAACACAAACGAGGATACAACACACTTGAAGCATTCGGATGCGGGATCAAGTGGGAGTTCACCGACACATTACATGTGTCATTATGTCCCTTATGAGAGACCTTAACACACTTGTTTCGGCCAACAAGTGTTGTCAATAGTTGGCTAAGGCTATGCACCTACTTTATCATGCTTGTTTATTTTGTTGTTTGGATGATATGTGGATATACATACTTAAACAAACTAATAAACATTAAACAAGCCAAAATCGGTTCTAAAATTGTCATTAACAAGGAGCAAATAAAATGGGTTTTATTAAAGGTTAATGATTCAATAATAAAAATGGATTTTATTAAAAGAACCATGAAATATGGATTTCACAACACTAGGGTACCACGCATTTGAATGCATGCGAATTGCATGGTACATAGAGTTTTCTAAACTAGAATTTTGAAAACTAAAAGTCCCTTTTAAAACAAGTTTTAATGTCATCCTTTTATACGACACTCAATATACTTGTGAACTCTTTATGGGATAAAGGTCACCTAACCACATTGAGGGAACTTGTGTAGTTGAGGTGAGTTTACCATATTTGTGGGATAAAGGTCACCTAACCACTTGTATGAATAAACTCACACGTGCATGTAAGTAGGACGAACTTGATTTGGAAACCATGTGATTAGAGTCACCGAAGCATGGCGGACCACAGACGTTGATGGGATTAAACATGCCAACTAAACATATGATGTTTAACCGATGCCATACTTCTAGAAGTTGCAAAGGGGTTGCATTTGTCAAACGTTGACTACCTTGTTGATTTAATAGTCGGGATAAAGGTCACCTAACCGATTATGTAAATGCAACGTTGGATTCTAGATTTTAAATTATTAATTGTCTATGCGACATAAAAGGGCATTAATAAATTTAAAATTAATATTCATATCGAAAATATTAAGACTTGAACTTTGTTAAATTTTGTAGATGGCCAATAATAATGACGCAAACCCCCCACCCGTCCACCACCTATCGTTAAGATCCATACTAGACAAAAATCGTCTCAATCAAGACAACTTTGTGGATTGGTACCGCAACTTGAGAATTGTTCTCAAGCAAAAAAAGAAGTCTTATGTGTTGGACGATCCCATTCCCGATGAACCCGATGAGGAAGACGTTGAGGCCTATGCCGATTGGGTGAAATACACCAAGGACTCCGTGCAAGTTTCTTGCCTCATGCTAGCGAGCATGATCCCCGAACTCCAAAAGGACTTTGAGAATCACGGGGCATATGACATGATAACCCAGTTGAAGGAAATTGTTCCAACAAAAGGCAAGGGTTGAGCGCTTCGAAACTGTTCGAGCACTCCATGCATGTCGTATAGATGAGTCCCAATCGGTTTCATCCTATGTGCTTAAGATGAAGAGCCACATTGATCATCTCGAGATGCTTAATTGTCCCGTTTCACAAGAGTTGGCTACGGATTTGATCCTCAACTCTTTGTCAAAGAAGTTTGAGACTTTTGTATTAAACTACAACACAAAAACAATTTTAAAATCTGTTTTCAAAACTGTTTCAAAATCACCCATCCATCCAAATCCAGTTGGTTCAGCTAAATCAAATGGTTGGCGGAAGGATGACAGGTGGAATGTTTCAAAAGTTGTGAACTCGTCTTTCAAGCCTACTGGAGTGTACAAGAAACACTCCAAACAATTTCAAGAAATAAGAGTTCAAAATTCTAATAAGAATCCACCGAGAAAACCACAGGTTTTTGGGAAAGAGAAATCACAAACCCAAAGATGTCAATAAAAAGGACATTCTCAGTCCAACCAAGGCAGCCACACCCCCACTCCCTGATGTTACCAAGGGAATGTTTTTAAAAGAAATCTCTTTCACCGACTCTTCAGGTATACCCAGAACCACAATGGCCTGGGTACTTAATGGCTAGCTGATCTCTCACAGTGTGCAGGAACAGTCAAGGAGGACTTTCATTAACCTTATTTGTTTGTGATAGTGATTGTTCCAGGCACAGGGTAGGAGGCATCTCTCTACTACATGACATGAAGATTTTTTATGGAGAGTATGTTCTCCTTGTGAGAGGTAAATCTGAAAAGATCAGCAGAAAAGGTAACACTGTCTGAATTGTTTATGTCTTGGCAAATCTGATGTGAAGTATGGTTGTGCATGAAACAAAACCCAAATCTGGAAAAAATTCTCAAAAGATAAACTTTGAAGGTTAGCTTGGCCAGTTTTAGTTGTGTCAGTGTGTGTTTAAAAAAAAAAAAAAGGTGTGTGTTGTTATTAAAAATCAAAAAGCAAGGGGAAGAATAGAAATGATGAAATCGTTGACCCCTCAAAAATTGTGCTTTTTAATTTTTAATCTTTTGTTTGTGTTTCTAGAAGGCAGGGAAGTGAAATAAATTTCCGTTCTCGGAGATGGCTGACACGCGTAAGGCAGAAGTGAAAGACATGATCCAAGGTGATGTGCTCGGTAGGCTCGGCTCCAAAAACTGAAAAGGTATGCGTCACAACACTTAAAGATAAATATATCAGATTGACGGGAAACACACACTTAGGTTAAGTGCTTGTTCTATTTGACTGTGAAATTGTTCCCGATACACACGCCGGACTCCAAAGTGTTGAATCGAAAATCTCAAAAAGTCGGCGTCCCTCTGTTTTGTGTGGGCCCGAAAGATCTGGGGATGTCTAAGCCGTGAGTCAAGTCTTGCCTTTGCTTTGCGTGAGCAATGACCTGGTGTAGAATGGTTGACGTGTTAATCAGATTT
>JBCNJP010000024.1:13256128-13297963 GCA_039602395.1 Deinandra increscens subsp. villosa | reverse complement strand
TTTGTGCCACCATATGATTTCCCTTGGGTTTTGGAAATGAGTTTTAGGGTAGTAGGGTTCATATGGCCTATATAAACAATTTCTTGCCACATGTCCAGGATTCCCACACACGTGGCAGGACTGTTTCTTTGGGTATGCAGGAGCTTGGGAATATTTCTTCCCTGTGGATACCCAAGATGGTTTGGAATTTTTGTGGATCCACATAACTTTGCCATTGGGCCTAGTTGTTAGCACATACTCCCGCTGTACTAGCACAAATTGGTCATACACATAATTTACCTCAGGATATGGGATAAAGTCATGTGGTCTGACCTCGTACACATTCTGCACATTACTAGTATTATCACAAACATTAGCACACACATTCAAACAATCATTCAAACCAACCAAATTGGCATCAGTAGGCTTAGGACCAGCAACCTGTGGTCCCTTACCCTTTCTCAAAATCCTGACTTTCCTCAAAGGTTTGGAAAGTTTAGGATCACAAACACCGAAATTAAAAGCACCACAAATAGAAGTTTTGTCAAAAACATCAGACTTAGCAAAGCTCGATTCAGACTCAGACTTATTTGACGCAAAAATTTCAGTTTTAAAGTCAGGAAACTTTTGACTCTCAATGCCAACACTTTCCCCCTTTGAACCTGCTTCTTTGTTTTCTGTATTCGCACAAGAAGTAGTAGGGTTAGAAACAGGAGCAGTAATTTTAATAGGACATTCCGAAAGTCTTTTGTCAATGTCAGCTAAAGAATCTATTGTTCCCTTTAATGGTTCAGGTTCAGAAATCATCTCATGCATATATGGCATAGGCACAGTGTGAGATGAAGTTTCATCTTTGTTGTCATCCCTAAAACCCAGACCTGAATTCTGTTGAACATACTTCATCCTAACATCAGAGTTATAGAAAACAGACCTTGCTTCCAGCATTTTTTATTGAATCTTATTATGTGAGTCTAATTTACTTTTAGATTTAGCCAGTTGATCTCTCAATTCTTCTACCTCTTTTGTTAGTTCTTCAACTTTTGTATTAGAAACTCTTAGCAAGACTCTAGTGTCACTCAACTGATTGTCAAGATTTTTTACATCTAACTTAGCAGCTTCATACTTTTCCCTATTTACCCTAGCTTGATCTTTAAAATTATTTGACTCTCTATTGGCACGTTCACAATTTAGGGATTCATAGTGAAATTTGCTTTCAAAATCTTTATAAGAATTGTACACATCTTAACAGAGAGAGCTAGAGCAAGTGCATACCTCTTTCTTACACGTATTGGCTTCGGTGGTACCTTGTTGAAGTAGAGGCATGATTTTCTTTGAATCCTCTTCTAGTGCAATCCCTATAAAAGCGGCAAAATCACTATTCAAAGAATAGTGTCAAAAACTTCAAAGTGAAAAACAGAGGCCTTCTGAGT
This sequence comes from Deinandra increscens subsp. villosa, assembly GCA_039602395.1. Classification (NCBI taxonomy): domain Eukaryota; kingdom Viridiplantae; phylum Streptophyta; class Magnoliopsida; order Asterales; family Asteraceae; genus Deinandra; species Deinandra increscens. Next base: position 13,296,554 of record JBCNJP010000024.1, on the reverse strand, counting down.
GGAATTTGGAGCTTTGGCTCGTCGAGACGGTCGTTTTGGCTGGTATTAGAGTTTCTAACTCTAAACAAGGCCCAAGTTACGTCCGTTTTAGTGAAGCAAGGTGAAATAGTGTTTTCGCCGAAAAGGGATTTGGACCGAAAAGTGGGTTTTCGGTCGGATAAGGGGTTTTCGATCAGCAGGGGGTTGGGTCAAAAAGGGGTTTTCGGTCGGACAGGGCTGATCAAAAAGTACTTTTCGATCGGATAGGAAAGTGGTCGAAAAGTGTGATTTACGATCGAAAAGGTTGGATCTGGATCGAAAAGTCTCGGAGGGGACTTTTCGATTGAGGAGAACAGTGGATCGAAAAGTCACAGGGGACTTTCCGATCGAGATGGTGGATCGAGAAGTCACAGAGGGGACTTCTCGATTGATAATGATTGATCGAAAAGTCGCTGAAGAGGAATTTCCGATCGAAAAACCGAATCGAGAAGTCACAAAGAGGGACTTCTCGATTAAAAGCAGCTGGTCGAAAAGTCTCAAAATGGGACTTTTCGACTAAAACACGCCTGATTGAAAAGCCACAGAGGGTCTTTCTCTATCACAGGAAAGCGACAGGAAAGGGTTTTTGATCAGACAAGTTGATCGAAAAGTCTTCTAAATGCACGAAAAGTCACAGAAACCTGCAGATTCACGATCAATTGGTCACGAACACTCCTGTCTAAACTTGAAACCTGCACAAAGTACTTCCGAAACGTGCTAAAGCAAAAATCACCACAAAACTTAAATTGTTAGTAACCAAAAACCTGAATCGGATATCGCGAGAGCCTTGAAACTTGCGTTTCTTGGCTTTGATACCAATTGTAAGGATCAATTAAACCCCTCACGCGATATCAAAGTCTATAGTCACCGTGCGGAATCCAGTGACTAGAGGTGATTCAAGTTTAAATCAAAAAGTATAGCAAACACAAAGAAATAATTAAAAGAAACACAAACCGATTGAGAATGCTTGAACAAGAGTTGATTACCACACACTTGAAGTCGAATTCACAAGGTGAATTCGATACACCTTTAATCCGCAAAAACCACCAAAGAAACCTAGGAGAATCAACAACCTAATCCTCTAGCCTAGCTCCCTTTATATAGGAAACCCTATGCTTGTAAAACAAGCTACAAAATTTCGGCCTGCATAGCCCTATCTCGACCGGACCCAAAACCCATTAACAACCCACATACAAATTAAGCCCAATTACAGTTAAACTAGCCCAAAATATTTCTAATGCAAAAGCCTCTAAAAATTATGGACTCTACACTAATCTTCAACGATGATACTAACTGCAATGCCTTAGAGGATTCTTCAGAAATCGGCATGAAACCCTCGGTGGAAGAGCCACCTGAGGTAGAACTAAAAGAACTCCCTGCTCACTTGGAATATGCGTTTCTTGAGGAAAATTCTAAGCTACCTGTAATCAATGCCTCCGACTTAGAGCCTCATTAAAAAGAAAAAATTTATCAAAATGCTTAAACAAAACAAAGAGGCTATGGCATGGAAGATTATGGATATCAAGGGTATTAACCCATCTTTCTGCACCCATAAGATATTAATGGAACACTCGTACAAGCCTGTGGTCCAACCACAAAGGCGACTCAACCCCAACATGCAGGATGTGGTAAGAAAAGAAGTTCTAAAACTTCTAGACGCTGAATTAATTTACCCAGTCTCAGATTCTCCATGGGTAAGTCCAGTTCAGGTCGTTCCTAAAAAGGGGGACTGACAGTCGTAAGGAATGATAACCATGAATTAATTTTGACAAGAACTATAACGGGATGGTATGTATGCATTGATTATCATAAGCTAAATGACGCCACTAGGAAGGATCACTTCCCGTTACCCTTCATGGATCAAACGCTAGAAAGACTAGCAGGGCACGATTACTACTGCTTCTTGGACGGATTCTCAAAATACTTCCAGATCTCGATTGCACCCGAAGACCAAGAAACGACCACATTCACGTGTCCTTTTGGCACATTCGCATATAGGCGTATGCCATTTGGTCTGTGTAACGCCCCTGCTACATTCCAACGTTGCATGATGGCTGATGAAATGATCAAAGACTCCATGGAAGTATTCATGGATGATTTTTCAGTATTCAGGGATACTTTTGATCAATGTCTAGCCAGTATAGAAAGAATTTTGGCATGATGTAAGGAAACCAATCTAGTACTCAATTGGGAGAAATGTCACTTTATGGTTAAGGAAGGCATCGTGTTAGGACATAAAATATCCAAAGCTGGATTAGAAGTAGACAAGGCAAAAATCTCTAATATTTTGCAACTACCCCCGCCAAAGAATATTAAAGCCATTAGAAGTTTTTTAGGTCATGCTGGATTCTATCGTCGCTTTATAAATGATTTCTCAAAAATCTCACAACTCAAAAATCTCACTCCCCAGAATGCTTAGAAGCACACAATACACTTAAGGAGAAGCTCACTAATGCTCCAATAATACTCTCACCCGATTGGACGCTGCCTTTTGAATTAATGTGCGATGCAAGTGATTTCGCCATAGGAGCAGTGCTAGGCCAAAGGAAAAATAAGCACTTTCATTCGATCTATTATGCAAGTAAAACTCTCACAGATGCTTAAGAGAGCTATAGAACAACGGAGAAAGAGCTTCTAGCCATCGTTTTCGCGCTAGATAAATTTAGGTCATATCTTGTTCTTTCAAGGATCACTGTCTACACTGATCATGCAGCTATTAAGTATTTATTCGCAAAGAAAGATGTGAAAACAAGGCTGATCAGATGGATACTGTTATTACAAGAATTTGATCTAGAAATCAAGGACAAGAAAGGAGCTGAAAATGTAGCAGCTGACCATCTATCAAGATTAGAGATACCGAAAGATGAAAAGATCGTAGAAGAAAAGATCAATGACAATTTCCTAGTGAAACTTGAATGCATCTTGGTACGCAAGTTAGCAAGACACCCTGGTATGCCGACTACGCTAAATATCTCGCAAGCAAGTATCTTAGACCAGGACTCACTCATTATCAAAGACGCAAGTTTTTCAGCGATCTCAAGTACTACATTTGGGATGACCCTTACCTCTTTAGGATTAGGCCAGATCAGGCCATTTAAAGATGCGTCGATCGCTAGGAAGCCAATTGCATCCTCAAACATTGTCATGAAGGATCAACAGGAGGACATCATGGGCCATCATTCATTGCCAAAATGTGTTTGATGCGGGTTTTTATTGGCCACTATATATAAAGACACCCATGAACTAGTAAAAAGATGTGACCGCTATCAAAGAGCTGGAAACATCTCCAAGAGAGATGAGATGCCACAAAAAGGAGATCAAATATGCGAAGTATTTGACATATGGGGCATAGACTTCATGGGACCATTCTCAACTTGCTACGGAAATAAGTACATCTTGGTTGTTGTGGATTATGTATCTAAATGGGCAAAAGCTCAAGCCTTACCAACCAATGATGCCAGAACCGTAGTCTGTTTCCTTAAAAAGCTCTTCTCAAGGTTTGGGACACTCAAAGCACTAATTAGTGATAGGGGAACCCATTTCTGCAATGCCCAAATGGAGAAGATCCTAAAGCATTACGAGGTCACACATCGATTAGCTACACCTTATCATCCTTAATCAAGCGGACAAGTAGAAGTTACTAATTGAGGTTTGAAAAGAATTCTCAAGAAAATGTAGGTAGCTATTGAAAGGATTGGTCAGAAAAGCTTGATGACACACTATGGGCATTTAGAACTGCATACAAGTCCCCTATAGGAACAACGCCTTTTAGGCTAGTCTATGGAAAAGCTTGTCATCTTCCAGTGGATCTGGAACATGTAAATGCGTGAGCGTCGGATTGTCTACTCGGTCGTGAAGAAAATACAAAGGATTTGTATTAGCCACAGAGAGATTACACAGAAAACACACACAAGAGATATGACCAGAAGTTGTATTCTCTATACAAGACAAGCTATTTATAGTTGAACTTCAAAGTGCAAAACCACAATCATTTGAACTACTAGTTCGGACAAGTCCGTGTGAGTCTGAACTGGCAGTTTGCCTCTAGTTCGGACGTCTTGCATTTGATACTTCACATGACGACCTAGAACTATGCATCAATAGAACATAAGTCTTACTGGGCCCTAAGAGCCGCAAATCTGGATGAAAGGAAGCAGGGAAAAACCAATTTCTTTAATTGCATGAGCTAGAGGAAATGAGACACGATGCTTATAACACGTCTACCAAATACAAGGAATGCACGAAATGCTTGCATGATCATTATCTGAGAGGAGATAAAGTATTTGAGCCAGGAAACAGAGTTCTCCTCTACAATTCAAGAATGAAATTTTTTCTAGGGAAACTGCGATCAAGATGGACAGGACCTTACGTCGTGAAAAGCGCTGCTGCGAATGGATCAGTTGAGGTTATCAAATCAGACGGGAGCACATTCCGAGTAAATGGTCAAAGATTAAAGCACTACTTAGGCAGAAAGATCAAAGAAATCGAGGACGAGGAAATCGGCCTCGAAAATCACACATGAGCATAAAAACATCATGAGTCAAGCTAATGACTCGTAAATAAACAAGCGCTTCCGGGAGGCAACCCGATTTTTTTATTGTTATATTTATCTTTATTCTTATTTTGATTTCGAAATTTGAATCCTGATTCACACTTAATTTGTACCAAACTAAGTGTGTGGATGGAGTGTCAAGTCTATAAAGTTTTCTGGAAAAGAGGTCGTAATGACCCGTTATATCCTAACGGCTCGTTACGCACGTTTTTGGCTGATGATTGGCTCTCTATATTTGCTTACTGTTGATGTCTTATTTTGGTTCATGTTGATGTGAATTTATGGATTGTCTATCTTTATGTTTTTGTTTGATTCAACCTTATAACCGCATGATGATACTTTGCTATATGCTTTGATTGTTCTCTATCCTGATATATATATATATATATATATAATTGCTCGTAACTATATTTTGCTATGATTATCATAACTTTCTATCAAGTTGCTATGATTGCATTGTGTTTGCAATGACAAGACTCTACAGGTTAAATATAGTGAGCAGCTTTGTTCATAAAGGAATCAATTCAAGTGCTAACTACAAGAGTCAGCCCGCATGAATCAAATGCTACATGGGAGTTTTACATCTCTCACACTCTTTCTCTTCATTCTAATTTTGGTACATTAGGGACGATGTACGCTTCTAAGTGTGTGGATGGGAGGCCATGGCCATATTTGTGTGAATATGTGACTAAAAGCACTTTATTTCTTAAAATTACACAAATTTTTCAAAATTTTTCGAATTGTCAAACTCCCACAAAAATTTTAAGATATCTGGAAACATGAAAGTACACCTTTTCAATGTAATTCGCAGATTTGTTTTTCAAACGTGCTTGCATGTCACGTCTTTAGGTAGTAAGAAAGGTTTTACTAAACAAGTAGCTTTTACCAAAATCTCATGATCAGGAATACTATTCAAGTCTTGCTAACCTGTATTAACTACTTATCCCATTCCCTTGTGAGTTAGCCCTAGTTTTAGGACTATAAAAGAAAATACATAATGTATGAGGATGTCATTTGTTTAGAACCGATTCTAGGTTTATGTTGAGAACATGTTTAAATAATGCCTTGAGTTTACTTTGGATCTTTTTCAGGTCGTCAATTGCCCGAAGATGTTGGACTTTCTACATAACTCCAACATGCTTATCCTATTATCCAAAAAAAACAACAAGAAAAAAATTATATATATATAGTAGAAAATAAATCACAATGAAAAGTTGTGAAATGGTTGTACGTATACACCAAGATATACGTTAGGGTGGTAGCTCATACACCTGTATCTTTGAGCAACGTTCGAACTTCTCCCCCCCCCCCCCCCCCCAATTATTTGGTCAGATTGTCAGGACCGATTCTCACATCAAGAATACTGATCTTGAGCAAGAATTAAGGTTCAGATTTAAAAAACCCATAAAAATGAGAATGAAGATGAAGATAAGAAGAATCAAAGAATCATAAACATAAGAAAGATGATAATGATCAAGTCGAATGATTTCATTAATCGAATGATTACAATCAAGAAATCATGACAACACTCTCTCATGGAAATCCATGACTCACTCTCTCTCTCTCTAGAATGGAAATCTCACACTCTACAAGAAAATCATCATCTCCACACTCAGAGACTCTTTCTTGTAATGGGCACCCTCACTATATATATAGTGAGGGTGACTAACAACAGAAAAACATAACATAACTGAAAATTACAAGAAAGGTAAATAACATAAATATTAATTAAATCAAAGTTGATTTAATTAATCCGAAGCTTGACTCGCTCGAACCAATCTTCCATTGACTTTTACGTTGACCGTTGACCCGAACGGTCGACTTTTCCGGAAAACGGTCTTCGATCCAAACTGCAAGCCTCGAGCATCACAACCCGCGTCTCTGAATCAATTCACATGGATTCTTCAGTCGAATGCTTCGGTAAACAGATTTGATGGCGTCAGTCACATAGATTTTAAGTTCCAACAATTCCCCCTTGACTGATGCTTTCAAATCGGTTCAACTGCTGAAGTATCGCTCTGTCGTACATCTTCAATGAGAAACTGATAAACCGGAGACAATCTGTTGTAGAGATTCCCCCTCTGAATAAGCTTCTTCTGTTCTCGTTGCTCCAGTCGAGATCCAAGTGCTGTTGCTCACTCGGTTCATACGGTCGGGTACCATACTGAGAAAATGCTACATCTTGGAGTCCAAACCGCAACAAACTGAATCAGATAAACCAATCAAACTCTGAAAATGCTCCAACTCCGAATAATTGACTTGATATCCAAATCCATAATAATTCCTCCTATTTCTCTAAATCTCTCCAAAAACATCAAGTCGGAAGCGTAAAAACAGATGCGAAGAGTCGAACCATCGCGATCGGTTTCCTAGAGAAACCAGATAAACAATCTTGAAATCGGACAATCTCGTGAAAAACCGGAAATCGGATGCTGACAGTTGTGAATGATCCATAAATAAATCTTGTGTTCCGTGTGACTGGGTTGGATGCGAAAAATAAAGATAATTGTCAAATCTGAGAAAAATTGAGATCCCGAGCGAAAATGATCATAACCGGAGTCTTCGTAATTTTGGGCGAAGAAAAATGAGCTCGGAAATATTCCGTGAAGATTTCTGAGTTAACCGGTGAAAACGGCGTGATCTGAAAATTTCCGTCAATTTTCGACAAGTAATGGCTTCTCGAGAAATTTAACGGATAAATTCCATAATTAACTGAGATTCCAGTTAATCCGGTTCGCTGACATCCGCGCTGCAACCACTAAAAATAAATCGTGAGATATAACGAGAAAGCTAAGTAATTAACCGGATAATAAAGCTAACCCGTCAGTGATCGATAGTAAACGTTGCGCGCGACGTCAATAAACGAGAACCCCAATAAAAAGGAATAAATCCGAGACTAATAAAAATAATTTTCGCAATTTCGTTCGGGCGTTATCTCGAAAATGCTGAAAACTTAATTAGTGTAATTAAATTCCTCTAGAAAAGGCCATAATCCATGTGCAAATAAACCAACCAATCAGATTTGTCCAGAGAAAGACCACAATCCGTGTGAGTGGTGCCCAGCCAATCAGAAAGGAGAACAAAAATCAATCCTACGGACAATTTAGAAAGGATCCAAGGGCTGATGGGGGCTGATCCGTGTGAGGGATGATTGATCCAATCAGATGGCAACAACATAGAGGGCTCCAACGGATTCATTTGGGAATGGGGTCCACGCGCTACTTCTCCACCGAGTTTCTTTCAGCGACTTTATTCTCCAGGCGGGTCCCACGAATGTTTGCACCAATGAAACATCGACAGCAGCAAGAGTATTCAATGGATCTTTAATCCGGCTGGGACCCATGCTCTTTCTCTTCTCCAATAGGAAATAGACAACGCTAGGGTTGACCAAAAAAGGAAGAGAGAGACAATACCCTGACATCCAATACATGTTTGCCACGTCAGCCAGTGTCTCCATCTTCTCCACCGTTCGTCGACAGCCCCAGCTAAACCCTAATCAACCGAAAAATAAAACTCACCGGAATTAAGAACCCGCCGGAAAAGCGTATTCTGCACATAACTTCTTCAAAACTCAACGAAATTTGGTGATTTTTGGACCGTTGAACTCGTATCGGCGTGCTCTACAACCCTTAACGATCAAAAACCTCTGAAAAACCCTCGAACGAAGACCCATTAAACAAGTCCGCTAAGCTCGAACAAGTCCGCTAAAGGTCTTAGAAGTCCGCTAGGAGACACCTGAAGTTCGCTAAGGACTCAAGTTTGCTAAGGCATGCTTCAAGTTCGCTAAAACTGATGAGTCCGCTAAGAGGAGAACAAGTCCGCTAACAACTCAACAAGTCCGCTAAGCACATCTTCATATCTTCAAAACACTTAGAACAAATCTGGAAATGATGAACAGGAAGAAAACCCTTACTTTGATGAACTTGATTCTGCCCAGAAATGATAGGAAAACCCATAATGATGCACGAGATATGAAGCTAAACCATTCACGAGACTATTGTGGCCACCAACAACCCATAAACAGTAGCAAATCGGATCAAAACAGTCCTCAAATTCTGGAAATATTCAAGAACACCATGAAACACATACTAATGTGTGTTTTTCCAGATCTGCTCAAACGGTTGAGAATCAGACAAAATGGATGCTTCCAATGGATCCGGAATGTGATTTCCACTGAGAATCATACCTCACTTCATCCGAAAACATGAAGAATCGCCCAGAAAACAAAGAATCAAACCCAAAATTCTTCAAAAACCCCAAAAACGGGAAAAACTCAACTGTTACGTTTTTTCAGCTCGGATCTTCATAAAATTCACTGATTTGTACAAGTAGAAGATAGAAATGCATCTAGATGAACTCCCAAACACGAATCAATCATCCATATCATCAGAATCCATGCAGAAACAAGAAAAAAGTAGAAAAAGTCTCAAAAATGAGTTTTCTCATCTTCACCCATTCAAGCTCAAAATCCAGATTCGAGTGACCAGATTCATCGTGAGACGAAATCTGATCGGTTACCCGCTCTGATACCATTTGTCAGGGCCGATTCTCACATCAAGAATCCTGATCATGAGCAAGAATTAAGGTTCAGATTCAAAAAAACCCATAAAAATGAGAATGAAGATGAAGATGAGAAGAATCAAAGAATCATAAACATAAGAAAGATGATAATGATCAAGTCGAATGATTTCATTAATCGAATGATTACAATCAAGAAATCATGACAACACTCTCTCCTGGAAATCCATGACTCACTCTCTCTCTCTCTCTAGAATGGAAATCTCACACTCTACAAGAAAATCATCATCTCCACACTCAGAGACTCTTTCTTGTAATGGGCACCCTCACTATATATATAGTGAGGGTGACTAACAACAGAAAAACATAACATAACTGAAAATTACAAGAAAGGTAAATAACATAAATATTAATTAAATCAAAGTTGATTTAATTAATCCGAAGCTTGACTCGCTCGAACCGATCTTCCATTGACTTTTACGTTGACCGTTGACCCGAACGGTCGACTTTTCCGGAAAACGGTCTTCGGTCCAAACTGCAAGCCTCGAGCATCACAACCCGCGTCTCTGAATCAATTCACATGGATTCTTCAGTCGAATGCTTCGGTAAACAGATTTGATGGCGTCAGTCACATAGATTTTAAGTTCCAACACAGATCTAATAGTAATACTCGGCAGCATGATCGATATATAAACTTAAGAACGCGGCTAAACTTACTTGACTTTGAGTGTCCACTAAATATAAGCCCTGAGAGTTTAGACAACATGGTTAGTGAGTAAGTTGAGAGGAAGCTTGCAAGTAAACTTGAATGTGTTACCTGTGATATTTCTAAAATCCTTTATGCTTGTTAATGTAGACCTAGTATTGTGGTAAGATCCTATAGATTTAGCAAGTACAATGTTGTATATATTACCCATGTTTTCGGAATGTCTTACGTATCATTCCCTATTTCTTTCCCTATTCAATTAAATAATACTTCTTTAATCCCTTTTAAATTATTTTTATGTTTATACCACTCAGACCAGGCGCAACGGGAGCTTTTAGCTCTAGCCCATAGCCGACGTGGAAAGCATTTCAGAAGGGTGTCGTTGGAGACGAAGGAAGGGCTATTGCCCGTCGCCGACAGACCGTGATCAAGGACGAGAAGAAAAGGGTGAATGGTGGGGCCCACATCATTTTCTTTTTCTTTTTTCCTTTTCTTTTCAAATGATAATATGTTTTCTTTTTGTTTTGTTTTATTTCTTTTTCTTTTTTCTTTATTTTTTAACTTTTTTTTAAAAACGGTTAGTTTGAATATAATATATTAATTAATAATTTTATTTATTTTAATTTATTTAATTAAATAACAGCTAGTTTTTTTTTATCTTTTTTCTAACGTCTTTTTTTTAAGTTCTATATATACCACTGTAGAGGCTAGATTATGAGGCTTGCAATATTAAATAAGTTGGGCTGGGCTTAGAAGGTTTCATTAGAATCATAGGCTAGTTTGGTTATAGTATTTAGGCTAGTTTTTGGTTGGGCTTGGGTTTACTATTAGGTTTATAATCCACAAGGGGCCTAAGTAAACCCAATGGGGGACTATATATACCCCACTAGACCTCATCATTTGTCAACCCTTGAGATTACGATTTTAGATAGAGAAAGCAAGGGAGTTTAAGATCGTAATCTTAAACTAGAGAGAGAAATATGTTTATGATTACAAGATTTGTACCCAATAAGTTCATCTTTTGTGCAAGATCAGGTTTTTAACGTTTTAATCATCGTATTCTTCGATTTCTTCTCTTTTATTTCTTGAATCACTAACTTAACCGGAATCCGCACGTTTAGATTAGTTAGATATCGTGAACGATCATTGTTTTGGGACCAACAATTGGTATCAGAGCCAAGAAACGAGTGTTTCGCGGTTCTCACGATATTGATTCAAGAAGATCTAACGGTTTTTGTGAGTTTTTCTTGAGATTTTCAGGTTTACGATTGGTGTTCTTCATCGGTTTGGAGTTTACGACTTCAAGATTCGATTTTTGGGTGTTTACAACTGCGAAATTGGTGTTTACGACTTCAAGACTCGATTTTTAAGTGTTTACGACAGTGTTTACGATCCGGAGGTGTTTACGACAGCATTCAAGATCGGAATTGTGTTTACGACACCGTTTACGATCCGGATGGGTTTACGACTGGGTTTACGATCGGAACCGTGTTCACGATTGGGTTTATGACTCGGGGTGTTTACGATCACTGTTTACAACTCGGGGTGTTTACGATCACTGTTTACGATCGAAAACAGGGTTTACGATCGGAAACTAGTTTGCGGAAAAAAGTCACTATTTCACACTTTCACGGAAACGGACATAACTTTTGACTCGTTTGGAGTTAGAAGCTCAAATTTTAACACGACGTTCGTGACAACGAGCCCTAGAATTACCCTTGACTAATGTCTAGGGGAGCTCGTTTGGATCCCCAATTTCCACTCCAAAGGCCTCCATTTTCGCGTTTTAAGTTTTTGACACTATTCCTTGAATAGTACTTTTGCCGTTTTTGCCAATTTTTCAAAATTTTCAGAAGCTGCATATCTAAAGAAAGAAAATGAGTTCAGTGGTTGAAGAAAATAATTTGGTTGAGAACAAGGATGCTTTCGAAATTTTCACTCCTTATACACCTATAAATACCTCTTCTAGGTCCCTTATAGCTTCCAACTCCTAGTTTGAGTATAAACAAGTGGAATAACCAAATTTTGGTGGTTCCACAAGTACAATACCCCTTCGGGTGTCGTGCTTAGTATTTTTTTATGCTCTCGACGAGGAGGTGCTGCCCTTCAAGCTCGTCTCGTTTGAAAAGCTTCTTTGAGGTAATTCTTCTTCTTTTTCTTTCTTTGTTTCCTTTCTTTCTTTCCTTTCGTTATTCGCTTATTTATCGCTTTATTAGTTTAATTAGTTTAGTTTAGGTTCTTAGTTAGGTGCTTTAGGCTCGTTTAGGTAGCCTTGCTAAGGCTTGTTCTTAGAACGCCTAGCATTGTTAAGGCTTGTCCTTTGGACGGCCTAGCTTTGCAAAGGCACGTCATTAGGACGTGTTGCCTTGCTTAGGCCGATTTAGGCTTACTGTAGCCCTTGTAGAGGCTCGTTAGGCCCAACGAGTCTAAACTATCATGTCCAATTTCATCTATATTCTTCTAATCGAAAAGTCAACGTTTTTATGCATGAAAAGATTGGGGATTAAGGCTTGTTCTTCACAAATCAACAACTAAACTAATTTTTAATCATTCTAATATGTAATTCAGGTTTTGAACATAAACTCATTTTTAAGAATTTCAAATAGATTAGAAATCGATCTCTGTTTAACAACATATTTAGTGATGGTACTTAAGACGCGAATGACATGTAGTAACTGGAAGGGTGAAACCACCGGTAGTTGGGGTCTCTGTCAAAAGGATAAGTGTTCGCATAAATCCCATAGTCGGACCTGGATACCTACCTGGGATGCCCCGATGAGAGTGTCATAACCAATTAGGCCAAAGCATGTCTACTAACGTTTAAGGTATTGTTACTCTTAAAAGTTAACATTTTTTCAAACTTCAATTTATAACATTAAAACTCATCCCCCAAATGCATAAGAGCTTAGAATCCCATATTCCAATATTCATCTTTGGGACTAATCCTTTCACTTTCACTTTTCGCTCTGTGGACTTAACTTCTAAGCCAAGTGAGTAATCCTTGCCCCTTTTCTCATTTTCTCATTTTTGGGGTTGCAACATGTATCCTATTTCAAAGTGTTATCTTTCAAGTTTATCAATTACCATGCGTATGTGATCTATGTGTGAATTATGTGTTATGTGACCTCTAGCATGATTTTGTCAATATGCGATTTTCAAAGGATTTTATGTTTATCAAAGGTTTTCATGTTTATCATTGGATGTCAAGTATGTAATGGTTGTCATGTCTATCATGTATTTCATTTAGCATAAACATTAACGTAAGGCCTAGGGTTACAAAGGTAGATCTATCGGTTGACAACCCACTCAACTTGACCGGTTCGGCGTTAGGTGTTTGGAGCCTATTTCATTATTTCATATAGTCTAACATGCGGGTTAGGGAATCTTTCATATGTCATTGAGGTTTGTTTATGCCTATTATTTCATGTTGTCATTTTATACCAATAAGTTGGTTATGCCTAGTCTTTCATGTTGTCAATATCTTCTAGCATGTTATATTTCACTTATTCTATCATATGACACGTAACGCATGTTTTTCAAATATATGTTATGTATTAAACTTGTGATTACTCACCAACTATTTATAGTTGACCCCCTTTATTTTATACATGTTGCAGGCTATGATGTTGATGTTTCAAGATGCTATCACATAGGGCTTTTGGACCTAGATTAATAAATAAATTGTATTTATTATCAATATGTGGTGCATTGTTTTATCTTTCAATGTTATCAATGAAATTCATTATTTAACTATTGTCACTAAATTAGTTTTCATGAGCTTATGGGCAATCTAATCATGCCCCAACGTTTCCGCCGTCGGTTGGGGTGTGACAGATTGGTATCAGAGTCATGGCTATAGGGAACTAGGTTATTAGAAATGGAATGACCTAGACTATTGTCTTTGGTGTCCAAACACGAGAATCTCGTGTATTGCATGCTTCGTTTAGAGATTGCCCTTTTATGTTTTGCTTTGCCTCAGTTAGAATATGCCTCAAGTCTAACACTTATCACACACTAATGCACTAAATTTCTGGCTTCCTATCATTTTCCTTAGTAGTGGTGCCTTACGTGCCATTTTAGGAATTTAAATTTATTTGAATTTTTTTTTTTTTGAAATCTCATTCGGGTTAGGTTCCTTAGTAACGGACATGTAGTAACTGGAAGGGTGAAAGCACCGGTAGTTAGTGTGTCTATTTAGGTAAGCGTTACCTGGGACATTTTGGCGATAGTGCCTTAGCCTATTAGACCAAAGCATGTCATAACAAACGTTTCTAGGAACCATATTAATAGTCGAAGGTGGCAATTTCGTAATCGGGAAATGAGAACCATTCCATTGATTTTAAACAAGTCAATTTGATTTCTTGTTTTGCATGCGATTTCATGATATCCGGTTTATACTCCGATTTCGATCTATGATATTCTTTTGATTTTCAAGATTTCATGGTTAAAGCACTACTTTTCATGATTTCAATGGCATTTTTGAAATTTTCACCATTGACACTTAATTTCACAATTTTACATATTTTACCTCTCATATTTTAGTCGATTGATATCCCATATTCAAACCTTTCGTGTTTATTACATCCAAAGTCATCATTATGATTTCTATTTCACAATTTCATAATGTTGTACGACACTCTTATGACGTATCACATCCTACACTATCCAACGATTTACGTTATCGGTCCAAAGTTCCATTTCGACTCACATTTGGGAATTCAAATAACCCCTTGTTATTTATTTAGTAGCTCGAGTTTCACAATTTTCCGATTCCATCCTCGAGATATTTTGCGATGTTTATACAATCAGTTTGTTACCCTCATGATATCACATACTTTTGATTTTTCACACATCGTCCTTGTATTTCAAATTCATGTCATTCATCTTCACCATAAATGTGCTATGAAACTGATTATCGTATTTTAAACCAAAACCTCATGAGTTCATAAAACATTTTGGCATAGTTTCAAAACCTTCATTTCATGATACTCAAATCGTGTTCGATTGATTGTTTTATCAAATCTCGTTGCCAACCTTTTTAGACTCAACCCAACAACTCATTGTTCCAATCATAGCCCAACCTATTGCACCAACGCCCAATAGACACACCTGCGTGGTGATTCACGTAACCCCATAATGTGTGTCCTAGGCTGGCCATTGCAAACAATGCTTCGGTCAAACTAGCCAAAGGAGTACACATAGCCAGGTTTTGATCTCAAGTCAAATTTACCGTTTGAATCCTGTCAGTTGGTTTTTAAGCTTACGGTTTTTTTAAAAGAATTCATTCGTAATTTCATTGATCGATGTACAATTCAAAACAATTTACATTCATCATTTTAAAACCTATTTATATCACGTATTTTTTTTCTGTAAGAACTTTATAGGGTTGGTGGCAACTCAAACATAGCATCCTTTGGTTTTGTGCTTATGTGTATGTCTTTCACTTATGCTTGTATCTTGTACTTGAACAATTATCCTAATGTTTATATTAATCGTTCAAGTGTTTGATATTTTGTTTGTCATGACTAAATGTCTTAGCTTGTGTTGATTATGGATATTGGAGATATTGCCTTAGTACATTTCAATTGCAGTGTGATTGTCTATATCCAAGATCTAGGTCATTTAATGATAAGTTACTTGGTAAATGCTAATAATAGATTGTGTCTTTGTAATAACAACCCTTGATGATTCAACAATAATAATTGACGTTTCCGGAGCGTACTTAGTGATTTCTGGACCTTCTTGGCGACCTCACCAACATTCTTGGCGACCTCACCAAGAATGTTGGCGATCTGGAAATGTACTTGGCGACTTGGGTTAGCAATCTTGGCGACCTCGCCAAACCCTTGGCGACCTCACCAAGGTTGGCGACCTCACCAAGCCTTGGCGAGGTCACCAACCAGCCTTGGCGACTTCACTTTGGTCTTGGCGACTTCAGTGTTGTTCTTGGCGATCTCGTCTGTCTGATGTCATAAATTTCACTAACTTCAATAACATTCTCTTGATTTCAGCACATTCACGACCTGTGCTCTCTCTAGTATAAATAGCCACTCTAGAATAACCCTAATAAGACTCTTGGACGGCTGTTTGAAGATTGAGAGCACTTGTGTGTGAAAACCCTCAAGTTCTTGAGTTTCAGAGGCGAAATCTAAGGATTTCAACAAGCAAACACTATGATTTGATCATGGATTCATGATTTCCGCACTTGAATCTGTGTATTGGATGAGTAAAGGCTCAAATTTGGTCCTGACAAATGGTATCAGAGCCATTGTTCTTCATGTTCTTGAGTTTTCTCAAAAACTTGAAGAATCACTCATTCAAGTCATCAAATCTAGGTGTTTGTGTGATTCCTTGAACCATTTTGAACGAAATTTCATAAGGAATCTGTTGGAATGCTTAGATTTCATCAATAATCACAATAAATGGGTCAATTTTTGAGATTTCCAGATTTATGCGAACACAGAGCATACGTGCTGTGCGTTACTTTTGAAAATAAATGTCTATCTTTCACTGATTTTGAGTCAAAATTGAACATGCATACATGTTAGACTCATGATTTAGGGATGATAGCAACTTGAATCACTCAAAAACATCAAGTATTGAAGATTTTAGAGCAAAAATTGTGTTCTTGGAAGTTTTTCATAAGAATCACTGTTTGATCCGATTTCACATAGATTAAGTGGTTTTTGGAGCTTGTTGTAGTTAACAAATCTGTTCCTAAGCAAATTCCTAAACTATTGGTGCATTAAAAACTTGATTTCGTGAAATTTGATTTTGACCTGGTGATTATGCTCAAGAACATGGCTGGAAAATTTTCTAAGTCTTGAAAATTTGAAAATTTCAAATTTGACTTATTTACTTGATTGATTCAAACTAAATAAACTTCTTGATGATAGTTTTGTAGGTCTTTGAGCAATTAACCTCAATCTTGCATCCGTTGAAGAAATTTCTGAATTCTCGACCCGTTTGACCCATTGAGCTCTTTTGTGAAGAAACACCACTTGTTTCACCATGTCTGAGTTTACCTCTGCAAATCAAATGTTCCAAGGGAATAACCGGCCTCCTAAATTGCTTGGGGCTGCAAATTATGATGATTGGAAGAAAAAGTTTCAGTGTTACCTTGAGTATGTGGATTATGACTTACTGACCTCAGTGAAATGTGGTCCTAAGGTGTTTTATGTGGATCCAGTGCCTACTGTTGCTGGAGCTGATCCTCCAGCTGCCCAGGCCCAAAGGCGTATTCCAAAGAAACCTGAGGACTACTCTATTTCTGAACATAACCAGATGAAGGTTGACAAACGTGCTCTCGGGTGCATCAAGATGGCACTGTCTGATGACATTGCTTTTCATTTCACTGAAGCAACTTCTGCTCATGAAATCTGGGTTGCACTTGAGAAAAAGTATGAGGGAAACCTTGAGAGTAAGGAGAGAAGACTGGATTCTCTCAAGTTGCGTTTCAACACCTTTGCTCACACTGCTGGAGACTCCTTTGAGACGCATGTGACAAAGTTCTGCAGACTCATCTGTGAAATGCAAAATAACCAAATTCGACCTGAGATGCCAGTCATATCAAAGAAAATTCTGAAGTCACTTCCTCGAGACTTTGCTCCATATGTCATCTACTTGCTTGAAAGCAGTGACTTAGCCACTGTGGACTACATGGATCTTATTGACAAAGTAAGAGGTTATGAAATTGCTGCTATTGAAAGAGATGGAAATTCACTTATGGGGAAAGTTACCAATAAAAGGGCCACTGAGGTTGTTCCAAATGCTGCCTTCGTTGCTCCTAACGAGGCTGACGTTGAATTTCCTTACTTTGCTGGTGGGTCTTGCTCTACTGTTCAAGCTGCTGCTCAAGTTTCTCCTCAACAATCTGTTTGTCAGACTGCCTTCATTGCTCAACAACCAGTCACTCCGGTGATTCAGTCATCTGCTGCCTATCCTTCTGGAACCTCAACTGTTGGCATGACTGACAAAGATCAGGAGATATGCAATGCTCTTGTTGCATGCCTGGCTTCCCAAATGTCAGGATGTATTGAGGGCATGTCTCTGTGCCAAGAAGACCTGGATCAAATTCCTGCTGATGATCTCGAAGAAATGGATATCAAGTGGCAACTTGGTATGATCGCTGCCCGCACTAGGAAGTTCTTCAAGAAAACTGGGAGAAAAGTTTTCCAGTCACAACCTGGTGCCACTATTGGCTTTGACAAATCGAAAGCCCAGTGTTACAATTGTCAAGGTCTGGGGCATTTTGCACGTGAGTGTAAGAAGCCAAAACTGAGGCAGATTCCTGTGACATCTGGAGGGAACAATAATTCGAGTCAAAATAAGGGCAACTTTTCATATCAGAAGTCACAACCTGCTGGTACTACTCACCAGGGTTCCAGTTCCAATTCTGCTATGCGTGCTGACAACCCAGAGAAAGCACTCGTGTCTCTGAGTGATCCTAACTACACATGGTCCAATCAGACTCAAACATCAGCAAGTGTGGATTATGCATTAATGGTGAATTCATCTGATGAGTCCAAGGTTGAGGAAGATTCCTTCTTTGACCCGCTCTATCCGACTGATTTTGCACTCATGGCTGATGTGGATGAAACTTCTGAAGATGCTGCTTTCGTGACCAACACTGTTGAAGGCTCCTCCAAAGTTGAATCTGATGCTGAGCAAAAATCAATAAACCGACAAAAGGACCTCATTCCTGATACGGTAAAATCTCTCTTGTGCTCTGAGTCCTGTGTAGAGGAAGTCGCTCGATATCGCCTATATAACGAAGAGTTAGTTGAAAAGGCAATAGCGAGTGAATGTCTGGTAAAGTCAATGCAAACTAAGGAACAGGATTTTCTGGCCAAAATAAAGTCCTTGCAGGATGATATTGAGGTTATGAAACATACTGAAATATCTCTTCGAACTCAGTTGGAGGATTTAGTGACTCGCTTTTCAACCCTAAGCAAGAACTATGTTCAAGCTCGGGAAATAATTGATTTGATGAGACTTAATCCTTCAAACTTGGCAGGTGATGTGGCTAAGGATATTTTTAAACGAGTACAAAATGGTTTGGGTTTAACCCGAGAAATTGATGATGCTGCTGTTGAGCATCCTCTCAATCATAACTATTTTCAAATACCTGAACTTACTAAAATAAATTCCCGAAGCCACATCAGGTTTTTGAATAATGAGTCTGTTCCAAGCAAGTCTGAAATTCAACAAATGGAAGAAAAACTGTCTGGCTACGAAAGTGGCTCAAGCCTTCCATCTGTTGAAAGCGCTCTAAATTTGAATGATTATGAGTCCAGCTCATTGCAGTCATTTGATACTGGCATATCTGAAGATATGGTTAGGCAGAAGGCAGAATCTGAGTTTTTTAAAATAATAACCGATAATGAGACAATCTCTCAAACTTCAAATGTTAGCGAAACTCAAACAATGCTTAAAGGAAAATTTGTCTCAATGAGACCTAAAGTTCCCAAAAGGCAAAGGTTCAAAGCTAAAAATGCTAACTCAGGTTCTAGCCAAACTGATCTTGTCAATGAGCTGACTGTTGATGCACAAAATAAGCTAAGTCTGGGTGATGGTAAACCCATGGGTGACACTCAACATTTTGTCACAATCACCAATGGTAAGGTGATCTCTTCGGCTCCTGCACCTGAAATGATCCCATCTCAAGTAACACCGATGTCTTCCATCAAGCTGTTTCAATCATGCAACACGACTCCATCGGCTAATCAAGCTGGTGCAAGTTCGTCTACCTCAGTTAAGCAACCTGCAAAGAATAAGATGAAGAATGTTGCAACGAAAGATGCTGCCTACACTGTGAAGACAGGGGTGTTTAAACCTCAAGTTGCTGAACCTGCAGTTGCAATGCCCAAGAATGTGGAAGAAAATCAAGGCGCTGAATCATCTTCAAAGAAGAAAAACAACAACAAAAGACGGAATAAGAAAACTGTTGCTCAAGGAGAAGGAGAACCTGTTGCTGAAACAAAGGTCACACCTACTCAAAAGGTGATTCCAACTGTGACCGTCAATCCAAGTGGGTCTGCTAACACTATTGGGTGTTTTGTCTGCGGAGACCCAAGTCATGCTGCTAGGGGTTGTCCTTTCAACTCAACAAAAGCACACATGGGGTTCAATCCACCAATGGTTGCACCCTATGGACCAAGGATGATGAGACCGCCCTTCGCTCAACCATGGCCTCGGTTTTATGGTAATTACAGTGAAGACTATGAGTACATGAATAATCAGCAAATGTTCATGCCAAACTTTCAGAACCAACAGTTTTTCAGTGGAGTAACACCTCACTCTACGCGAGGATTGGGAGCAAGTACCGGTTACTTTCAACCGGTTGTTTCTGGAACAACTAACACCCCGCCTCCAATCACCACGAGACCAAGAGCACCATGGTCTCCGTTGGCTGATCCTCAGAGGCCTTTTGTTCAAGCCACCGCTCCTGCTACTCGCCCACCTAAGAAACAGAATGCCAGGAAAACCCGTGGTCCTAAAGACCAGGGTTCATCTGTGAACTAATCGTTTCTTTGTTTGTGCAGGAACAGCGAAAGAAGTCAATAAATCTGTGGTACATGGATAGTGGCTGTTCCCGGCACATGACAGGTGACAAGGATCTCTTACATGATGTCAAACTGATATCTGGAGGAGGTTCTGTTGCTTTTGGAGGAAATAAGAAAGGTGGTCAAATAATTGGAACTGGTCACCTAACAAATGGTGAAGTTTCTTTTGAAAAAGTCAACCTCGTGTCAAATCTGCAATTCAATCTGCTGAGCGTCTCGCAGATATGCGACAATAAAATGCCAATGTTCTTCGACGATAGGGAATGCTTCATTCTCAAGCCTGGTTTTAAAGTGCCTGAAGATCAGATCTTATTCCGGGCAAGTCGTAGGGGGAACATATATGCACTGGACATGAATGCTGCAAAGCCTACTAGTTCAGTTGCATGCTTTTTGGCTAAAGCTTCAGAGGAAGACTCAACCTTGTGGCATCGACGAATGGGACATGTTAATTTCCGTAACATGAATCGCCTGGTTAGGGGGAAACATGTTTTTGGGCTGCCTGACAAAGAATTCGTACAAGTCGATAACTGCGTTGCATGCTCGAAGGGAAAACAACATAAAACGTCTCATAAACCGAAGCCGCCTGGAAGAACAACAATAATCCTACAGCAGTTGCATCTGGATCTCTTTGGACCAGTTAATATCAAGAGTTTAGGGGGAAAATCTTTCTGCCTCGTCATCACTGATGATTACTCGAGATATTCCTGGGTATTCTTCTTAAGGGAGAAGTCTGAGACTCCAGAGATACTGAAGGACTTCGTAACACGTATCGAGAACGCAAGCAGAGAAAAAGTTCGAATAATCAGATCTGACAACGGGACGGAGTTTCGGAATCACGTTTTCGACTCGTTTTGCAACGAGAAGGGCATCACTCGCCAATTTAGCTCTCCCTATACTCCTCAACAAAATGGGATTGCTGAAAGGAAGAACCGAACAATAATTAAGTGTGCTCGGACGATGCTCGCTGATTCCAATCTTAAACTGTCTTTTTGGGCAGAAGCAGTCAATACTGCTTGCTATGTCCTGAACCGAACTCTTTTGGTCAAACATGCCAACAAGACATCCTTTGAGCTGTTCTCAAAACAAAAACCAGTGTTAAAGCGCTTAAAGCCCTTTGGATGTCCTTGTACTGTATTAATTCAGTCTGAGCAGTTAGCTAAATTTGCCCCTCGGGCAGATGAAGGCTATTTTGTTGGATACTCGATGACCTCTGCGGCATATCGGGTGTACAACAAAAGAACTCAGGTTATTATGGAGTCGTGCAACGTCAATTTCAATGAGCACACTCATAATTCCAGAGAACCTGACTCAGATGGCATGTATGACTTAGAGAATTTCACTTCTTCGTTTAACTTTAGTGATTGTGTGGTTTCAGGTGATTCTGGAAGATTACATGGAACTTCTAGCAACGTGGATACATCCGTGTCAGAAGGTTCTGTTCCAATTACGTCATCGATTCTGGATTCCATCTATTCAGATGTGCTTCCGGATATTTCTTGGAGGAATGAATCAACAGACGCTATCACATCACCGGTTACTGCTGCAACTGACAACCTGGTTGAGAACCAAATAAATGAAGAAGTCATTCAGGAGGTTGAACAAAATTTAAATCAAGAAAATCTACAAAATCAAGCTGTTCCAGAAAATCAACCTGAGAATGATCCAATCAATAACGATTCAGACTCAGAAGACTCTGCTGAGATTGAATCTGGTGAAACTCCGAGCAATGATGTGCAGATGGGTACTCTAGACCCAAATATTCCAGTTCCGACAGTGGAAGAGACTGGAATTCACAAGAAACATCCTGTTTCAAACATCATCGGTCCAATAAATAAGAGAGGCACCAGAAGTCAATCAGGGATAATAAATACCTGCCTGTTCTCCTGTTTCATCTCTCAAGAAGAACCAACTTCTGTAGCGGCTGCTATGAAAGATGATAATTGGATTGAGGCTATGCAGGCTGAATTGCTTCAATTCAAACTTTTGGATGTCTGGAAACTTGTGGACGCTCCTCCTGGTGCGAAGCCTATTCCAGTCAAGTGGATCTTTAAGAATAAAAAGGATGACAGAGGAATAATTATCAGAAATAAAGCTAGACTTGTGGTCAAGGGCTATATGCAGATAGATGGGCTTGACTATGATGAAGTCTATGCCCCAGTAGCTCGTCTTGAAGCCATCAGGAATTTTCTTGGCCTATGCAGCGTCAAAGAACATAACTGTTTATCAGCTTGACGTGAAGACTGCCTTCCTGTATGGTGAACTGGATGAAGAGGTTTACGTTGATCAACCTCCAGGTTTTGTCAATCCTTCCTTCCCGAATAAGGTGTACAAGTTAAAAAGGGCTCTCTATGGACTCCATCAGGCACCAAGGAAGTGGTATGAAACCTTGTCTACCTATCTGTTGGAAAATGGCTACAAGAGAGGGGTGATTGATCAGACGTTATTCATACGGCACGTGGGTGATGATATGCTGCTGGTTCAAGTGTATGTGGACGATATCATCTTCGGATCAACAAATAAAGCGCTTTGTCAAGAGTTCAAGTGTCTCATGGAAAAACGCTTTGAAATGAGTTCAATGGGGGAACTCACTTTTTTCCTTGGTATTGAAGTTAAACAGAATAATGAAGGAATCCTAATAAGTCAAGGAAAGTACGTGAAGGAAATGCTGAAAAAGTTTGGGTACCACGACTCTAAAGGCTTTTCCACTCCTGTCGAGACTCGTGTCAAGCTTCATTCGGATCTTGAAGGTGAATGTGTCGACGAACACTTGTACAGATCAATGATCGGGTCACTTATGTACCTGACGGCCAGCCGCCCCGACATAATGTTTGCCGTGTGTCTCTGCTCAAGATTTCAATCCAAACCGAAACAGTCACACTTGACAGCCGTGAAACGAATTTTCAGATACCTGAAGTCCAATCCGAAGAGAGGGCTGTGGTATCCCAAGGATGAGCTTTTTGATCTTAGAGGCTTCTCTGATAGTGATTACGGGGGTTGCAACATGGACCGGAAGTCAACCACCGGCGGAGCTCAATTTTTGGGGAACAGATTGGTTTCATGGCAATGTAAGAAACAATCAACGGTGTCTACCTCGCCAGCCGAAGCAGAATACATCGCTGCAGCTTCCTGCTGTTCTCAAGTTCTCTGGATCCAGAATCAGCTTCTGGACTACGGTTTGAATTTTATGTCCACCCCTATTAACATTGATAATACTGCTGCCATGTTCATTGTTAAGAATCCTGTTCAGCACTCTAAGACCAAACACATAGAGATTAGGCATCACTTTATTAGGGACTGTCATGAGAAAAAGCTGATTACCTTAGTTCATGTTTCCTCTGAAAACCAACTTGCAGATCTCTTCACCAAGGGATTTGATGTTTCTAGGTTTAACTTCCTAGTACAATCAATAGGAATGATTAACTTTGAGTAAGCTCTTCTTTAGGTTCCTTTAGAATAAGTGCCTTAGTCTTAGGTTGTGTCGTTTTAGAGGTATTGTCTCTGTTTGATCCATAACCTGCAATAATCTGATCTTGAAAAACCAAAAAGATTTTGTTTTTAAATTTTGGAAGAAAACACAAAAAGATTTTATTTTTAGTTCTTTGAATTTTTTTTTTAAGTTTTTGGTCATTATTCTTGATCATCAAATAACGCACTAAGTGTTAATCAAATCTTCAGAAAATACCAAAAATATTTTATCTTAATTTATTTTATTTTATTTTGAGTTTTTGTGTCAGTCGGTCTGGCCTAAACCGACTCACGGTTGAAAATTTAGAGAAAATCACAAAAATTTGCAAAAATAAATAAAAATCACTAAAAATAGAATCGGGTCATTTCAAACAACTTTTGTGAAGATACTTGTTGAATACCTGATGTCAAAATCAAAATCTTGAATTTTTAGTGATGCTTCAATAAATACTGATAAATTGAAGAAAATTCCAAAAATTTGAAAAAATAAATAAAAATCATGTAAATTAGAATCGAGTAATTCCCAACAACTTTTGTAAAGGCACTTGATGGGTACTTGAGTCTAAGCACAAAATCTTTGCAATTTTGCAATGCTTAAAATAAACTTTGAGAAAGAAAACCAGAAAATTTTGGTTTTGGTTGGGCAAACTATGAGGAACATGATATAATTCTGTTCTTGTGATCTGACCATAGGATATGAACCAATCGATCAGTAATTCTATCATTCGATGTGTCGGTAGGCTCAGCAAAATAAGAATTAGGCAAATCCTGTGATTAAACACTTAAAATCATAAAATTGTGGACTTTAAGTCAGTAAAATCCTTTAACTTGCTCAAGTCTGTGCTAAGTAAGTAACCAACACACTCGAGTATTTCTTTTGCGGAAAGTGCTGATTTCAAACCTTACAATAAGTGTGAAATATCACACATTAATCAATAAGTGAGAAACATCTCACATCCATCCATTGACCGTGACACATCTGCTGAGGAAACTCTGACCTTGTGTCACGCGTCCCATCATTATCATTGAAAACATACCGTGACACATCTGCTGAGGGAACTCTGACCTTGTGTTCACGCGTACTGTCATTATCATTGAAAACATTCCGTGACACATCTGCTGAGGAAACTCTGACCTTGTGTTCACGCGAAACAAAAAAAAATTAATTAATTATTATTCACCCATCTTGAAATCAGTACTTACCTCTAAAGAAATAGGGGGAAGAAATTCCATATGTGTGTTGTGCATGACTGAAGTTGCTAAATAGACAAAGCTAGGAAAACTGTTTGACTTTGTGGAATAAGAAGTCAACACAATTGTCATTAAATCAAACTAAAACATGATAAATGACATCACAGTGTTTTTGCTGAAAATTGCCTTGCTAGAGCTTAAGTGGATAACAATACCGACAATCTGACTTAGGTTACTGAATCTGAGAGGGAATTTGATTTGTAAGTGTCTATGATCACGTAATTGACCGGTTTGATTCCTAACATAGTCCAACCATTACCGAGCAAAAATATGCAAAAGTAAGCAAATTACCGGAAATTACCAGAAAATAAGGATTTAACGGTGCAAATGAAAGCACTATGCCTTGATATAACCAAATTTGGCATAAAAAGTGAATTTGGGTGCTTTGTGCTTAAAAACTTCAAGTCTGTGATAAATTTGTCAAAATTGAGAAATTTGAGGTTCATTTGCTGTTTTAAGTCAAAATCCACTGTTTTGGTAAGTTTGGGCTGGTCTGACTCAAGTTGTTATGTTTTCAATAAGGTTTTTGGTCATGTTTGTGAATTTTAAAAGTTCTGAGTCAATATGGTGTTTTTAACATGTTATGCACTTAGAAATCTTAAATATTCCCAAAATGCCCTTAATGAGCTCATTTAAAGTTTTTGCAATTCACTGAGTTCTCACTTGAAAATTTTAATGCTTTTACTTCGGATGTTCTCATTTTGGTTGTAAATGCATCTTAAACCAGAAAATTCTTCATAAAACTTTTTCCTGCTGGTATAAAATTTTTCAGTTTTGGATGACTCTGTGGGTGATTTAGCAAAATCTAGCCTTGGCGATCTCAAGTTTACACTTGGCGATCTCACCATAACTGGTCTTCCTCTTGGCGATTTCGATTTTTCCAAGATTCTTCTTTGCGATCTCGCCTAGTCAATAACATCTGTTGGCGATCTCGGTTTAGGTGCTTATGGCGACTTCGATCTTTTTCCATTTGGCGATCTCGCATAAGACTTAAAAACCCCCGAGACCCTGCCTTTGGCGATCTCACCATGACCGAACATCCCCTTGGCGACTTCGCCTCTCTACAATTGGCGATCTCGCATAAACCTTGCATCCTTATTGGCGATCTCGGTCTACTAATAATATTAAAACCCTAAGTTTTCTTTGGTGACCTCGCCTGTCTAATAAAAAGGAACATTCAGATTTCATTTTCTCATTCAAACTTAAAACACACAAACTCGCTCCCTCTTTCTCTCTTGGTGAACCTCCGACAACGGTCACCTTCACCGCCGGACCTCTGATATCCCTCTCTCCGTCAACCGGAATCTGTTCCTCGTGCGCTTAGGGTTGGTCCGCACACCCTCTTTGCACAATCAGGTAAGCCGTCTAGCCAAATTCTAGGTTAATCAAGAAGTGTAGGGTTCGGGTCCTATGAGTTCTTGAGACCGACGGTTCATGGATTCAAGATTAGGTTTCTTATCTCTGTTTTGGTTGTTGGATTCACAGATTAGGAGCCATCGTTCTTTTCCTTTATCACTTCCTTCACCGATTTGAGGTAATCAACCTACAAGTTTTTCTTAATAAATTGATTATACATAAACAGGGACAGGTTACTGTGTTCGATAAAGGGACTTGATAGCATGTGAAATTCTTTGTCTGATACACCATGATTGATTCAAGACCAATTATAGCGAATTCATTCACAAACCTCTTGAATCTCACTTTGAATTTCTAATCAAGAACAGGGGTCGTAGTTCTAAATAAATGTGAGAGTCTTTGGATATGACAAATGTGTGTTTGTTTTGGAATCTATCAAAAACTAGTTTGAGAATGGTAACAGTGATGTAAACCTGCTGCTTGATTGGAACCTATTACTTGGTCTAGGCTAAGTAGGTTGAAATTGATATGGTAGAATAGTTTTTGAATAATTCACTGTTTGATTTCTCAACTGGTTAAATATGAATGGGATGGATTGAATCATGAGATGTCTTGGTTATGGATTTTTCAAAACATCAATGAGTTGCAGTTGGTTGCTTCTAAATACACTCTGGGTCTCAACAGCTTCAAATTTTTGAAGCTAAACCAAACTCTGTTTTGGTTTGACCCAATAAGGAAATAAATTGATTTTTAGAACCATCCATGTCCAAATTTCAAATTTTTGAAAAGAAACAAAATAAATGAGTTTTAATAAATGATTTAAGTCCTAAATGAGGTAAACTTGAATGTAAATCTCATCATATTGGTTCACATGGCAAAATTGTCTCAAACTTATCCGTATGACCAAAATTGGACTCTAAATGATTTAAACTCATTCCAATAAGAGTCTCTTGACTCAAATAACCTGAGGAATGAAACCTTTGATGAGAAATGGTAACATTGGTCGCTTTCATGTTGTTTTTTAAATAAAATTGGCCAAATACTATGCAACTCAAAGGCTACTTATGACCATTTTATTGGGTTTCTCATTCTCAATTGAAATTCACTAGATATGCAACCTAACTTGATAAAATAAGTCAAGTTGAGGACTTCAAGTTGTCCAACATAGGTTTGAACTTAATAAAGGTTAAATCTGCATATGATTGACCTGTCTTGACTTGGTTTCTGGTGATATACTTGCATAGTTGACTTTTTAAGTCAAATCTGGTGTATTTCACTCCTGTTTAATGTTTTTGACCCTATTTTGGCTGTGTGTGGTTTCAATTCAATTGTTTAACGAATTTTGCCTGATTTAATAACAGATTCTGTCCTGAAACACCACAAGAACTTCTTGTCTCTCACATTGATCTTAGCTCAATTTAGATCATCAAAGAGGTATGTTTCATGATTTCTTGGCAATGTTTGATACACAATTGTTAAGCTACACAGGGGCAAATTCATTAAACTCTTCAAGTCTACTTGAATAACATTAGTCAAATTCCTGATCCTTGTATGATTGATCACAAACAGGACTTGAACCTGTTGATTTCTTGACTTTTCTCATTTAGATCTTAGTCAATTCTAGATCTTCATTGAGGTATGTCTTCTGATCTCAAAATAAATAATTGGATATTTGATTCTTGTTTATTCGAGTGGTTTGTTCTTCCTACCAGTTATGCAATAAACTCACTAAATATCATAGAATATGACTTTACATGTATTCTGTTTCATCATTTGACTTCTTATGAATGCATAAGTAGTTAAATAGAATATATGTGTTTGTAAGTGTCTCAAACTGCTCAAATCATACAGAAAAAGGGAATCATGATACAAGAATTCTGTTTGATTTCAAAATCAATAATTTCAAATTGTGAAAAGCACAAGTTTAGGGGGAATCACTTCTTGATTCCTTCTAAAGGTTGTTGAGTCTTTTGAGTCAAATTGTGTCCATTTAACGAGAGTCCACTCATTTGAGTGAATTTTTGCAAAAGTTCTCAAAATTCTATCATAATTTGCCATTACGTGTGTTTTTCATCAAATAAACATCAAACGGAATTTTTGGGTCAAAATCCTTCACCAAAGTCATCTCTTTAAATAAAATTTAGAATTTCACGGGAAATTACTGGAATTTGGGTAAATTCTACTGATATATTCTGTAATGCCAAAATTGATTAGTTTTGAAGAAATTTGAGTCTATGTATTAAGTAAATTTCTTTCATATCTTTGTAAGTAAATTGAAAAGCTCTGTCACTATCACGAATTTAGTGTGATACGACATTCACTTGACTTGTCAAATTTGATGTGATCATGTTATTTCTTATGTGCAGATGCCTCCCAGAGTGGAAAGAGCAGCCAATGCCCCTCTGGATTTCTCAAAGTCACACAATCAATTTTGTGAAATTAACAGAAACTGGACAGATGCAGGTCGTTATGAACAGGCCTTCAGAATTCTAGAGAACTCAAATTGGATCACTGGCATTCAACTTGAGCCTGTCATCAGCGCGGGTATAATAAATGATTTCTGGAACAATGCAAGCACATTCGTTGCTGATAATGGTTCCAAATCCATCAGATCAAGAATTCAAGATGTGTATGTTGAAATAACTGAGGAAAGAGTCCGAGAAGTGCTGCAGCTAGATGATGCACTCTGCCCTGATTCCTTTCCAAAGAACGAATGGCAAGACACGATCCGAATGATGGGTTATCAAGGAAATCTCTCCATGGCTACAAATCCTAAGATAAAGAAGACATTATTCCCAGAAAATTGGAGGTGCATCATCACTTTCTTCATTTCTGCTTTCGCTCAAAGAAAGTCTGGAACTGATGACTTTGTGGAAGAAACTGCCTGGGCACTGCATGGTTTAGCATCCGGTGCTGGTTTCAACCTCTCAAGACAAATAATTAACTGGATGAATTACAATTTGCATCCAACAAGGAAATCAGAGAAGTTCTTGATGTACCCGAGATTCATTCAAGCCATTCTTGATCGCTTCTACCCGAATTTGCAAAAGACAGAACCATACTTGGTTCCTAGGAGAATGATGTCCGGTTCTTACACCCGCTACCAGATAGGTCAGTACGATGGACCCGAAATACCGTTTTTCCCAAACATGATAGAGGGAATTGATGTCGCTGACGACATGGATGAAGATCAAGAAAATAATGATGCTGATGCTGATATGGTAGATGTCAATGCTGCCGAACCTGAGAATAATGAAGCAAATCTACAAGATGTTCATCCAGTCAACTCTCCAATTCATGATGATCCCGTGCAATCAGAACCAGAAAACAGGGCGCCATCCAGAGATTCTGCTGATTCAGATAATTCAGAAGATGAAGAGGAAGGATCTGATAGTGAAGCAGATAAGTCTGGAAATGATGGTGAAAATAAATCTAATAACTCTGTATCCAAACCTGAATCTGGGTCAAGATTCCAACCTGGATCAGAATCTGGTTCCGACTCCACCAGTTCTGATGCTAGGGGTCCCAAACAGAAGAAATTGAAAACAAGAGAAAAAGCTAAAGTTAGTGAACGACCTGAAGCTTCAAGTCAAAAGAAGCTGAAGAAAATAAAGTCAAGGCCGACACAAGATGACCTCTCACCAAATAACTCAAAATCTGATTCACGTGAAACAGATTCTGCATCATTTATGTTTGATGGTCATATTAAACCTCACCACAATAGAGAGTCTAGATCAAAGTATGCTCAGGAAAGGAAAAAGCTTGAAATAAGACGTGGGCCAATTTCTAGATCTGGAACTGATGCTGCTACTCAATCTACTCCTGTCACCACCGCAGAAGCCACAGTCCATGCAGTTGATGCCTCTGCTGACATCAACACCACAAACTTGGAACCGGTCTCACAAATTGAGACTCAGCTCATCTCAACAGCTCCTGCTCAAGAAGTGGTCCTGAGGCAAAATCCTGATGTCTCTAACATTTCCTCTGACGACAAGCTTAAGGATGCACTTGACAGAATAAAAGAAAAAGATCAAGAGCTCCTCAAAGCCAATGAGAAAATAAAAGAGCAAGCTGAAGAAATCGAAAGGTTGAAAAAGCTATTGGCTGAAGCTCTCAAAGATAATCAAACTACCGGTACCAATGGTGATGAAGCTGGAGGTAATGGAAGTGGTAACCAAGGTGACGATCAGTTGCTGGATCAACCTCCCACAACAGAAGACACTCAAGAAAATAAAGAACCAAGTCCTAGCCTGCCTGGCAAAGCTTCTGATACAATAACTCTTGCCGTTGTCACGGAACAAGATATAGATGATACTCATCTTGCTGATTTTCAATCAGATGACAACGAATCTTCCGAACCTGATGTTGACATTTCCTTTGGTGATGCTTTTCTGAATGATGAACTGAACGATGAAGAGGAAGAGGAAATTTATCAATCCGTAATAAGCTTAGTGCCGCTTCCTGAGAATATCAAACTACCAAAATTCTCAAGGACTGCATTTGAAGCAAATCAATCATCTTCGGGAGAGGTACTTGCTTTAACCATGGGTGAACCTAATGAACCTCCCGTCATTCCTGAAGATTCATTGCAACTCCAGTTGGCTCCTCCAGTACAACAGCCAATAAGCATTGTTATGACTGAAGCTGGTGTATCTGAGATCTCTGAACAGCTGAAACACTTACACGTTGAAAGTGAATTTCTGGATCTTGGAAGAACTGCTTTTCGAGAATTCTATGCAAACACCCTGGCTACTGATCCAAGTAGCAGAAGTGGTGTAATTGTTACTGAGGAATCCCTTGAAGCTGGAGAAGTTTTGGAAATTCAACCTCTCAGCATGATTCCAGATGAGATCTTCAATGATATAAGTTTGGCTGAGCGTCTAAATAACCTCATTTATGACTCCAGTGCAACAAACTTTATAAACTTGGAATTCACTGCTGACGATGAGTATGATGAGGAGATAATTTATGAGATCAAGGATGAACCTGTTGAGTTTACTTCTCCAACTCGTCCTAGATCTGAGCCAGTGGAAAGCGAACCTCAAAACGTAGAAGATGCTATCGGATCATCTATTCCTTCACCAGTCCATCACTTAGAAGATCAGGCAAATCCTGAAGGAGTTCCAGCCCAACCTTCACTGTCAGCGTCTACTGCAACTGCCACCGGCACCGTCCCTGAATCTATTCAGACTCTTCCTATAACCAGTGCAAGTGGTGGTCAGGGTGAAAATAATCCAGTTTCATCTCATGAAGCTGGTCCCTCAATTAGGCCTGACAAAGGTAAAAGAAAGCTAACTCCTGAAGAGGTGTATGAACAGGAAATGGAGAAGCAAAGGAAGAAGGAAGAATCCATCAGAGCTGCTAAGGATGAAATACTTCTTGAAAGGACACTGGATGAGATTGCAAGGCAAGAAGCCATCAAACAATTGGAAGAATCCGTCCGTCCTCCATCAAAAATAGGTCTTGGATCAGAATACACTGAGCCAGAAGTTACCAACTCTGATGAGAGAGAACCCAGAATCAGAATAATTCCTAACCTAGCTGGTGATAATGTTGATCCTTCTGACGAGTCTGTGATTGCAAATTATGTCAGAGAGTTAATCTCTCGTGGGATTCCCTTATCCTACCTGATGAATCTCACGGAGTCACAGCTAGTGGAACTGTATACCGATGAGCAAGACATGGATAAACATCTGTACAACTACAAACTGGCAGAGAAGCTCACTGATCCTCGTGTAAATCCTTTTGCTGATACAGACAAGAAGTTTGAATATGTTCAGTTCAATGATAATCTGAGGGAGAAGATACGAGAGATGCACGCACAATACATGCCTCCTCCTCCTGAGATTTTTGATCGGTTTTCACCTCCACCCAGTCCAGCTACTGCTACGCTTGAAGTAAATAAAATGAACAAGAGAGAATTACAAGACTTTCTAGACTTAAGGGGATATGCTCGTAAAAGCTACAGCAGAAAGCAAATCCCCGGTCTACGAACCATGGTCAAAGAACATATTATCGAAGAAAATAAGAAAGTAAAGCGTCAGCAGGATGAACGTGAAGCTAAAAGAGTGGAGGAACACCGAAAGAAAGAAGCTCCTACTTTGGTCGACGAATGGAAGGAGATGGAACCCTATCGGAAAGCCTTAGTGCAGTTTACTGCTAAGAAGCTTAAAGATATGCCTCCAAACGTTGAATCAGATGATGGAATGAAGATTCTTGGGTGGAAATACGATCATGAATTCAAGGCATTCATTGTCAAGCGCAGAAATGGTTTCGTTCAATTCTTTGCCAAAATAAAGGATCTCCTAAATCTGTTTTCTTGGGAGTTGAAACAGCTCAGATGGCGTCCACTGATAAATCACTCAAATGATCCTGTAGGCAGAGATGCTGAGGATCAAATAAGGGCCATCTATAATGTGAGCTCAAATCGTCCCATCAAAACTGAAAAGAAGAAATACAAGACATTCAGAAGGCAAAGAGCTGAAGTCCCTCACAAAGTTATGTATAAAAGTATCAGCAAAGATTTGGTCACAAAGAAAATAAAAGGAGATCAGAAGAGCAATCCTATAACTTGTTGGTACTACAGTGGTGATACTCATGAGCTGGTTATTGAAAGGGAAGACGGCTGCACAATAAGACTCTTCGCAGCGATCGAACTAAGACTACTGCATCGAAGCTACTTAAAGTGGTTATTCTATAGTCGCCTTGACACCATCCCTCGAAGGCTTAGGCCATATGAGATAGTGGATGCAAACTACTTTGGTTTGTTTCTAAGATGGTGGTGTTGGGAGTGTATTGCTGCTAGGAAGATGAAGACGGAAAGCCTAAGTACCTTGAAATACTGGGCCATGGGTGGTCGTGGAATCTGCTATCTCTCTCGGGGTAGTGAAAGGGTGATTGAAATGTGGCACTATTCTGACTTGAAGAAGTTTGCGCGAGAAGATCTATGGATTCTGTACGATGCACAGATTGTCTGCCTTGATGATCGTTACAGGAACCTTGCACGAAAGTACTGGAGATTCTTGCTGAAGCTGCTTGGTCAACTCAGATAGTTGTCTAGTTTTCTTTTTATGTTTGTATTACCACCAAAGGGTGAATTTGTAAGAACTTTATAGGGTTGGTGGCAACTCAAACATAGCATCCTTTGGTTTTGTGCTTATGTGTATGTCTTTCACTTATGCTTGTATCTTGTACTTGAACAATTATCCTAATGTTTATATTAATCGTTCAAGTGTTTGATATTTTGTTTGTCATGACTAAATGTCTTAGCTTGTGTTGATTATGGATATTGGAGATATTGCCTTAGTACATTTCAATTGCAGTGTGATTGTCTATATCCAAGATCTAGGTCATTTAATGATAAGTTACTTGGTAAATGCTAATAATAGATTGTGTCTTTGTAATAACAACCCTTGATGATTCAACAATAATAATTGACGTTTCCGGAGCGTACTTAGTGATTTCTGGACCTTCTTGGCGACCTCACCAACATTCTTGGCGACCTCACCAAGAATGTTGGCGATCTGGAAATGTACTTGGCGACTTGGGTTAGCAATCTTGGCGACCTCGCCAAACCCTTGGCGACCTCACCAAGGTTGGCGACCTCACCAAGCCTTGGCGAGGTCACCAACCAGCCTTGGCGACTTCACTTTGGTCTTGGCGACTTCAGTGTTGTTCTTGGCGATCTCGTCTGTCTGATGTCATAAATTTCACTAACTTCAATAACATTCTCTTGATTTCAGCACATTCACGACCTGTGCTCTCTCTAGTATAAATAGCCACTCTAGAATAACCCTAATAAGACTCTTGGACGGCTGTTTGAAGATTGAGAGCACTTGTGTGTGAAAACCCTCAAGTTCTTGAGTTTCAGAGGCGAAATCTAAGGATTTCAACAAGCAAACACTATGATTTGATCATGGATTCATGATTTCCGCACTTGAATCTGTGTATTGGATGAGTAAAGGCTCAAATTTGGTCCTGACATTTTCTTTTTCTTTTTAACTCATTTACAGGTGAGCAAGCGCTTGTCGATGGGTTCACAAGTTTACAAGTTTGCATGGTTACGGGATTACATGCTTATGAGTTAACGCGTTTACCCATTAACGAGCCTATGGACTCACATTTACATGATATCCCGTTTTAGAAAATATTAAATGATTCATTTTTGAACCCCTCCAAAATATAACGTTTTGCACATTTAGGTATACATGTTTAGGAATGTACTCGTTTAGGAAATTATGAGTTTACTAGTCCACATGCTTACGGGATTGCATGTGTCCGAGTTTTACGACTTTACAACTTTACGAGTAGATAACTATATATGTTTATTAAATTCGGAAAAAAAAACTCATCCTTTATATTCAAGGTTATATTCCAATCGCAATTACGCGATGTTCTAACTGTTTCACTTTAACATTCATTTTTATCCATACTCATTTTTTTTACCCTAGTTAACGTCAAATTTGTGTGTATCGTGAATTCGAAGATCGTTCATTTTCCCTGCTCGACAATCAAGTCTAGGAAATCTATGGCGATAAACCACTCCATGGGTTCTAGCTCATGTCCGACGTTAAAGCCCACAAGTACTTGCATAAGTAGTACATGGCATGTCTGGTGAGCATTGTAGACGTTCGTAATCAGGAATAGGGAGTCCAAGACATCCTAGTCGTTTGGGACTTCCCTGAAGTGTTTCCCGAATACATATTGGGTCTTCCTCCCGTTCGCCAATACGACTTCCGCATTAACTTACCCGGTACTACTCCTGTTGGCAAGTCACCCTATCGCCTCACACTGTTTTGTGTCACCCACCTACCTCTAAATTTTTTGTTCCGCAATTACGGCTCCTATTTAATCTCTTATTGCATTCATGATGACGATATCCCTGTATCTATACTACTTATATAGTATGGATACTTCTCAGTTATGATCAACGTTACCCTTCGAATCCTTGGTTGTACTTAGCCATAAGCTTCTTTTGGCTAACCAATGACTCTTTTGAAAACACCTGGATTCTTTTGCAGCTCTTACCTAGGTAAATTCGTTATCGCCTTCGTTGGCGATGTTTGAATTTACTCGAATCCTATTTTTAAAATTTTCATGTAATTTTGACCCAAGCAATAATCTTTGGGAAGACTCGCGTTATTTCACATTTTGATACAAATTGTAATTTTTTTAATGTTTGAGCTATTCAATGTCTCAAATTTAAAACTGTGGTTTTCCATGCTCGGTGTATGAGTTCCAAACTCGCTTTATTCAATACTCAATGTGTGGACTCAATTCGCAGTTTCTAGTGTTGATCTATGGATTCAAACTCGTGGTGTCAACACATGACATTTTTTTAGGTTTATAACTCACATTATTCAAAGAATTGATTGGTGAGTTCGGTTTGCGATTTTCAACTCACAGATGGTGAATTCGGTTGTGATTTTCAACGCTTGTGCTTGCGGTATTCAACTCTCGGCTCGCGAATTCAAATCTTGGTTTACAGTTTTCAACTCTTAGCTTGAAGATTTCTATATTCGGTGTGTAGATTCCAACATTCGGTTCAATTCATGTATTTCAAAATTTAAACTTGCGTGTTTCGACCTTCAATTTACGATTTCAAACTTACATGTTTATGCTCAATTGATATTTAACTTTCAAATTCATGTGATTTGATTTAAGTTAATCCATTCATTGGAATCATGCCATTTGATATACACTTGTAGACCGTTCGCTTATCATGATTAGTCTTTGTGCTATTGTTATCTCATGTTCTTATGATCAAATGTTTTCACTATCTCATACTTTCATGTTTTCACTACCTCAAGTTTTGATTA
The DNA here is from genome assembly GCA_039602395.1 of Deinandra increscens subsp. villosa. Lineage (NCBI taxonomy): Eukaryota > Viridiplantae > Streptophyta > Magnoliopsida > Asterales > Asteraceae > Deinandra > Deinandra increscens. The sequence continues at coordinate 13,260,305 of JBCNJP010000024.1, read as the reverse complement.
TCATAAATTTTCATATTTATCATTACCACATGTTTCCACTATTTCATGCCATCATTGCTCTAACTTACACGCTTTCATTATCACATGACCAATGTTTTCACTATTGCATGTTTTCATTATCACGTGTTTTCACTATCACATATTTTACAAACCTTGCTAACCAAGACTCATACGAACTATAACCGTCAATTGTATGTAATACTAGTTAACCATGCGATTGATTTTGGGTCATAGCCGTGAGGTCTTGTCGTATTAGCAGGGTTTTTGTTTTGTTTTGGATTTCATCTAGACCCCGCGCTTCGAGAAAGGTGGACTGGGTGTGAGTCGCGACACATCTAGTTTGTCAGAATCGAACGCGTTCTCTTGTTTGAAATCCGACATTGTTTTATCAGTTACATTGATTTCAATTTTGATGGATACATTAACTTACATTGATTTTAATTAATCAAGTTATCACTTTCAAATAGATACATGTTAACCCCTCAACCTCATATTCTATCCTCCGCCTCTTCTCGTTTGGATATCCTAAAGTAGGGGAGACTGTGGCTTTCACTTTACTGATCAAGTTGTTTGGTCAAATCAGGCATTCTCGTCTTCGAATCATCTATAATCTTTGATTCTCGACATGGTACTCATTCCATGCTTGTATACCATTAACCATATCATTATCAAATATATCCCATGTTATATATTTTACGTCCGGATCTTGCGGTGTCAAGTATTCCAATATCAAAACATTTTAAGTTCTTTTGAATTGTGTGAGGGAGTCTCTCCGTAGGTAACTAGCATGATTTTGAAGTAGCAACGATGGGGTGGGTTAACTGTAGTACACCCTATATATAAGCATTGGTGGTGCTTTAAAAGTTGGCTAGGTGTCGGACCAAGAGTTGGCCCTGGTCGTGTGTCAAAATTCGTGTCACAAGTTTATATCACTATTTCAAAGGAAACCTTTACAATTAATTTTTTTTAAGTATAAGTGTACTTTTTGGTATAACATTTAATTATCCTCATACCTTTTTTCTATGGTCTCTACTAACTGAATTTCGGGACGAAATTTCCTAAAGTAGGGGAGACTGTAACATCCGTATATTTCAAAAACTCAGAAACTCGACCCGCATCAAGATCCAAGTTTTAAGCCCAATTCTCAACACCATGAATGTTGGATTACTTTAGTCTATATGATAATACTCTGAAAATGATGAACGTGGGCGAAAACCGCGTGCGAAACCGAGTTATAACGAAAGGTGAGCCCGAATGTGTTACAGACACGCACAAACCTCGAAAGGTGAGCCGGTGCGTCTTCATCTTCACGTCCGCTGAATTGAACAGTGTTAGATAGCGCGTTGATGACGTGAGAAGGAATCTGCCAGTTGGCAGTGGCGGTGATGGTGGTGGGTGCGATAGCGAAGCTAGCATCGTCGAAGCCGACACTAGCCTGCTGGTGGACGGTGCGTCGTTCAACCATGAAAAGAAAATAAATATCTAAGAAAAGTAATGACTGAGAAAAAATTAAAAAAAAATTGAAAATATAAAAACTAGACTCGAGAAAAATAAACCTAAAGGAAATCTAGATGCAAAAAACCAAAAGACTCAAAATTCCTAGACGACCTAGTTAATCTTGCTATTGCCAAGTGTCCCCGGCAACGGCGCCAAAAACTTGATGTGTTCGGAACTACACTAAAAATACTAATTAATCCTAGACCTTAACCTAGACCTAGACACACCTAATTTTACCGAAACTACCTAAACTGAACCGAACCTTGAGGCAAGTGTACCTGTCGGATTATAGTAAAGCTAAGGTAAGACCGGATATCGAACCTAGGACACTACGAAAACAAGAATTAACCTAGACCTAAGAAATGGAAATACTGAGTAATTGAATTTGGGTTTTTGATTTTAGGAATTAAATTAACTAACTTAACTAAATAACGCAACTAACAAACGGAGCACTAGAAACCTAAGGAGAACCTTCAAAAACAGAGAAAGATACCACCTAGACTCGGAATCTTAATCACTACTGAAAACTTCACTCGGTCATGACTAATCTGATGGTGGCTAGTTCACCTTTTAAGTCCTTCCTAGCTGACAATCCTAACGCTCGAACAGAAGTTCACCTTTTGGGTACGTCATATCTCAACTAAGCCTAACCGCCCTCGAAAAAATCTTAGACACCCTAGGATAGAAGGAACTACCACTAATTAACTGCAAATGACTCGGAATAGCGGCTTAGAAAACTAACGTATGAAATTTCCTTATGGGACAATTCAACCCTCGACAATTTACCAACCCGACTACCCGACATCTATCACCCTTTTAAGGTTATTTAGAAGGCAGCACACGAGACTCAAACAACTAATTACCAACTAAACCTATGACCACAATCAAGCAATCACATTAAATTGTAAGCATAACCTACAAGTCAACCACTTTACCCAAACCAGAAGACATCCGCAAGCAAAGCAAGGTTCAATTAACAATTAGGAATCCAATTCTAATATACATATGCATCATTGCAGAAAACTAATGGAATGGAATAGGATTGCAACATCAATCAATTAATTAAAACCGAGTTAAAGTCATCAATAATGAAAAGTCATCGTAATGAGTCTAGGTGGCTCTACAAATCTAGCCAACAATCATGTCAAACACATAATTCATCATAAAAATTAAATCTTTAAACCCTAACATGATCAAGTCTAGAAATTAATAAAGACAAGAAAAGGAATCGGTGAACCGGTTAATGATCTGGGATGATGATTCGATCCACCGTTGGTTTCTCCTGAATTCCTAGCCTTCTCTCCTCTCAAAAATCGTCCCAGAGCTCTCGGTCGGCTGCCAATTAATTCCTCCGTCTCTGTTCGTCGTCCCTTGTTTCTGCCGTTCCAAAACCCTTGCGTAGGGTTCTCCCCCACTTCGAATAATGATGTGGCTCAATTAAATATTATTTGCTCCCTGTTTGCGAAAGTCACGTGAGCCCATCTGGTGATTCAAACTTTTAATTTTTTCTTTCTTCATTTACTTGGCCCAACCACAACTCCACATGACTCCATAATTTTTCATGTTTAATTTTTAGTTCCCACGTGACATCTTTGTCAATCACTAAATCCTTGACCATCTTCAATTAATTAAAGTTTGTAGTATACAAACTTTTCATGATCAGCCAAATTTCCTTTGTTCAAATTTACGGTTTAACCTTCGAGCATTATTATTATTATACTTTCACATAATTTACAATTAAGCCCCCCCCCTGAACTTTCATTAATACAACGTCGGTCGCTTAAACTTCATAATTAGTTCTTTAACCCACTTGAACTTTGATGTAATTACATACCATCCCCTTGAACCTTTAAAGAAACATACAATCAAATATATTTTGAACATCTTTGAGCACATTTGACCTAATAAACACACTTAAGAATAAAAGACTCAAACTCACACTAAATATACAAAAATGACTCAATAAACTAATTAAAACTAAAATACTATAACTTAGATAAAAACTAAATAAAAATGACTCAAAACCGACTCAAACACTATACAAATTACACGGGAAAACATGATGTGTTTAACACACATCAAACATCCCCACACTTACACTTTTTTCGTCCTCGAAAAATACCGCAATGGAATCATAACCACGGACTCAATATCTAACTTTCAATTAATTAATTTTCACATTTCAACTTTCAATTCAACTCGTCACACATAGCCTAGCTCGATTACCGGTATTTCGATCCGATTAAACCCAACCACCGACCGTTTAGCCCCAAATGCATCAAATATTATCATTTATTTATTTTATCATTCAACCTAATGGATCCCACACTTAAGTCTTTCAATTCATCCTATCTTTTTTTTCTTTTTAGCATCTAATATTTATGTACACATATATCTTTTTAATAGTGGAATCGTATGAATGAATGGATGATTTTTTTTTATTTGAGCTATTTTCTTTATTTTTTTTTTCATTTCTTTAATTTTTTTTAATAGAATTGGACTTCACCTAGAGGAGCATCCACTGAGTAGTGAGCTCGATGGGTAGCACATAGGGTATTTAGCCCATACCTAACCTAGAGGCGTATCCTTCAAGTCGCTATCCCAAAGAGAAACACATAGGCTTCGGTATTTTATTCTATATTTTTTCTAGCTCAAACAAATGGAATGGATTTGCGGAGGG
>JBCNJP010000024.1:13159558-13255628 GCA_039602395.1 Deinandra increscens subsp. villosa | reverse complement strand
TGAACCGGTTAATGATCTGGGATGATGATTCGATCCACCGTTGGTTTCTCCTGAATTCCTAGCCTTCTCTCCTCTCAAAAATCGTCCCAGAGCTCTCGGTCGGCTGCCAATTAATTCCTTCGTCTCTGTTCGTCGTCCCTTGTTTCTGCCGTTCCAAAACCCTTGCGTAGGGTTCTCCCCCACTTCGAATAATGATGTGGTCTCAATTAAATATTATTTGCTCCCTGTTTGCGAAAGTCACGTGAGCCCATCTGGTGATTCAAACTTTTAATTTTTTCTTTCTTCATTTACTTGGCCCAACCACAACTCCACATGACTCCATAATTTTTCATGTTTAATTTTTAGTTCCCACGTGACATCTTTGTCAATCACTAAATCCTTGACCATCTTCAATTAATTAAAGTTTGTAGTATACAAACTTTTCATGATCAGCCAAATTTCCTTTGTTCAAATTTACGGTTTAACCTTCGAGCATTATTATTATTATACTTTCACATAATTTACAATTAAGCCCCCCCCCTCGAACTTTCATTAATACAACGTCGGTCGCTTAAACTTCATAATTAGTTCTTTAACCCACTTGAACTTTGATGTAATTACATACCATCCCCTTGAACCTTTAAAGAAACATACAATCAAATATATTTTGAACATCTTTGAGCACATTTGACCTAATAAACACACTTAAGAATAAAAGACTCAAACTCACACTAAATATACAAAAATGACTCAATAAACTAATTAAAACTAAAATACTATAACTTAGATAAAAACTAAATAAAAATGACTCAAAACCGACTCAAACACTATACAAATTACACGGGAAAACAGGATGTGTTTAACACACATCAAACATCCCCACACTTACTCTTTTTTCGTCCTCGAAAAATACCGCAATGGAATCATAACCAGGGACTCAATATCTAACTTTCAATTAATTAATTTTCACATTTCAACTTTCAATTCAACTCGTCACACATAGCCTAGCTCGATTACCGGTATTTCGATCCGATTAAACCCAACCACCGACCGTTTAGCCCCAAATGCATCAAATATTATCATTTATTTATTTTATCATTCAACCTAATGGATCCCACACTTAAGTCTTTCAATTCATCCTAATCTCATTTTTTTCTTTTTAGGCATCTTAATATTTATGTACACATATATCTTTTTAATAGTGGAATCGCATGAATGAATGGATGATTTTTTTTATTTGAGCTATTTTCTTTATTTTTTTTTTCATTTCTTTAATTTTTTTTAATAGAATTGGACTTCACCTAGAGGAGCATCCACTGAGTAGTGAGCTCGATGGGTAGCACATAGGGTATTTAGCCCATACCTAACCTAGAGGCGTATCCTTCAAGTCGCTATCCCAAAGGGAAACACATAGGCTTCGGTATTTTATTCTATATTTTTTCTAGCTCAAACAAATGGAATGGATTTGCGGAGGCGCCACTATTTACCGAATTTACTTTCGTAAAAAGATAAAAGTGTGCCTAAATTATTAAAAAGATATACACATATGAAAATATTAAAGATGCAATTTTATTATTAATCTCAAACAGTTTCGGAATCCTTAATCAACCTAAGGCGGGAACCCACTAAAGTTTCATGATCTACATATCAATTAAGCACATTTTATTAATTTATTATTTTTTATGATGCATAAGGATTTTTAAGCCAATTAGTCAGCTGGGCCTACCAATACATCGAAACTAGCTAAAATACAACTTATTAACTAAGATATAGCAATTATGCACATTTATCAGACAATTGATCCCCAGTTGTACTATCATTTCCCATTTAATTGCAGCAAAAATCAGGAACATTTTTTTCAAAATTTTCAATTTTTTTTTTATTTTTGGATTTTTTTTAAAGACTCAAACTAACCTAAAAATAAAAAACACACGACTCAAGACCAAAAACGCAGTCTTTCCATCCCCACACTTAAATGACACATTGTCCCCAATGTGCGATGGAAATAAAATAAAAATAAAGCACACTAAAATAAAAAAAATCAAAAGAAAATAAATAGGAACAAACTCCCCTGAATTGTTGATTTAGATGAATGACAGGTGAGTTCGATCCCAGGTTCTCCATTAAATCTTCATGAGCATCTCAATCCGAACATCATCGAACCTGCAAGACCAACACGAAACAAAAAGACTCGACACAAAAACAGTTAATCACGAAAAAATAAAAAATAAAAAACAAATAAGAATAAAAATAAAATAAAGAAAAAAAATTGCAGAAATTAAAGATAAATTTATAAATTATACAACCCGGGCACTTATCTTTTCAGCTCAAAACTATAGAACAACCTCCTAACTCACTATCCGGAGGCTTCGCCTTCACATCTCTCAAAACCAACTTACCGGTTACCACCCGTTTTCTAACCACACAACTACCAACTAACCAACCACTAAATCTGGCCAAAGCCAATGACTTTTTAACTTTCCAATGCTTAAAACGACCCGGTAGAAACCTAATTCTACCTATGAAACTCATTTCCGGGTCATTTTCACCTATAACTACCAACAACCTCCCCACACTTGGTCTATGCACAATCTCCTCATCTAACTTACCTAAGTCACCAAGTGTGGCCTTTCTAGAATCAAGCTTAACCATCAAAGCCTCCTCATTCACCAAATTACTCCCGGGTTCACCTAATGGTTCTAAAATCTCTCCTTTATCAACTAACCCCCCGGGATCCTCCCCACACTTGGGGTCTATCACTACCCAATCATCTAGATTTTTCTCATCATCTCTAACCTCCCAAGTGGTGGGTTCTACTACCCTCTCATCTTCACCTAACCGATTACCTATCATCACCTCCTTCCTAGTAACTAAATTGACACAACGATCGACACATGACCTAAAAGATTCTAATAAGCACACAGACTCGTTGTTCTTCTCCCTCGATCTACCAACCTGAAAACTCACACTCTCACTATCAACTCTCAAAGTAATTGTACCCTCAAAAGCATCAACTAAGGCACGGGCAGTCCTAAGGAAAGGTCTATCTAGAATTAAAGGGCATTTTGCATCATAATCAGTATCAACAAGCACAAAATCAACAGGGAACAAAAATTTGTCAACTTTAACAAGCACATTTTCTACAATTCCCCTAGGTGTAACTACAGATCTATCAGCTAACGAAATGGTCATACATGTTGGGGTGGGATCTCCTAATCCTAGGTGCTGAAAAATGGAATATGGCATGACATTAATGGAAGCACCGAGATCCGCCAAAGCGTGAGTCACAGACGAGCTACCAAAAACACAAGGAATGGTGAATGTTCCCAGATCAGTTAATTTATCGGGTAGCCTATTCTGGACAATAGCAGAACATTGAGCATCAAGAGTGATTTCAGATAACGCTTCTAACTTCTTTTTATTAGATAACATTTCCTTCAGAAATTTGGCGTACTTAGGCATCTTTTGTAATACTTCGGTGAAAGGTAATGAGATCCTAAGTGACCTAAGAAGTTCTAAGAATTGACCATATTCTTGCGCGTTCTTTTGTTGAATCAATCGTTCAGGGTATGGTACACGCTTGAGGTCCTCCGCTGTAATCGGTTGAGGTGCAAATCTAACTCTCTTCTTTTCCTTAGCCGCCTCCCACTTCATCGGCTTCTCTCCAGCTGGTGGTTCTTTAACTCCCTCGACCTTGATGTTCGGTGCTGTACTTGCTGGCCTTACGCTCGGATGCACCCTCCCGTCAGGCATCTCTAACTCAATTTCCTCATCAACCGGCTCCTCCTCGACGACCGTCGGTGATGGACTCTCAACAACTCTCCCGCTCCTAGTGGTGACAACATTAACCGAATCTTTGGGGGTTTTTGACGTACTACGAGAAAATTGACCCCCTCGGTTAGCTAACTCCTTCACTTGCTTAGCTACGTCACCCATGGTCCTCTGTAGATCCAGAAAAGCTGCTTGTTGGTTTCTCAAAGTGTATCATGCTCCATCAGCTTTTTCTGGGTTCCCTCATCTCTCGCGACTAACTGCTGTAAAATCTGGGTTTGATTCATGATCAGCTCCGTAAGCTCCTTTGTAGTCGGTCCCTCGTTTCCTCCATCACTCTGATTATATCTCGATTGAAAGCCAGGTGGGTTGCTTCCATCTCTCCATCCCGAATTCTGACTACTCCTCCACCCGGACTAAAAAGAATTACCGAACTAGTTTCGGTTTTCGATGTACTCCACCTGCTCAGCGGAAGCGAGAGGGCAGTCGCGGGTGTCGTGAGCTCCATGACATAGCTCACATTTGGCCTGCTGTTTGAGCTGCATATCGCGGACCTGCTTCTCTAGTGCATCGATTCGGGCTTGAGCAGAGGTATCTAGACTTACCTGATGGACTCCCCTAAGTGTAGAAGATGACCTAATGGGTGCTAACGTGACGATCCTACGGTCTCCTAGGGTTTGCTGCTCAGCCACTGCGAAACTCTCAAAACGTTTTTTGCATTCTTCGATTGTGAGTTTCTCCATCATATGCCTTCCAGCTGAAATGTTGAACTCTCTCTGCACGGCGTATGTCAAACCGTTATAGAATTTTTCGATGATCGCCCATATTGTCAACCCGTGTTGCGGACACCTGCTGAGAAGAGTGTTGAAACGCTCATACGCTACAGAATAAGGCTCGCCGGGATCCATGCGAAAGCTGTGAATTTCCTCCCGAGTACGCGAAGCCTTCGCTGGAGGGTGATATTTCTTTCAGAATTTTTGCTTCAAATCTGCCCAGGTGGCTATCGAATTAGGAGGAAGCGTCTCCAACCATACGGCCGCTCTGGATGCGAGCGAGAAAGGAAACAGCCGTAGGTATATAACATCATCCGTAACTCCGGTGAGCCCGAATGTGTTACAGACACGCACAAACCTCGAAAGGTGAGCTGGTGCGTCTTCATCTTCACGTCCGCTGAATTGAACAGTGTTAGATAGCGCGTTGATGACGTGAGATGGAATCTGCCAGTTGGAAGTGGCGGTGATGGTGGTGGGTGCGATAGCGAAGCTAGCATCGTCGAAGCCGACACTAGCCTGCTGGTGGACGGTGCGTCGTTCAACCATGAAAAGAAAATAAATATCTAAGAAAAATAATGACTGAGAAAAAATAAAAAAAATTGAAAATATAAAAACTAGACTCGAGAAAAATAAACCTAAAGGAAATCTAGATGCAAAAAACCAAAAGACTCAAAATTCCTAGACGACCTAGTTAATCTTGCTATTGCCAAGTGTCCCCGGCAATGGCGCCAAAAACTTGATGTGTTCGGAACTACAATAAAAATACTAATTAATCCTAGACCTTAACCTAGACCTAGACACACCTAATTTTACCGAAACTACCTAAACTGAACCGAACCTTGAGGCAAGTGTACCTGTCGGATTATAGTAAAGCTAAGGTAAGACCGGATATCGAACCTAGGACACTACGAAAACAGGAATTAACCTAGACCTAAGAAATGGAAATACTGAGTAATTGAATTTGGGTTTTTGATTTTAGAAATTAAATTAACTAACCTAACTAAATAACACAACTAACAAACGGAGCACTAGAAACCTAAGGAGAACCTTCAAAAACAGAGAAAGATACCACCTAGACTCGGAATCCTAATCACTACTGACAACTTCACTCGGTCATGACTAATCTGATGGTGGCTAGTTCACCTTTTAAGTCCTTCCTAGCTGACAATCCTAACGCTCGAACAGAAGTTCACCTTTTGGGTACGTCCTATCTCAACTAAGCCTAACCGCCCTCGAAACAATCTTAGACACCCTAGGATAGAAGGAACTACCACTAATTAACTGCAAATGACTCGGAATAGCGGCTTAGAAAACTAACCTAGGAAATTTCCTTATGGGACAATTCAACCCTAGACAATTTACCAACCCGACTACCCGACAGCTATCACCCTTTTAAGGTTATTTAGAAGGCAGCACACGAGACTCAAACAACTAATTACCAACTAAACCTATGACCACAATCAAGCAATCACATTAAATTGTAAGCATAACCTACAAGTCAACCACTTTACCCAAACCGGAAGACATCCGCAAGCAAAGCAAGGTTCAATTAACAATTAGGGATCCAATTCTAATATACATATGCATCATTGCAGAAAACTAATGGAATGGAATAGAATTGAAACATCAATCAATTAATTAAAACCGAGTTAAAGTCATCAATAATGAAAAGTCATCGTAATGAGTCTAGGTGGCTCTACAAATCTAGCCAACAATCATGTCAAACACATAATTCATCATAAAAATTAAATCTTTAAACCCTAACATGATCAAGTCTAGAAATTAATAAAGAAAAGAAAAGGAATCGGTGAACCGGTTAATGATCTGGGATGATGATTCGATCCACCGTTGGTTTCTCCTGAATTCCTAGCCTTCTCTCCTCTCAAAAATTGTCCCAGAGCTCTCGGTCGGCTGCCAATTAATTCCTTCGTCTCTGTTCGTCGTCCCTTATTTCTGCCGTTCCAAAACCCTTGCGTAGGGTTCTCCCCCACTTCGAATAATGATGTGGTCTCAATTAAATATTATTTGCTCCCTGTTTGCGAAAGTCACGTGAGCCCATCTGGTGATTCAAACTTTTAATTTTTTCTTTCTTCATTTACTTGGCCCAACCACAACTCCACATTCCATAATTTTTCATGTTTAATTTTTAGTTCCCACGTGACATCTTTGTCAATCACTAAATCCTTGACCATCTTTAATAAATTAAAGTTTGTAGTATACAAACTTTTCATGATCAGCCAAATTTCCTTTGTTCAAATTTACGGTTTAACCTTCGAGCATTATTATTATTATACTTTCACATAATTTACAATTAAGCCCCCCCTGAACTTTCATTAATACAACGTCGGTCGCTTAAACTTCATAATTAGTTCTTTAACCCACTTGAACTTTGATGTAATTACATACCATCCCCTTGAACCTTTAAAGAAACATACAATCAAATATATTTTGAACATCTTTGAGCACATTTGACCTAATGAACACACTTAAGAATAAAAGACTCAAACTCACACTAAATATACAAAAATGACTCAATAAACTAATTAAAACTAAAATACTATAACTCAGATAAAAACTAAATAAAAATGACTCAAAACCGACTCAAACACTATACAAATTACACGGGAAAACAGGATGTGTTTAACACACATCAACCTAGCATTGTTAAGGCTTGCCTTGCTTAGGCCGATTTAGGCTTACTGTAGCCCTTGTAGAGGCTCGTTAGGCCCAACGAGTCTAAACTATCATGTCCTATTTCATCTATATTCTTCTAATCGAAAAGTCAACGTTTTTATGCATGAAAAGATTGGGGATTAAGGCTTGTTCTTCACAAATCAACAACTAAACTAATTTTTAATCATTCTAATATGTAATTCAGGTTTTGAACATAAACTCATTTTTAAGAATTTCAAATAGATTAGAAATCGATCTCTGTTTAACAACATATTTAGTGATGGTACTTAAGACGCGAATGACATGTAGTAACTGGAAGGGTGAAACCACCGGTAGTTGGGGTCCCTGTCAAAAGGATAAGTGTTCGCATAAATCCCATAGTCGGACCTGGATACCTACCTGGGATGCCCCGATGAGAGTGTCATAACCTATTAGACCAAAGCATGTCTAGTAACGTATAAGGTATTGTTACTCTTAAAAGTTAACATTTTTTCGAACTTCAATTTATAACATTAAAACATATCCCCCAAATGCATAAGAGCTTAGAATCCCATATTCCAATATTCATGTTGTCCCTTCTATTCTTTTAGGATGAATCTTTGGGACTAATCCTTTCACTACTACAAAAACTGGCTTTTTTGACGTGCATTGCGCATCAAGAAAGAGCCTTCTTGACACGCAAATGCACGTCAAGGATGCAGGGGTCAAGAAGCTTCTTGACACGCAAACGATGACGCGCATTGCGTGTCAAGAAATGGTCTTCTTGACATGCAAATGCGCGTCAAGGAAGTCGGGGTCAAGAAGCTTCTTGACGCGCAAAATGCGTGTCAAGAAGTTCTTGACGCGCGAACAATGACGCGCATTTTTGCGCGTCAAGAATGTTTTTAAAAAATTTAAAAAAAAACATTTGTTTGTAAATCACTAATTTCCACATTAAATGGCAATTAACCTCAATACAAAATACAATACACTTACAACAAAATAATGCATTTTATATATATATAGTAAGCATTACAAACTTAACATGAGTTTACATGAAAACCTTGGTCCTTTGATAACAAGCATTCTAAAACTACACAATATGCCATATGTCCAGCAACCAAGAAGCAAGTCTTTCAAGCACTCCCACCTGCACGAAACTAAGCAAAATTCCATTACTAAATTAATCATAACCTCCTTTCTCGTGGCTGCATTAATCATGACATAATTTTAGTACATGTAAACAGGTCACATAAACAAGTTATTCCAGTAGCTAAAACTATAAACAAAAATAGGTAGCTAAATGAACCATGTCATATGGGTTACAAAGGTCAAAGTAGGGCCGAGAGTCATGTGGTGTGTACTCAAATGCTAAAGTTCAACCAATTTATATTCAAACAAATTTATATTAATTGTAGTAAATAAAACAAATTTATAGACATGAAAGACCAGTTAAACTTAGAATCTGAAAGTGAGTTTCTTTCTATTTACTGAAATATAGAACTATATCATCCAAAGAAACTCACTCACATGGTAGGGCCAAGGCAATAACTTTGTATCTCATGAGTTCCATCTAAAGGGGTTTGATGGTAGTATATATAGATCAAACCCTTATTTAGATCAGATCCTGTTTAATTAGTAGATTTAATTGGGACAAAAAAACATGTTTTGACATCAAACAGTTTTAACCTATTGCCCAATCTGTTCAACCCGCATGTTTAACAACAACTGGAAAAAAGTAACTTACTTTAATACTCTTGTTATGCATGGTCTTGGAGCTGTAGGACACATGCGACACTTTAGTAAACGATTTATTATGTTCATACCAGCAGTTGTTTCTTCTTCCCCCTACAGCAACCCTCACCCCAGTTAAATTAAAAAGAACATGAATTACCTCCTATGAGTGATCAAACCTGCCTCATACCTAAATCTTGACATTAACTTTCCATATGTATGTGTATGCATACTTCACCCACTTTCCAGCAGCTCGCTACAGCAACCCTCACCCCAGTTCCATCAATAGCCACCTTCACCAACAGTTCCTGTGAAAGACCACAACAATATGGCAAACTGCAGTATTGGGTTTTGATACTGGTTTGGACAAGCTGCAGAAGTTTTTATAAACGTTTATAAATTTGTAAAGGTCCATCAAAATCCATAGCGACATCAGGTCTTCCTGATTGTTTGAAAGATACAATGAAATGAGAGTTTTAAAAGTAAAACACTTTGCCTCTTATAATTGGTAATAATCAACAAATATATAGGAGCAACACCTGATTGTTATATATTATTTTCTGATTTGGGTAAGATCAATATAATTAGACCTAGAGATAAATCTGCTGCAACATCCTAAGTCACAAATTTCTTAATTTAGCCATCCTTTCAAACTTTACCCAAAAAGTGACATCATTGGTTCGGTTAATTTGTTGAACAAAAATTAAACCTGCCCCTCTATAAGCTCATCAGGTGTCAAATCCCCACGGCTAGCTCGATTAATTTTTTGAACGCAACTGCAAATTAGGGGCAGTAACGTGTAAATTAAGTTAAAAAAATTAAGCAAAAGGATTAGAGTTGGCAACAAACAATGTGCAGCCTTGTGTATTACTAAGCACCTGAGAAAGTAAATAATATGAACTAAAACAGTTAGCTAGAACTAAAACAAGAAATTGAGAAAGTAAATAAATATGAATAGTATTGGGTTTGGCCATTACATGCTTGTAACAATACTACTGAAGCATAACCGCAACAACTATCCAAAGGTTAGGGAATGAACTGATGAATACTAAGCACCTGCAAAACCCCCAACGATATTTACAACTGCGAGGCTCTTATCTGTCAAGCACGTATCATCTGCAACAGGTTCAATTGTTACACCGTACCAAGTTATCTCAAACGGGTCAAATACGTTTCTTATTAGAAAAAATTGATATTACTGAACTAATGTTGTTTTACCAGCCTTTGAGTGGTTCCTCTTTGAGCGTCTTCATTGCCATTACCCTTCAAGATATTAACAAAATAACCTACCAAGAAAAGCGTTTTACTCACAAGGGTACACACGCATCGTCAATGATAGGAAAGGAAAACCTTTAGGGAACTGTTTTTATAATCAAATGAGTGCCTGGATGCCAACTTGTTGCATATCTCTAAGCTTATAAATTGGCATATGTGCTACTTCTGCACCTTCTTCTGCCTCGGCAATTTGTATTGCCATAAATAGTGTACAGTGTGGATAGTAATCATTGACCAGCAAGATCAAGGTTAAAGCCAACCCAATGATCATGACTTTCATTATATATAAACATGAAGTGCATTACCTTGCCTCCTTATGTTATTTCGCCAAGTCGATCCCGTATGTAGTACACCTTTCAAACAAACATATATAAGTTGTTAGAAGCAGTGAGTTTCTTGATTATTTGACCCAAACAATTAGGTTCATCAATCATCATAAGGTAGATCCTATTACCTCTTATTAATCATCTGCTTGCCTTTACCTATGTTATTGTTGTGCATTCAGTTGCCTCTGATTTAACCTTTTTATAACAACAAAAATAATATATGCTAGGGGATGATTTAATATAAGAAAAATCGAACCAAATTGCGAGTAGCAAAGTTAATATAAGCGTGCAATGTATCTGAAAAGTTAACCATGCCTAGACATTCTGTTAATACATTCTAAACTCTTAATACATTATATTGCAAGTTAATACATTCTGTTAATACATGTATGATCGATTACAGATGTGGAGCCCAAAAGCTCCTCTATCAATCTGGTCAATAACTTCATAATATTCCATCTTTGACCTCCCATCACCATTAAAACTTATATGTACTATGGAAAAATTGCTCATTTTCAGTGAACCTTCAAAGTAATTAAAGAAAGATTACCCCTTTTTGTTTAACTAGGATCTGACCCAGAATCACTGAAATGGTTTTCCCAAGCCGAGTTAATGCACAGATAGATGGGCCATGCTTAGTTGCCGGTATTCTGATCCCAGAATGGCTCCAAGGTTTGGGCTTTATCGAAGAGTTTATTAAACAGTTATATGTACATGGGCATTTCATCGAACAGGTGGTGTGCAACATTTAATCAAGCAAAACTATAAGAAAATTCGTGCAATCTCATACCCAAACTCACAATATTTAAACATTAATCAAGTTATGATGAGTTCTACAACTGATTTTGAAAGATAAACACCTATATATGGTCCAAAATTTTAAAGTGATTTACCTTTAAAATGCATACGGAGCTCAAATGGAAGGATAATCCAACAACTGTTAGCTCAGTTGAAAGCATAAATCATCAATCGTTGCTTAATTCCAAGCAGAAATCAATGTTAATCTCCAACCCTAAAATGGCAGCGTATGAATCAATGTTGTAACTCGACCCTAAAATGGCAGAGAAGGATAATCTCATCGTCGGTCTCGGTTTTGAAGCAAATCCCGACCGAACCGATACCCGTTATAGAGGTCTTGGTCGGTTGTCTGTCAAAAGATTTATACAGAATCGGGATTCGGGACGGGTCAGGTTTTGGTGATTTCGGGTCGGGTACCCGGTTATGCACAACCCTACTTCAAATTGAATAAAAACATATACAGAAATCAGAAGAACCCTTACCTGTCTGAAAAGAAGAAGAAGCAGCGGCAGGTAGGAGGAGGAGGCTGATGTTATTAGGGTTTCTTTTTTGAAATTGGTGAAGGAAACAGAAGGAAACTAGGTCGAATTTCTTCCATAGCGGCTGCAGGAGGGAGGAAGGCATTCCTTCTGTACGAGATTTAAACCAGTAGAAGTGAAGCTGAAATCTCTGTTATCATTTAACTCCCAACCGCCGCCATCACTCTTGGGGCATCTCATCTCTCTTTCGGCTTTGTTGAAGGCGATTGTAAAGCAGCAGCAGAGATTTGAAGTTGGACAAGAGAAGAAGGTGAAATCTTAGTGGCGGGAATCGTAAGCAGAAAAAAGTTCGCGATGGTAGCTAGGAATCGTAACCAGAGATTAGGGTTTTTTATTGTTTGGGGAGATGGAAATATTAAGCGGGTAGATTTGGGTGAAATTTAGGGGCGGGAATAAAATTTAGGGCAAATTTTAAGAGGGAAATGAAAATAAAAAACGACACTTTTAAGATGACGCGTAACTTTAAGGTGTCCTCCGTTTTTTTTTTAATAAATTATGACACAAATTTATGACGCCCAAAAATGCGCGTCATCTCGCCTTACAATTTTTCAATTCTTGACAGTTTTTTTATGACACCCTTTTTTGCGCGTCAAGAAAGGACCGAGTGTCATCGTTCGCGTGTCAAGGAAGGCCCTGTTTCTAGCAGTGTTTCACTTTCACTTTTCGCTCCGTGGACTTAACTTCTAAGCCAAGTGAGTAATCCTTGCCCCTTTTCTCATTTTTTCATTTTTGGGGTTGCAACATGTATCCTATTTCAAAGTGTTATCTTTCAAGTTTATCAATTACCATGCGTATGTGATCTATGTGTGAATTATGTGTTATGTGACTTCTAGCATGATTTTGTCAATATGCGATTTTCAAAGGATTTTATGTTTATCAAAGGTTTTCATGTTTATCATTAGATGTCAAGTATGTCATGGTTGTCATGTCTGTCATGTCTTTCATTTGGCATAAACATTAACGTAAGGCCTGGGGTTACAAAGATAGATCTATCGGTTGACAACCCACTCAACTTGACCGGTTCGGTGTTGGGTGTTTGGAGCCTATTTCATTATTCCATATAGTCTAACCTGCGGGTTAGGGAATCTTTCATATGTCATTGAGGTTTGTTTATGCCTATTATTTCATGTTGTCATTTTATACCAATAATTTTGGTTATGCCTAGTCTTTCATGTTGTCAATATCTTCTAGCATGTTATATTTCACTTATTCTATCATATGACACGTAACGCATGTTTTTCAAATATATGTTATGTATTAAACTTGTGATTACGCACCAACTATTTATAGTTGACCCTCTTTATTTTATACATGTTGCAGGCTATGATGTTGATGTTTCAAGATGCTATCACATAGGGCTTTTGGACCTAGATTAATAAATAAATTGTATTTATTATCAATATGTGGTGCATTGTTTTATCTTTCAATGTTATCAATGAAATTCATTATTTAACTATTGTCACTAAATTAGTTGTTATGAGCTTATGGGCAATCTAATCATGCACCGACGTTTCCGCTGTCGGTTGGGGTGTGACAGAGAGGCCAAAGATCACCATCAAGCATCCGAGTATGAAACCAACAGCTGGAGTGAAGAATGAAAAACTCAAGGGAGTAGTTGTGTCTCCCATTTCTTTAGTTGGATCATGCAGTTGCCGTTGTAATTGCAAGAATGGTGCTTCAACGTCAAAGAATCAAGGAAGCACAAAGACAGAAAGGACAGGTTCGACACAGGCTTCGACAAACCAGCAGAAAGTCAAATCTAAAGCTTCAGTCAAAGCAAAGAAGCAGACACAAGGCAAACCAGCTCCATATCAGCCACCAAAGACAAATTGGTACACGTCTGACTTCTATCTAAAGAAGCAGACTTACTTTAATTGTGGCAATGCTGGTCATATTGCTAGAAACTGTCTTTATCGCCCCTATGAACCCTATTTTCCGAAAAGTCAAAGGGTTTCATCTCAGGAATCTGTAAAGTCTAAGCCAATGATGGTGCAAACACCTAAGGCAAGGAAGACTGTTACTCCTATGGTTAAACCCTCTGATCAACATTGGGGTGCTTCTAAAGCTGAGAGAAAATATTTAAATCAAAACAATAGCTTTCCTAGTTACCAAAATTTCCACAAACAGGTGAAGAAACTGTTTTCAAAACAACCAAAGTCTGAAAAACCCATAGTTACCCCTCCCAAGGTAACTAAAACTGTTTTAAAAAATGATTCTAAAATGAAGAAGGTTGAAATACCTAAAGTCACAACTCCAAAGGTGACTAAAACAAAAACTGTTTTGAAAAATGAATCTAAAACGAAGAAGGTTGAAATACCTAAAGTCACAACTCCAAAAGTGACTAAAACAAATATTGATTCACCTGGAACATGGAAACCAAAAATCAAGGCAGCTCCATCCCAACTTCCTAATTTCTCAAAGGGGATGTTCTTACAAGAAGTATCTTTTATTGATTCCTCAGGTGTACCCAGAAAAACAATGGCCTGGGTACCAATGGCTAACTAATATCTCACTATGTGCAGGAACAGTCAAAGAGGATTATCACTAACATTTTTATTATTAATTTGTTTGTTGATAAGTGATTGTTCCATGCACGGTTTAGGAGACGTATCTTCATATCATGACAAGCAATTTTTTATGGAGGATATGTTTCCTTGAGAGGTAAAAGGTCAAATTCAGCATGAAAGGTACTGTTCTTAACTTGGTTGTTTGTTTGATGAAGCGGTAAAGGGTGTTTGTGTCAAACCAAATTCCTTAAAATTTCAATTGGTGCTTGGTTGTTCAATTAAAAAAAACAATGAGATATGCATGCTATAAAACCCACTTTTCTAAAAAATTTCAAATCCATACTTTGAAGGTTAGCTTGGCCAGATGTGTGTGAAGTTATTTGCTCTGCTTATGTGTTCGTGTTTAAAAAAAATGATGATGTTCACAAAAGTTGTGACATTAAAAATCAAAAAGCAAGGGGAAGAAATGTAAAGATGAAGAAAAAGTTGACCCCTCAAAAATTGTGTGCTTTTCAATTTTTAATATTTTGTTTGTGTTTTGTTTCTGAGAAGGGAGGGAAGCCCGGATTGGAGATGACTGACACGTGTAAGGCGGAAGTGAAAAGCAAGCTCCACAGTGATATGCTCGGTAGGCTCGACCTAATCTTATGACCACCAATGTAAGTGCAATGAACTTAAAATATATATATGTTTAGTTTCCCATCCTAGTTTACATGGTTTAAAGAACTGAGTCCAAGCAAAAACGGGTTGAGAGTAGTAATTATATCTAGTATTCACTCTCTCACACGCCATGTTTCTACTGTTATGACTACACCACATAAAGAAAAGAAAAAGAAATGAAAAAGAAAAGAAAAAGAAAAATAATCATTCAGTTTGGTCTTCTTTGCGTGCTTATGCAGCCGACCTGATCACCAACTGATGATTAATGAATAAGTGGTAGTCATAACGGTGTTGCATTGTTCCTCAAGTAGGGGTTTATGAATCCTCAATAAACTCTGAGGTTGGGTAGGTTTTGCTATGTACAATTAGGTGTGGGGACGATTAAACATGCTGGTAATTAGTAATCTATTTAGCATGATGCATTTGGTTGGGTTCAAACGGGTTTGAGTTTAAAACGGACAAACATACCGGCAATCACCTGGACTAGTCGAGTAACTGAAGCTGAAAAGGGTTCCTCAGTCAGATTCATACGGTTTGATCCCTTGTAAACTTTCTCATGTTTGATATTGGTAAGTATTTGTTTATTTTTAACTTTCGTATGTGAGTCTTTAAGTTCTTTTTGGTTGTGTTTACGTCTTGGCCAGGTTAATTTGAGAAGTCAAAATGTGTTTTCATGGGTTTTGATGCAAGGCAGTATGCCCCCCTGTAGATCTTGCCAAATTTTTAGGGGAAGGAGAGGGGATAATAAGTATTATCCGAAGGGAACTCGAGGATGATACTTATTATATAATGAAAAGACTTCCATAATACATAGTATCTGAAGGGAACTCGAAGATAATATGTATTATATCATGGGAAGTCCTTAGCTGAGGGGAAGTTATCAGCTAAAAGGAAGTCTTTAGAGGTCTTGGGTTCAGGGGAAGTTAATTATTATCAACTGAACATATGATAATTAACTTCGGGTTTTTGGTTAAAATACATATTATCATCAACTGAATAGATGATAATTGGGTTTTTACAATGTTAATTATCCTCTTACCCAAAGACCGGTCATCAAATGTCTGGTGGAGTATATTTTTTCAAATGTGTGTTAGACAGATTGATGATAGAAATATGTTGTTGATGCTGCTGCTGCTCAAAGTTAAAGAACCAGTCGGACAAGACTTCCATCTGAATAAGCAACTGTTCAGGGGAAGTTGTTGGTTTCTTTACAAGCTTCTAAAAGATTTTCAAAGAAGATGCTCATAAGCTTAGAGGAAGCTGAAGACTTCAAGTCTCTTTTGAGGAAAAAGATGCAGAGCAATCACAGATCATGAAGACCAAAGATCAACAACCAAGTTCTTTAAAGTTAGAGGTGTTCAAACTTTTTACCCTCTAATTTTTGGAGATTCAAGACAGTTGCCGAAGATTCAGCAAGAATCAGTTCTTTCAAGAGAAGCAAGTCATTGAGAATCCTCCATCTCATTAACTTGTTCATTTCAAGAAGTTCAAGCTGATGTTGATCAAGAGGAAGTCCCAAGTGCCAGTCATGAAACCCATTGAAGATTTTTGCGGAAAGAATCTTCATCAACATCTATGCCAGCCAGTCAAGAAGAAGAATTTCAAACATTGAAGACATTTAATATCACAAGCCTAGGGGAAGATTGTAGAGGCTAGATTATGAGGCTTGCAATATTAAATAAGTTGGTCTGGGCTTAGAAGGTTTCATTAGAATCATAGGCTAGTTTGGTTATTGTATTTAGGCTAGTTTATGGTTGGGCTTGGGTTTACTATTGGGTTTATGATCCACAAGGGGCCCAATAGTAAACCCAATGGGGGACTATATATACCCCACTAGACCTCATTTGTCAACCCTTGAGATTACGATTTAAGAGAGAGAAAGCAAGGGAGTTTAAGATCGTAATCTTAAACTAGAGAGAGAGATCTGTTTACGATTACAAGATTTGTACCCGACAAGTTCATCTTGTGTGCAAGATCAGGTTTTTAACGTTTAAATCATCGTATTCTTCGATTTCTTCTCTTCTCTTTCTTGAATCACTAATCTAACCGGATTCCGCACGTTTAGATTAGTTAGATATCGTGAACGATTGTTGTTTGGGACCAACAACCACACACAATCTGAAATATTCACACAGTCAAAATTCATCTTCTTTCTCACATACTCTAGAAATCGTTTGCTAAATCATGGACCCACATCAAAAATCATTCACTCAGATCTTAAACGACGAAGCTGAAGATAATCAAAATCAAACCCGATCTCCCACTGATCATTATCATCAGTTTTTACAGTGGCAGCAAAATGCCTAGTTCCAGCAAATGCAAAACCCTCAATTCCAACAGATGCAAAACCCTCAATTCCAACAAATGCAACACCCACAATTCTAACAAATGCAACAGACCCAGTTCCAACAAATGCAACAATCTCAATTCCACCACCCCCCCCCCCCCCCTAAAAAAATCAACTTTCCAAATAGGTATTGAAGAACCGTCTTCCCAGAAAAAGGCTGCAAAGAAGAAGAAAAGGGCGAAAGAAGTCACAGCAGATTTCTGTTGTTGTAATTTAGGTTTATTATATGTATTTCTGTTGTCGTTGTAATTTAGGTTATAACGTTGTTGTAATTTAGGTTTTAACGTTGTTCTAATTTAGGCTTTAACTTATGAAAGTTTTAAATTAAATTAGAAATACCACCTAATTTAATTATTATAAAATACTAGAAGTACAACTTAATTTAATTATTAAGCTAATACGACCAATCTGAAAATGAGTCGGAATCACTTTTGGATTCAAATTGGGCATTGAATTGAGCTTGATCCTTCATCGCTTTGCGTTCTTCCTCCCACAATTCTCGAAGGACTTCCATGTCCTCCTGGTGTGCTTCCTTCCGTGCATCATCATCCTACTCTTCAACTTGTGCAGGCGGAGGTGGTGGTTGAGCAACATGTGTAGGTGGAACTTGAACAACAGGTGGGGTGGAGGTTGTTCAACTGGCGGTACAAAACCTGGTGCCAGAATCATGACCAGAGGTTAAGCACCCGGAGCAAAAGGAAATCGTCTTCCTCCACTGTAATCTTGCAGAACATCCCTTGGTGGTGTTGACATTGTGAGGTTGTAAAAGTCTTGTAGATCAGAGAGAAGGTTTGGATCTCTAGACATGTTTGTGTGATTTACCTCACCCAAGACTAGGGGTTTTCACGGTTCGGTTTCAAACGTGAAACCGTCCAAACCGGTCATCGGTTCGGTTTCGCGGTCGGTTTTTTATCTTAACGAACGGTCGGTCGTTTCAAAATTTTCAAACCGTAGTGAACGGTTTGGTTTACGGTTTATATAAGAAACCGGTCATAAAAACCCGGACCGGACCATGTACATATAATATATACACACACACATATATATATAGTTATATAGATAAATTATGTTAACATGTTTTTGTAATAAGATTTTAGGTTTTGACACCATTAAAAATATCAAAGAGGATTTCAAGTTTTAGCGCTTTAAAGCTTAAAATCTATAAATTTAGACATGTTTTAGTCATTTCGGAAATCTAGATAGTTGGAGGTTACATTTCATATTTAGAGATATATTTTGTATTAATAAATAAATTAGAGGTGGTAAGTATAGTACAATAGCTAATACTCTCATAGTCTCATTTGATAAACTTGATTTGGACTTTTTTTATAATTTTAAATTATTCTTTTAAACTTATATTAAAATCCTAAAGATCCTAAACCGTGAAACCAAACCGGAAGTAGCGGTTCGGTTTGGTTCGGTTTTAATTTTTAATGGTTCGGTTTAGGTTTTCAATTATAAAAGACCGTAACTAACGGTTTGGTTTACGGTTTGACACAAAAAAACCGTATAAACCGGAGCGTGAACACCACTACCCAAGACACTCAATTTATAAGGGGGGGGGGGGGGGGTGGTGGTTTGAATCTCTGGGAAGTTATTTAAATGGTCAAATAGTCAAACGGCCAAAAATTTGAATCTCTAGAAAATTTAAACGTCTCAAACAGTCAAACGGTCAAATTTAATTCAAATTGCTTTTATTTCTATTTATTTATTTAAGTTCAAAATAATTAATTTATAAAATAATTATATTATTATATAAATAAAATGATTTAATATTAGATAAAACTATCTTATATGAATAAAAATAATTAATGTATTGGATAAAAAAATGGTGACGTGGAAATAAAAAGAAGTTTGTGGGAAGGGTATTGTTGGGGCTAAAAACTGTTTGTGGAAAGGATTGAAGAAAAGCTGACGCGGCATGGTGACTGAACAGCCCTTGAGAAAGGCTACTATATATGTTGCGGATAGTCTCACATTAACTCATAACAAATATAAAGTAATAGATTTAGAATTGAATAGTAATCCATAATTATAGGGAATCAATTTTCTTTTACTTTAAAATATGAGGATAGGACATATGAATAGAGAATGAGATGAAGTAAGTTTTTAAAAATTCATTTATATTTTAGGGATAAGGATTGAGACAGAAAGAATGGTTTATAAAATCTCAGCTAGCCATTTAAAACAAACTACTAGGGCCCAGAAGCAATTTATATAAAGTGACACTTTCGTAATGTAATTCTCAAAAACTAGACCTACTTTTTGTATAAAGAATGGGCCATCCATCTCCATCTTATTCAAAGAGAAAGAAAAAGAAACAGAGTTTGATTCGTCTTTTGAGTTGTTGTTCCTCAACTTAACTGGTGCTCATTTGAGAATCTATCTATCTATCGGAAGCGACCGATTTCGAACAACACCCGTTTGTGACTTTTGGTTATAAGAAACCCCTCTTTTCTTTCCTCAACAATTCTTTCTTTAGATCGATTAAGTTATTGGATCCCGATTTTTTTAGAGAAAAATGGTGTCGGCGAACAGGGAGATGGTGGTTTCCTAGAGTTATGTTGGTTTCTTTGTTTATATATGAACTCTGTATATATGTATCAGTTTACTCATCAAAGATTGTGTGCATTTTTATGGTATCAAACATAAAAGCTAAAGCTTTACCTTTATGTTGTTTTTATGTAGTTGACATTTTTTTCTTCTAATCAACTTGAAAGTTATCAAATTTGATCTATACGTCATCAAATTTGATGTACCAACTAAATGTGTTGGCATACACATCGCATTTCACACATTGTATTTTAGGCTTTAGAGTTATTTATAAATGTGATATGATTTGTATACACCATCGAATTAGACTAGTGCACCACCAATGTGGTCATAAACATTGTATCTTGGTGGTGTACGGATCATATTTCATACACTATGTTTTACCCTTTTGTATTTTAGGCTTTAGAATCATTTATAAATGTGATTTGATTTGTACGACATCAAATTTGATCGGTACACCACCAACATTGTATCTTGATGTGTACCGAGTAAATTTAGTGTTGTACGATTCACATTTCATACGTCATGTTATACTTTTTTATATTATAGACTTTAGAATCGTTATATTTCAGTTAACTATTTATATATATGAATTCAGCCCATTATTTGTGACTTGGAAGAAAATGGTAAATGGTTATGAACCACGTTTACGTGGGTGCATAGGGACACTTTCTTCTCGTGATATAGTAAACGGATTCAAAGACTATGCTTTAACAAGGTTAGTACTCTATTCAGTAAAAAGATGCTAATTAATTTAAAATACCTTTATTACTATGAAGGAACTTTTAGAAGGATTTATATGCTTCTAATCTTTTCTTTTATTGTTACAGTTGTTGTGCCTAGTAAGATTTTTTGCATTATGCTTTTAAAGAGCTTTCTGTATTGATTTCTATGGATTATTTCTCTTACAGTGCTCTGAGGGATCATCGATTTCCTCCGATACAAGCTAAAGAGTTACCACACTTGCAATGTACGGTTTCCATTCTTACTAATTATGAAAATGCTGCAAACTATCTTGATTGGGAGGTAAGCTTTTGTATTTTGTTCAATTCTAGGCTTGTTACGTGTGATTATTCAATCATGTAGGTCATGTACTTGGTTTTTTCAAAAAGCGTGAGGCGCTCTGATGCTTTTTTGGTCCCAAAATCCGATGCGCGCGCATCACGTATGCGAGCCTTTTATTAGAAAAAATACAAAAAGTAATTATTACATAGCATTTTTTATTGTTAATACTTGGAGATAAAAACAATAAAACATATTGGATGTAATTTTATACTTAGCATAGTTGCAAGATTAGTATAAGTTATTATGTAATAAACTCTAGTACGTATGTAAAGTTGTAAGGACGCTTTGGCGTTGGTAATCCGGAAAGCACCATATCCTATTCTCATCTATATACATAAGCATCGCCTATTACTTTCGTCTCTGCAAATCGCTTAACCATCGTTATCATCTTGCTTGTTAAATTCCTTACTTTCCTGACCCACTAACATAACACACTTGAACATAAAAGAGACACTTGTATTTTCTAAAATCAATAAACATGTTATTCAAAAACAGAAAAAAAAAGTTATTCAAACGCAGTAACACAATATCTGTTTATACTTTCACCCGTTAGTTATGTAATTAGGTATAAAATTACAAACAGAAAATAGGGTATAAAACAGTAAACAACAGGGATCTAAACAATATATAGAATCATAATCTTAAAATCAATATAAAAAGGCAACCATGATGCCCACATCTTTAAGCCAAGGTCATGTATATGAAACAGGAATCAAAAAATATTAATTACTGGAATATGATGAAGTATGCTAAATCAGTATGTCTTTTATGTACTTCACATATTTTTTCACAATGTGAGCTAGGACCAAATTGGTTTTTATTTTCTTGCAGGTTGGAAAGCATGGTATAATTATTGAGTTCACTGATCCTGACTATAATACCAAGCGAAGTGCAACATACCTACCTGATGTTGCTGCTCAAGAAGGTTCGTTTGTGATGCGTGTTCAAATGGATTATTGTTTTGGTAATGGTTTTTGTAAAACAATATTTCAATATATCGTTTTTATGGAATTCAAAATCATTTGTATAAAATAACGATGTATTTTCACTTTTATCCCAGAAGGGAAGGGACATCATACTATGTGTTGTGTCAAAAGATGCTTTGATTTCTACGTGTTTGACCCTCCAATTTTACCGCATATAATAAAATGTTTGAATGGTTAATTCTTTTCTTCAGGTTGGACAACAGTTGAAGCAATCGATTCTTTGGTGAGGAAAGCCGGTTATAGAGGTGCCATTACTGACTCAGTTAGAAACCGTATTCAACTCACTCGCTATCAAAGCACTTTGTTCACTATGCACTTCAGCGACTATGTTAACTATGTGAAAACGACAAGAGGCGCGGCCCCATCTGTCGCAGGCCTCAAATCCTAATAAGCTATTTAACATCACTTATTATGCTTTAGTTGCTGTTACATTCCATCTTAATTGTTCTCCACTTTGGTTGATAAAATCACATTTGGTCTCATTGTCATTCAAGAATTTATGTTCACCTAATCAAACAATATTTAAATATTCACTCGGGGATTTTAAAACTCAGTTTTTGGTTGAAGAGTAAACATTTTACCATTTAAGTATTCACTTGAAGACTTTTAAACCGAGTTTTATACGTATTTGATATGCCGATCAATGTTTCCAATTATGAACGGTCTCCCACAAGCACAGTCTAAGCTCGAGCTTTGCCCACTTTGAATTCTATTTTTAAATGCTAGCCATTTATGTCACAGTAGAGGTAAAACCCAACCCATCAAAGTGAAGGTAAAATACAACATGATCAAATGTACGAAATCAAGATAGAAATTTTCATCGGTTCACATAAACTGTAAAACACAACCCATTAAAGTTATGACCGGAAAAAAACAAGTTTATATCCCAATGCAGCTGTTAAGTAACATACATTTCAACATGAAAACATCAATCAGAATCATGTCTTCTTTTACCCTTGTCTCTTTTATGCTTCTTCTTGTCATCCGAATCACGAGCATGGTGCCTTCTTTCTCTTCGCTCATGCTTTCCTTCTTCCCGGTGTTCAGATTTTTCTTGCTTTCTTTCTTCTCGCCTTCTTTTCTTTCGGGTAATTTCATCTTCTGAATCCTCCTTTGCATCTCCTGTAGATATATTTGTGTTTTTAGGCACTTCTATTGTTGTGATCGGAGGTAGAGAACTTGATTCTCCCCACGCTTTAGGTGCTCTGCAGTTAAAAAAAAATTACAATCATTAATTGGAATCATATTTACAATATATATATATATATATATATATATATATATATATATATATATATATGGGTTAGGTTCAAATGAGAACTTTTTCTTTTGAGAACTTTTGAGAACCAATTTGGGCCACTAATTTTCAAGGGAGGAGCATTCAAATTCATGGGGGGGGGGGGGGGGGGTTTCCATATATATAAACTAGTGGCTAAGATTAGTTCTTTTTAGTTCTCAAACCCAATTAGTTCTCAAATGATCCTCTTCCTATATATATATATATATATATATATATGAGCACGGCTTATGTAATAGAAACAAACTTTAACAAAAAATTCATTTTCAAAATTAAGACATTTATACAAAAGGAGACCTCCGTCGATTCATAGGGTGGTGTGCGAAATCAAAAGTTGGAGCTTCCTTTGGTATGGTAATCGGTGTAAAAACCAGGCTTTAAATTGGAAAGCCTGGGCTACTTTTTCTTTATAATGGCGTTGTAGTTGTTCGCCGCCTCTAGCCTCTTGCTAGTGGTTTTGGCGAGAATTGCCGTTCAAAAAAAGACATTTATACATTTCTCTTAAAACTTGTATTAGAGTACGAGAGTTTGCAGGATATAATGGTCTTACAATAAATAGTATCTAATGAAATAAGTAAATATGAAATATTAAGGGCGCGTTTAGTTGTGGAAAACATGGGGTGTTTTCCATTTCCATTTTCCAAGAAAACAAGGAAAACTGAAAACGCGTTCAAATTGTATTTTTTAGAAAACGTTTTCCAGGAAAACAGCAAATAGTGTTTTCTGAATTTTTAACTAAAAATGGAAAACACCTTTTTTACTGTTTTCTGATTTCTATTTTCGTTTTCCAAATATATACAAAAGAAAATGGGCGTTCATTTTCTAGGGTTTATACACACAACCGCTCGACCTCTCATCCGTTAAGAAATACTTATTATTTTAAATCTTTTATATATGTATTGTCTTTACTTTATGTGTTTTATTTTAAAACTTTTGTTCTTTAATTTGTCATATGTAAGGAAATCTAATGAAATATAGAGATAGAAAACAGTCGATTTGAACATGTTTTCTAGTTTTCTAATTTTTAAAATGAAAATTCCATCTTTCAAATTTGAACGCGTTTTCAAAAATTTTCATGTGTTTTCTAGAGATGGAAAACTCATTTCATTTTCTAGAAAACTAGAAATGAAAAACTAGAAAACATTTTTCACAACTAAACGGCCCCTAAGCATTTTGAATGGGTATATATGATATCAATCTTTGGTAGGGTAAATAAGATATTGTGCAAGTTTTTAAAGACTACATATGAAATTCCTGGGATTCAAAGTATTTTGAATGGTTTGTATGGTAAATAAGATATTGTGCATGTTTTAAAAGAGTATATATAAAATTTCCCTTTTCAAGAATCACGGATGAGTCATCTTATTTATCATTTTAGTGTATATGCATAACATGGCTTTTAGTTTGACATTTAATAGCTAGTTTTCATATTAATTATAAAAATGAAAATACTTTAGGAAGTCAAAAAACACATTCGTGATCAGCCCAGCCAGCCCAATCCATTTTGACCTGCTACCTAACCCACCCATTCTGAACTGATACCCAACCGTCCATTCTGACCCAATACCTGCCTGTTGTAACCAGATACCCGACCAGCCAGTCATCCTTTAAAATCCACGCCGTATCAAGTTCATAACTAACGAGTGAGATTAAGTTCAGTGAAGAATCTTACTTGGCAAAACCAAGACCCTGGACGTGAGCTGCCTCAGCATGTCCAGCCCCCAGGTCCTCTGCAGTGGAGCCCCGTTTCACGAGTTCAGAAAACTCATGTTTATCAAGTTTATTACTTTGAGGCTTTGCAGAACGTTTAGGAGCTAAACCCAAAGCTTCCCTCATAGCTTGTTCTTCTTCTTCCTTGATCCTTCTTATTTCTTCTTTAGCAGCATCCAGATCCTTCTGGTTGGCTTTTTTATCTCTAGCATACCAGTGTAGATCCTTTCCTGTTCAATATGATTTGAGTATGAAAACCTTTAAAAAGTTAAAAAGAAAAAGAAATAAAAAAGGAAGCTGATGAAGACCAACTGTTGTAGCACATTAGTCTCAAGTGTCACCTCATCGAAATGCAGGGCCTACATGATTGTGCCTGCTATATGAGTACAGGAGACGACTTTGATCTTTTTTTTTTAATGGCAAATTTGGATCACTCGGGGACATTACACCACCCACCCGATCATCTCCAATCCCCATCAAGAGGAAACTCACCACTGGTGAGAAAACCCCTTGGCCCAACTTGTAACCCCCATTTTTTTATTCTTTTGTTACAAGTGAGACTTGAACGCAGGACCTCTTTATAAGGGGTCATACACCTTTGCCACTAGGCTAAGCTAGTGGTTGTGACTTTGACCTGTTTACTTATGAATAGGTCCAGTTGAGTTGTTTTATATCTATCGGCGACACACGTCAAACGGGTAAACCACAAAATAAAAGAAGATTATAAGGAAACGGGATGAAACAGGTTAAAGTCACCTCAAGCGAAATTCTAAGTCATTCACCTTGAAATTACTTTATTCAAAAAATCAGATTATTGTGGATATAAATATTATTGTGATCATTTTTGACATGCTATTTAATGATAAAAAGTATATGACTATTAAAAAAAATGGGCAGTTGAGTGTGACTAACTACTTTCAACGGAGGATGGAGAGGGAGGAAGCAAAGAATACCGAGGCCGGCGAGTGGCAGAAGGTAGGAGGTAAGGAGAAGAAGAGGAAGAAGGTAATAGCTAGAGGGGCTAAGCGTTTCGATCCTCCGAGCTGGACATCTTTCTACAGTTCCAACATTCCCGAGGAGGCATCAACAAAGGATCTTAGAGAAGCTTTCTCAGGCTATGGAGAACTCATGGATGTGTACATTGTCGCAAGAAAAAACAAGGAGGGAACGAGGTTCGGGTTCGTCAAATTTGATAGGGTAGGTAACAAAAGGGAGTTGGAAAGAAGGTTAAACAATATCAAAATGAACCATTTGAAGCTTTCGGTAAATCTTGAAAGATTCGATAGGTATGGGAAACCTAATTCTCAAGCTCCGTCGACCGGAAAAACAGAGGCTAAAATGGAGTGGAAGAAATGTTCGGCGGATGGGAGTCATAAGTATGAGAGTGGTGGAGTTTCTTATGCAGATGTGGTAGGAATTAAGATAAATAACAAAACGATTAAAGTGGATCCGGAGGTTTCAAAAGTTGGGGCCAATTGGAAATTCTCATCGGTGATCGGAAAGGTTGGTGACTTGAAGTCACTCCACAATGCTCAAAATCGACTTCATGCAATGGGTTTTCAAGGCCAGGTAAAATATTTAGGGGGGTTGAGATTACTAATTAAATTCTCAGATCCAAGTGGAGCATGTATGTTCCTAAAATCGGAGGAATCATGGAAGAATTGGTTCAGTGAACTTGAATTGTGGAGGGGTCAAACAACTACATATGAAAGAATCACATGGCTGGAGATCTCAGGGTTGCCGCCGGTTTTATGGGGGTGTGAAATTCTCGATTTGATCGGTTCGAGTTTCGGCAAAATTGTTCAAGGTTCAACGGCTAATCCGGAAGACGTGAATTTAGCAAGGGACTGGTTGGCGATCGTTTATGAAGATTGCCAGAAAATCAACGAAGTAATTACTTTAGATTGGAATGGGAGAAAAATCCGGTGCATGGTTCGTGAGGTTTTTGATGATTGGGTGCCAGAGATATCTGCCAGAGATCCGGTTTCGCCGGAGAAGGAGGACCAAGTCAGTACCGGCGATCAAGAGAAAGATGATATGTCTTTGTCTCCTTTTTCTGAAAAGCCAGAGGAACAGTTGCCTATTACGGGTGGCAGGATGAGAGAAGTCAACATGGAAACCAAGAATGTCTCCACAAATAGAGACATGCATAATAAGGTAACAAAGAAGTCAAACCTTAAGCATGGGGAACAAGACAAAACGATGGATGATGAGGCGGGCTTGCAACATTCTGGGTCAATACCTCCTTGCTTCAAGGGGCATATGGGACAAAGTACTTCAAATATAAAAAAAAAAAGACAAGGTGGGCCTGGGCGGGCCAAGCCCACTCCGATTCCTTTTTCCATGGAAGAGATGGGCCTTAAATTTCAGTCATCAAGTTCTGGAGAGGGTGGAAACTTAAGGTTTAGAAAACAACAGTTCACCAAAAAGTTTGATCAATTATCTTCAGTTGAGGCAATTGCTGATCTTTCGAAGCTCCAATCCATAGGCTGTAAGGCTGTAACAGTGCGCAACCCATTACAAGTCAAGGGGAAGAATCGGATGGTGTTTCTGCGGAGCTGGCCAGTGAAGCGAACGCCGACATTCCAGAAGATTTGGGGTCAGAATTGCAGCAAGAATTAATAGATACAATTAGGGCTGTAAACGAGCCGAGTCGAGCCGAGCCAGGGTAAGCTCGGGCTCGGCTCGTTTAGAAACCGAGCCGAGCCGAGCCAGCTCGTTTATTTTAACGAGCTAAAATATTGAGCTCAAGCTCGGCTCGTTAAAAGTCGAGCCGAGTCGAGCCAGCTAGTTTATTTTTTAAAATTTATATTATTTACACATATTGATATAGAACATGACTAAAACATAATTTTCGACATACACGTAATGAAAATTTTAAAATTCGATGTTTATTTATTTATTTTTCAATAAAAACAAATATTTATTACTGAAAAGTATCATATCAGTTTTATATCTTATTTTAATTTAATATTTTATTAAGTAAAATACTATAGAAAACTTAGTAATTAACTTAAAAATTATATTATAATAATAAACTCATAATTTTCGGTTATATATATGTATATATAATAAAAATTTGAGCTTAAATTTAAACGAGCCAAGCGAGCGAGCCAACGAGCTAACTAACGAGCGAGCCACGAGCCGAGCTGACCTTGGCTCGGGCTCGGCTCGTTTAGAAACCGAGCCGAGCTAGCTCGGCTCGTTTATAATCGAGCTGATTTTCGAGCGAGCTAATTTTGAGTTTTTTCCGAGCGAGCTTCGAGCGAGCCACGAGCTACGAGTTTTTTGAACAGCCCTAGATACAATCAACGTGGCAAACGTTCTTGAGGTAAACTCGGTAGGTTTTGAGGCATAATTTCGTGAAATGATTGAGGAGGAGGGAGTAAAAATTGGTTGTTAATGGATTTTCTTTCTATTAACTCGAGGGGGGTTGGGTCCAAAAAATGCGAATGGATCAACGATATTTGTCGAAGTAAGAAAGTTGGCTTTTTAAGTATCCAAGAGACGATTTGCAGGGACGGCTCAAAGCTGCCTATAAAGAAGTTATGGGGTAAACGGCGCTATGAATGTGATTTCGTTAACTCTAACGGTCGGTCCGGTGGCCTTGCTTGTATTTGGGATCCGGGTCTCTTTGCGGTTAGCGGGGTTTCTAAAAATCAGAATTTTATGGTTGTGAGTGGTAGTATTGTTGGCGGGGGAGATATTCTTCACGTTATTAACGTGTATCGTCCCCAAGGAACTAATGAAAAGTTGGCGATTTGGAATGAAATAACTAGTACCATCGAGGTCTTAGAAGGCATGGTGGTGGTGAGGGTGATTTTAACGAGGTTCGTGATTTGTCAGAAAGGCTTCATTCCGACTTCAACCTGACAAGTGCTCACAATTTTAATCAATTCATTTACCGGGCTAATATTAAAGAATATAGAATGGGGGGTATGCGGTTCACATATTGTGGTAGGAATGGGGCTAACTTTAGAAAATTAGACCGATTCTTGGTTAACGAGGCGTTTTGGTCAAAATGGCCGGACGCGGCTTTTACGGCTTTGACTAGAGTGTGGTCGGATCATAGTCCCATCCTCCTTAAAACAACGGTTCTTGACTTTGGGCCGACTCCATTCCGCTTTTTTACATCGTGGCTCAAGCATTCGGAGATTAGAGAAATTGTTTATTCGGCCATTAATAAGTTGCCTACTGATGTTGCATTGCCACCTGATGTCATACTCCATAATAAGTTGAAAGCAATTAAAAGGAAAATAAAATCGTGGGCTGCTATTATTTAAGGAAAGGCACAGCAGGAGGCTTTATCTCTTGAAGTGGCTTGTGAGCATTTTGAATCTAAAGCTGAGCAAGGAAGTAACACTGAGGTGGAGAAAGAGTTATGGGCTTCTAGTAAAATGCGATGGATGGAGTTAGACAAAGCTAATTCGGAAGATTTAAAACAAAAGGCTAGAATAAAGTGGGCGGTGGAAGGGGACGAGAATTCGTCTTATTTTCATGGGGTTTGTCGTGCTCATCTTGCAGGTAGTCGGATTAATGGTATGATGGTTGATGGTTTATGGGAAACTAAGCCGAGTATCGTTAAAAAAGAGGTGTGGTCTTTTTTTTAAAAAAAAATCCAAAACACTTGCTTGAATCGTCCGTCTTGGTTATGCAATCGGTTTAAAAAACTATCTCAAGAAGATGGAGACTTCCTTGTTAGCGAGTTTACCCGGGAAGAAGTTAAAATGGCGGTTTGGGATTGTAGTGGAGATAAGGCGCCCGGACCGGACGGGTTTAACTTCGCTTTCATTAGGCACTTTTGGGACTTATTTGGTCATGACTTTTTTGACATTCTTTCGCATTTTCACAGAGCGGGCAAAATAAGTCGTGGTTGTGGGTCCTCGTTTATTCACCTTATCCCTAAGAAAAAAGACCTCAAAATCTTAAAGATTATCGTCCTATTAGCCTCATCGGGTGCATTTCCAAGGTTATCTCCAAGGTGCTCGCTAATAGGCTCAAAGTGGTTGTGGGTTCGGTGGTGTCGGACCACCAAACGGCGTTTGTCTCTAATAGATTTATTCTAGATGGGCCTTTAATTATCAATGAAATCATTTCTTGGGTTAAAAAGTCCAAAAAGCCTTCTTTACGTTTCAAAATTGATTTCGAAAAGGTTTTTTGACATGGTAGATTGGGGTTTTTTGGACTCGGTTCTTAAACAAATGAATTTTCCCGAAAAATGGAGGACGTGGGTGTTGGGTTGCTTATCTTCGGCTAGGGCTTCGGTGTTGGTTAATGGTTCTCCTACTTGGGAATTCCAAACCCAAAGGGGGGTTCGTCAAGGTGACCCGCTTTCGCCTTTTCTCTTTATTTTGGTTATGGAGGCCCTTCATTGCATGCTCGAGAAAGCGGAAGTCTCGGATATTTTTTAAGGGTTAAAATGCCCTCACAACGGGCCTTCAATCTCACATCTTATGTTCGCCGATGACGCCATTATAGGGCAAGTGGACCGAGGAGAACCTTTGAGGGCTTTCGAGGATTCTTAGATGTTTTCATCTTGTGTCCGGGCTAAAGGTTAATTTGGATAAATGTCATCTCTTTGGCATCAATGTTTAAGACTCGGTGGTAGATTATCATGCATCTCGGCTAGGGTGTAAAAAAGATTGTACTCCATTTACTCACTTGGGCATAATGGTGGGTGGTAATATGAATCGAATTCATAATTGGAGGCCCGTGATCGATGTCTTTGAGTCTTGGCTATCGCTTTGGAAAGCTAACAATCTGATAGGAAATGATAATAGCTTGGGGGGAACTTGACAATTAAGGGAAATGAGGGGATCATTAAGAAAAGTGGCTAAGGAGTTGTTATCTAATTTGTTATAAATAAGGGGTATAGGGGGGTCTCATGGGTAGGGAATAAGTTTGTTAGAGAGTTTGTTGGCTCCTTTCTTTTAGAAAGAGAGAGAGGGTATATCCCTGGAACCTCCTTTGTAATTCCCAGTTTTGATATCCATTTTCCAGTTTAATCATACATCATCATCTTTCTATTCATAAATTGATTACAGTTTCCAGAAATACAATTCGATTATCCTATCATTGGTCCGACCTGCCTTCTTCCCCTGCTCTACCTCATTGTTTCTCCTGTTCCGCTATTTCCTTCCTCGATTCCACGTCTGCCTCCATGGAGACTCGTATGCAATCTCGTTTAGATGCCCAGGATGCTCAGATCAAGCAGATTCAGCATGATCTGGCTGCTCTGACCTCCGCTGTTGAGAGCGATCGAACTGCTCATGCCAATTTCCAGAAAACGAATGCCGAATTCCAGCGTCTCGTCCTCGAACGCTTACCGCCTCGTCCTTCTTCTGCCGACGATGAGGATGATGGCGGCTCTCTGGTCCTTAGCAGTCGCCGTTCAGGGGCTGGTGGTTCCAATCCTCCTCCGCCAGATCCTCCGGCTACTCCGGTTGTTCCGTGGGCTGTGAAGAAAGTGAAGCTCCCTGAGTTCTCGGGTTTCGATCCTCAGGGATGGATCCACAAAGCCAATCTCTACTTCGATGTCAACAAAACTCCAGTCGATCTCCGCCTTCGTCTCGCGGAATTAAGCATGACGGGAGTAGCGCAACACTGGTTTACCGTCGTCACCACCTCCCGACCTTCTCTGACATGGCCGGAATTTCAATTGGAGATGCTGCGGCGTTTCAGTGGTCTGGAGATTCAGAATCCGTATGAACAACTCGCAACTCTGAAGCAAGGTGAGTCGATTTTGGATTATATTGACGATTTTGAGTACTTGCTTTCTCTGGTGCCTCGGTTGGACGAATCGCAAGCAATTGGCTACTTCGTCGCCGGTTTGACCGATGATGTTCGTCGCTGGGTTCGCCTCCACCGCCCTCAGACTAGAATCGACGCCATGATTCTGGCCAGAGATGTGATGCAGTTGCTCCATCCTGACAACGTCGGAGGATCAGCGTCGCGATTTAGGTATTCTACCTTTTCTTCTGCGTCGGCCATGTTATCTGCCCCGTCCAATTTATCGGGTTTGGGCCCGACCTCCCTATTGGGCTATTCCTCTTCACCTCAATCGCATAAGCCTAGTTCTGGTGGGCTGCCTCGTGTTGGGCCTATTGGACCTGCTTCCTCACTAGCGGCTAATCTGAACTCCTCAGGTGTGGTTGTTAATCGTGATCGAGGCTCCCGTACCCTATCTCGAACTGAGTACGAGGAGAGGAAGAAAAAGGGGCTTTGTTTTCGTTGTGGTCAGATTTATGGACCGGCTCACAAGTGCCCCGAGGGGACTCTTCGGGTCTTGCTATTTGACGAGCTCGATTCGGATGATTCCTCCCTTCCACCATCGGGTGACTTGAACCTGTTCGAATCCAAGGGTTCCTTGGACGTCTCCGGGGGTGTCGCCACCATGGAAATCGGGGGTATCCTATTGGGTCAGGTCCTCCACTTTTTGGTTGATAGTGGCTCGACCCATAACATCATTTCTAAACAATGGGCCGATGCATTGGGTTTTCCCTTGACTCCGCTTCCCGAATTGCAAATCACGGTGGGTAACGGGAACGAGGTCACAATCCGAAATCAGTGTTTGTCATTGGAGATTCGTCTCGACGATCATGACTTTATTTTGGATGCTTTGGTGTGTGATGACCTTGCTCGGGATTTCATTTTGGGGATGCCATGGTTAGCGTCGCTCGGTGAGGTAGTACATGATTGGAAGCATTATTGGTTGGAATTCACGGATAAGGGTGTTTCGGTTCGTCTTCGTGGCCTCCCTCCTTCCGGCTCGGATGTACCCTCGGCATACCCGGTTGAGATCATCGCTACTCGATGGGTTTTATGTGACAAGGAACCCGTTCGCCAATGGCTCATACTTTGGAGTGATTACTCATCCGAAGGGGCAACTTGGGAGGCCGCTCATTGGATTCAATCCCGGTTTCCCCACGCACGTCTTGAGGACAAGACGTTTTTTAAGGCGCCGGCATTGATAGGAAATGATAATAGCTTGGGGGGGAACTTGACAATTAAGGGAAATGAGGGGATCATTAAGAAAAGTGGCTAAGGAGTTGTTATCTAATTTGTTATAAATAAGGGGTATAGTGATGTAGATCTGGAAGAACCCAACCCAAGCCCGTCTAGAAGTCCGAGACCCCTCCCCAACGGGTTTAGGATTTTATTATATCTTTATTTTAAATAAGTATATCTTTTATTTAAAAAGCTTTATTTAGTATTAATTAGTTTCCTAGTTGGTTTGTGTTTCCTTTATTTTATTTGCCTATTTAAAGAACTCTTTGTAATCTTTTTAGTTGGTTATTGATTGAATAAAGAATTTTGTTTGGAGGTTTTTCCAAGCTTTCTAGTGCCGGTATTTGGCCTAGGTTTACTAACGTTGGTAATTGACGTTAGGGTTCATCGTTCTTGACATAGATCAAGTTCGATATCTATCCATCACGCTATCATTTGGCATCAGAGCCATGGATCGGAGGAATCACCGTGATCATCGACGTAGATTCGCCGCCGGAGGCAACGACGACTATCACCGTGACCCCCGAGATGTACAAGAAATCAAGAGGTTGCAACAACGAGTTTGTAAACTCAAGTTACATCCAACCTATAATGAACTCCGATATGACGACGACGGGATTAAACCCGACATGGAAGAGTGTCGGCGTATTCAAGACTTTCTTGGGTGGAGCACTTTTCCACCAACAGGTTCCCCGCCGGTGCGAGCCGTGCAATTCGTGAAGTCCGCACCAACCGCCTCCCCGCATGCCAATGCAGTAGCTCACACTCCACTACCCTCGTTGTTCACGTGGGAAGGATTTCTAGGTAGGAAGCAATGTGTCAATCCTTTAGCCAATTCTCTACATGTTGGCGCAAGGTATAAGTTTGGGGATAAGCAAGCCAGAGGACTGATTACTCATTCAATTCATGTGAAATTGCCATTCAATTGGTATGCTAGCAAATCCAACTATATCCTGTTCGAAAATTTTGGAAACTCAAAAAAAGTTGGGATATCAAAATTTTGTGTGCACATAAATCATATCCACTTACAGTTTGAAACTATATTGATGAGGTCAGCAGCAAAAATTGTGGATAGTTTTTATAGCAGTATTGTTTTTAATATTCATGGGAATCTCAAATTGAAATTTGAAGTTAAGAAGTCACGGATGACTATACCGGATCTCAAGTATTTAAAATATTATTTTATTGAAGATATGGTTTATGTATTGGAGATACAATCTCGTAAGGAGGAGAAAGATATTGGAGGACCGAGCAACCCAATAGACCCGGGACCCGTAGGTCCAAATGGTGTTCACTTGAAGTCGACTAGATCGACTCGTAAAGATAAACTTGAAGAGTGGGTCGTGATGGTATGGAGCAAAAGCCGTCAAGATGTTCCATTCGATCCAGGTGGATACAACGGGTTTAATTTGTCGGGTGTTAAAACTCGAGGACGAGTTTTTCGAAGAGGGGGAGAATGATGTAGATCTGGAAGAACCCAACCCAAGCCCGTCTAGAAGTCCGAGACCCCTCCCCAACGGGTTTAGGATTTTATTATATCTTTATTTTAAATAAGTATATCTTTTATTTAAAAAGCTTTATTTAGTATTAATTAGTTTCCTAGTTGGTTTGTGTTTCCTTTATTTTATTTGCCTATTTAAAGAACTCTTTGTAATCTTTTTAGTTGGTTATTGATTGAATAAAGAATTTTGTTTGGAGGTTTTTCCAAGCTTTCTAGTGCCGGTATTTGGCCTAGGTTTACTAACGTTGGTAATTGACGTTAGGGTTCATCGTTCTTGACATAGATCAAGTTCGATATCTATCCATCACGCTATTTAAAGAACTCTTTGTAATCTTTTTAGTTGGTTATTGATTGAATAAAGATATAATAAAATCCTAAACCCGTTGGGGAGGGGTCTCGGACTTCTAGACGGGCTTGGGTTGGGTTCTTCCAGATCTACATCATATAGGGGGGTCTCATGGGCAGGGAATAAGTTTGTTAGAGAGTTTGTTGGCTCCTTTCTTTTAGAAAGAGAGAGAGGGTAAATCCCTGGAACCTCCTTTGTAATTCCCAGTTTGATATCCATTTCCCAGTTTAATCATACATCATCTTCTTTCTATTCATAAATTGATTACAGCTTCCAGAAATACAATTCGATTATCCATCACAATCTCTCTATGGGGGGTCGTTTAGTGCTCATTAAATCGGTTTTGAACTCTCTCCGGGTTTATTATTTTTCGTTGTACAAGGCTCCAAAAAAAGTTTTAGACCTTCTCGAAAGCATGTGGTCTAACTTTTTATGGGGAGGTACAAAAAACCGCTCAAAGATTCATTGGGTGAGAAGGGATATCGTCTCTTTACCGATCAAGAAAGGTGGTCTTGGCCTCACCCCCTTGGTCGACATCAATAATAGCCTTCTTTTGAAATGGGTGTGGAGATACAAGGTCGAGCCGTTTCGTCTTTGGCGTAGAGTCGTGTTCGCGATTCATGAAAGTACAAAAAGGCTTTGTTTTTTGCCTTGCAATAATGCGGTCACTGGAACATGGAAAGGAATTATGACCACTGCCTCTAAATGCGAAAATAATTCTTTTACTTGGAGATCTTTCATGGTGTGGATGGGTGATAGGTGGGTTTGGGGTGGTGACCCTAGCGGCTTTTTCTCGTCACGTTCGGTTAGGAAGCTTCTCGAGGTCACAATTGAAGAGGAGGGAGATCCGGTCTATGGTTGGTGTAAAAAAGCCCCACGTTCGGTTAATGTCTTTGCTTGGAGAGCTCAAAGAGGGCGGCTTGCCACCACCGATGAGCTTGCAAAAAGAAACTCCCTTCACGGTTCTCCGGTTTGCACGGTTTGTGGGGACATAGATGAATCGATGGTTCACTTACTCATATCGTGTCAATTTGCATCTATTATTTGGGGTCTAGTTTCGCATTGGTGCAAAATTCCTCCCATCTTCGCTTTCGAAGTGGTAGACTTGTTCGAGCTTCATAAAAAGCTTGCATGATTCGAGTCGTTATTCTTGCTTCTTGTTGGTGTTTGTGGAAGACGAGGAACGAGGCGATTTTTAAAAACAAAAGGCCTTCCATCTCCCAAGTTCTCACCCAGATAAAAAGCCTTAGTTTCATGTGGGCCAAGTATAGGAGTAGGAGAGAGTCGATTGTTTGGGAAGATTGGTGTAATTTTCGTTTTTGATGTTTTGTTGATCTTGTGCCTTCTAGCTCCTTGCTAGTTTGGCCCCGTTTTTAATGATGTAGCCGTTCAAAAAAAATATTAAACAAACAGTGTTTCAAACCATACTCGAACAATCATTGATAACTACCACTAATTTCACATTTTTTCGTGTCCCCAAGGGTATAGCTTGGTGGTAAAGTGGAGGTTTCCTAACCAAAAGGGTGTGGGCTCAAATCTGTGAATTGCAGAAGTGGTGGTGATTTTGTTGTTAAAAAAAATTAACATTCATTTTCCTATGGATATGAAAGAGACCTACATACTGCTTAAAATTACAATATAATTGTAGTTAAAATAAGTTTGACAAAAACCTTTGAGATTAGAAAAAATTAAGGAGATTGACAAGACTTTGATAAAAAAAAAATAATAAAAAAAAGTTAAAAATCTATGGTTCTGTCAGTATGAAAAGATATTCTAGATATTTCAAAACACCATATACAATATGAATTTCAGAAACCATTTTAGAGATATTTAATTGGTAATGAAGAGACTAACCTTTCTGCCATCTCCCTACAGGAGCCTTGAGACTATGACCAATATAGTTTTCCCTGTATTTATCAACCTTCACATCATCCCAGCTAAACTCTGCACACATATAACTAGTATTAGATAGATTAACAAGTGGTTTATACGATTCCTTTCTACCATGTGGCACTTCATACTTCACACAAGAGCTGCAAACCTAATTGGATATACATTTGGAAGCTAAATAACAACAAACAGAACATAAAACCTAAAATAATCAAGCACCAAGATATAAGAATCTTTCAACTAAAAGTACAAATCAATTAAAAAAATTAAACCAAGTCTTCAAATCAATTAACAAATATAGAAACACAAGCCAATAAGAACAAATTAAAATTAGAATATAAATACTACATCTGACAATCTGTACAACAAGTAACTGATCTTATTTTCCAAGAACGAGTCACAAATGTTAGCAGTCTCTTTTAAATACTTCCCCACCAATCCGAGAATCAAATACCTAACACCTGGATTTAATGACCTTACTTCACAAAACATGATATAAAAGATTTATCTTGTAAAGTGCTTGCTACTTCAAAAACGCCCAAATTCACAAACATTCATCTCAAATTAGGTGCTGTATACATCGAATCAATTGATAAAACAGTAATCATCCAGATTTCAGAAGCAAATCAATGAATTATGAAGGTATACATACAAACCATAGATTACCAATCTCAAAACCCTAAAAGCAAAGATGAGATTTGCACTTACGATCTCGACCGCCACGAACACCACCTCTGGACGGATGATACATAATTTCTGCTGTCTATAATCGGGATGTGTAGACAAACTTCGAATCGCTGAAGAAGGTAGAAGAAATTCGGGAATTCGCTCAATGAAATCGATTTTGTGAATTTGCTCAAGGGGCTTGTTATTATATAGCGGTAAATACAGAAATCATCCCTATACTATACTATTGCTATTGCTCTCAAAAGGTCCTTCAATAGTATTTGTTTCTAATTCCGGTCATCGTAATATTTCATAGAATTGTATGCTTATGCAAATTACGGAGCAAGTAGGCCCATAAACGAACCGAAAGTTTAATGAACGGTTCATGAACCGTTCGACGAGTTGTTTATGTCCGTTTATTTAATAAATGATGAACATGAACATGTGTTCCATTCGTTCATTTATGTTCGTGAACGCTCGTTTATGTTCTGTTATTTGTGTTTATTTATTTATGTTCGTACAGCCCCAACCATTTGGTGGAATGGATACCTCTTTACCTTTTAATATGGAGGTCAAGGGTTCAAATCGCACCTGACACAAAAAATGTAAAATATTATAAAGGTGGGTCACAGGTTTTACCATAGTGCGCCTTTGGGCGGTGGGTTTCCTCTAAAATGAACGTGCAACACAGAGAGTCCTAGTTACTCACACGAATTGTGGTCGTAGTGTGTCGTGGGTAACATCGTTTGCCATAATAAGACCCTCAGGTAACCAAATGATTGTAGTTCAAAAAAATATTATTTACGTTGGTATGCTTATGTATGTTTAATATACCTATTGAGACCCCCAATTGTCAACACAATAGTTCAAATTTCCCCAATGTTGCGGAAATCGAAAATGCCTTCACCACCAAAAATTTGGGACGCGCGGATCCTAATACGGATCTTTATAACCCGAATCTGCCTCACATAACCCGTGCGATTGTTTACATACTATCAGAAGCCCTAATCTCAAAAGCATCGAACCTTAAGCGACGCTCCCTTACTCCATCGATCATCAACCGGTTGTCTCTCATCCGGTTCTCCATCATCACTTACGATGTACTTGATTGAAGGTATGGTATCAATTTCATTCTTACGTCTCTAATGATTCAGATGTGGTCAATCGATTACCGGTATATCGGTTCCCTTTGCTTGAAATGTTCAACCCTAATTTTTTATGAACTCGGTTTACGTTCAACTATAATCTATTACCGGTATTCAAAATTATCTTCTCTCTACAACTCTCAGATTCCAATACCCCTTTCTTCGCCTTTGTTCGATCAGAAGCTTCAAGCTGCGCTAGGGTTCCCGGGTTTAATCTTGCAGGTTTGTTAACATCTGATTCTCCTATTTTATGTCTTGAGTTAGTTTTAATATTTTTTTTGACAATATTTAGCTGGTATTAATTTTCTCAACCATCAATCTCTATGCATCTTTATTTAAATTTTCATTACTATTATCTATTACTATTCCTATCAACGATTTCGTACTACAGTCAGTTGATTGTTATTGCCGCTTATTAATTATTTTATATTTATATGTGCAGTAGCCTTTGAATAAATGAAAGGAGTGGGTATATAGTAAAAGAATATGGAGTTCATGATTCATGGAATGATGTTGCAATTTATTGGTTTCTAGAATATGAAGGTAAATACATATTTAAAATGGACTTATATGGAACCTTTTTTCTATTTGAAACGAATATCAAACGTAGTTGCATATTGTATGTTTGTTGTGGTATTTCAGATATTTGAATATGGTACCTTATGATAATGAGCTCTTTGTTAGACAAACATCTATGATTTAGAAGCCATACCTACTATTATATGCTCAATATAGAGAAATAAACATGGAAAAATGAAAGAGATAAAAATAATTCTAATGATGGTACGAATACATTCATGTGTGTTAGAACACAATATAAATATAACGGAAAATAGTCAAGTATTAGAAGAAAAGATAAGATATATCCTCAAAGGAGAAAGGATATCAAAATCTGTATGAAATACAGATTTCTGTATTCATACAGAACTACTCCGGAAATTCCGAAGTAGTTCTGTACAAATCAAACTCTACAGAAATCCTCATTTTTGTAGAAGGCTTCTAATGGGAAGCATCAAACAGTCTTCAAAGAAGAGTCCTGAAGGAGTTCTGGACTATCAGAAGATAAAAATTACGAGAAGAACAATTCTGCCTTAGTGTGAAGAACAAGCAAATTGAACACCAACTTGGCATTAATCACTGAAGCAGTTGAAGACAGTTGAAAAAGAGATAAATTGAATATCTTCAATTTATCTCTATATACTCTGACACACTCCAAATTCAACCAACCTCAACCACCTTATCCAATGCAACTTGCTACATCTTCCTATAAATAGCAAACTGACTTCACCAAACAAAGCAAGACAACAAGCATACAATCCAATATCTTCTCAAAGCAATTACAACTTACTCCCATAGAAAAGTTATTTATGTTGATACATTGTTTAAACTATAAGCTCGTGTAAACCATTATTTACATTTGAGATATACAGAAAAACCCTTTTTATGAATTGATGTCTTCCAATTTGATTTACTTTTCGCAAATTGTTTATTTTGTTTAAATCAAATTGTGCCAACATTGTTAAAGAGCCCCTCACGGGACCCAACAATTGGTATCAGAGTAGATTGAATAACTAATATTCAAAGATCTTGCTCTTTAAAATGTCCTCGAGTCAGAATAATGAAAAATCTCTCGGCTCACTAGCAAACCTCCTTATGCTTGCTAGGGAGGAATATCCACAGTGGAGATCTAGAATTGTCAATCTTCTAAAAGAAGTTGATAATTCTTTGATGGAGGGCACATCCAACAGATCCCATTATCCTGAAATGGATTTTTCTAAAATCAAAAGGCATAAGAAGGAAAGTCTTCAAAACCTTTTATGCCTCATAACAAGAAAAAAATCTTCACCATAATCCAAAACCTCAAACTAAGGGTTAGTAGCATCACATACAACAAATCTGGTATTGTGATTCGGGATGCTCTACCCACATGACTGGGGAAATAAGACTGTTAAACAATTATGTGAAGAGAAAAGGAAGATCCATCACTTTTGGTGATGGTATAAAATACAAGACCATTGGGTATGGAACCATTACCAATGGTGAAGTCAAAATTGAAAATGTATCACATGTCCAAGGTCTAAAATACAACTTATTAAGTTGTGGACAACTATGTGACAAAGGTTTCAAATTTACTCTTTATTCCAACAAGTGCGAACTCATAGGACTAAACGATGGCAAAATCTACCTAACAGGAAAAAGAATAAATTAGAGTCTTTACATTATAAACTTCAATAATCTGATTTCAAATGAGTCA
This sequence comes from Deinandra increscens subsp. villosa, assembly GCA_039602395.1. Classification (NCBI taxonomy): domain Eukaryota; kingdom Viridiplantae; phylum Streptophyta; class Magnoliopsida; order Asterales; family Asteraceae; genus Deinandra; species Deinandra increscens. Next base: position 13,214,847 of record JBCNJP010000024.1, on the reverse strand, counting down.
TTCTGCCTTGTTTCAAAGCCCTCTAACAAAGAGTCTAAGCTTTGGCACGAAAGACTATCACATCTAAACTTTAGAACAATTGCTGAACTAGCAAATAAAAAGATGGTAAAAGGTCTTCCCACCATATCCTCAAAAACAGAAGAAATCTGTGAAGCTTGTCAAATGGAAAAAAATTAAAAAAGCCTCTCACAGAAATCTTCAAGAAACATTTGGAAATCAACCACTTGAGCTAATTCACATGGATCTCTATGGACCAATAAGCACAAAGAGCATTGGTAAAAAGAAATATATCCTAGTTATGGTGGATGACTTCTCCAGATATACATGGGTTGAATTCTTGAAATCAAAAATTGAAACCACAGATCTTATCATTAACTTTATAAGAAAAATACAAAAACTCATGCATCTAAAAGTAAGAAGAATGAGATTTGACAATGGAACCGAATTCAAAAACACAAAACTAGACACATTTCTAGTCAGCAAAGGCATCAATCATGAGCTCTCTGCACCAATGACTCCACAACAAAATGGTGTAGTAGAAAGAAGAAACAGAACTCTAATAGAAGATGCCAGATCCATGATTTCCTCTACAGACCTTCCCATCTACTTCTGGGCTGAAGCTATCGCAACTGCATGCTTCACTCATAATAGATCAATCATCAATAAAAGAATCAATCAAATTCATTACCAAGCAATCAATAGAAAATTCCTAACCTGAAATTTCTTCATGTCTTTGGATGCAGGTGTTATATACTAAATGATCAAGATTATCTCGGAAAATTCGACAAAAAGGAAGATAAAGGAATCTTCATCGGATACTCACTTAAGTCAAAAGCATACAGAGTTTTTGTTCTAAAAACTCAAGTGGTAAGAGAAAGTATAAATGTGTCCTTTAGTGATGATAAAATAGCCATACATAACAACATAACTTCCTCTAATAAAAAGGACAAAAAGGTATGCATCTCTGGAGTAACAATTGATATACTTCAATAAATAAGTGGATATACTTCAATGAAGAAGTGGATATGGCCCTACTAATCTGGAAGGACAAAGAAAAAGAGTCAAGGAAAAATTCAAAGGCAAGAAATCAAATTCTGTGCCCTACGTCAGATTTTTGGCTCAGATGATTCAAAAGAAGGCGAGCATTGAAGAAAATGAAGAAGTCTATATCAGTGAAATGTACCCCCATCAAAGGCATCTACAAATCAGGTACAAAATATCTTCTCCGATTCGGTAAGTGAAGATGATGTAACAACAAGTGGAGACTCTAGAAGTCAAGGAAACTTGGAAATGAGCAACACTGATGTGTTCAGTACGAGCTCACATGAGACATCCTCTCTGAAACGAACAAAATTTTTGTCTCAAGATTCTCAAAAAACATTGGAGGTGAATCCATCTATGGACTCACCAAGGAATGTGAAAGACCTGTACACACTCAGCCTGGCTGGGTTAGCAGGCACTGATGAATTTTTCAATGAAAAATCAATCAGTCCAATTATAGAAACGAGATACGATCTTACTACTGCATGCTTTGATCAATGATAGTAAACACGGATGTAAATAAGAGATTTTGTATTGAATCACTTGAAGATTACAAACACAAGCTCTCTAGTTTCTCTCTCTAGAAACACACACAGAAAGTGTAGAAATGACAGAAGTGTTCAGAAGTGTTAAGCTCTCATTCTAACACTACCTATTTATACTAAGTGACTAACCACACAGCGTACCAAACTGGTACGCCGGACCACATGGTCCGCCGGACCATGTGGTACGCCGGACCACATGGTCCGCCGGACCATGTGGTACGCCACTAAAGACATTTCTACCACAACTCATACTCAGACACGCTCACATAGATACAATACACGAGACACTCATAGCATAGGGATATGCTTCTACAGACTCCCCCTTAACGTGTAGTGTATCTATTTTCTAACTAAACTTCAGTCTTCAATCTTCAACATTGTTGCATCCGATCTTTGACTTGAAATCTTGTCAGAAATAGAGCTTGCATGGCTGGATCACTCTTGAATCAACTTTGAACTTTAAGATCCACTTGTGAAAAATACTTCAAACTCCCCCTCTCACCATGCTTGAGTCTTTAATATCCATAACCTGCAATTTCAGAAGACAGAAACGCGGTTTCCTTTTCTTTTTGAAAACTAATTTAATCTTGGCGCAAAACTTCTCTTCGAGAATCCAAGATATAGATTTGAAATTTGATTTCGTATCACATGTCGATTGGTCAAAAACAAATAAGAAATAAACTCTTTTTGGCTTTTTGAAATTTTATATCAAAACACACCTAAAATCTTTTTGATTTTTCTAAGTTTATGCTAAAACACACCTAAAATCTTTTTGATTTTTTCAGATATGAAACATAAAAGCAATACTGAATCAGACACTATTTTTGTCTTTTGTGAGAAAGATCACAACTTGGGATCATATTGGACATATCATGCTGAACTACACTTCAATTTCAATTACTTCAGCACATAAGTCATGTTGATTACTGGTATAATTTGTCCATCTTAAACTCATGCACAATCATACTCATAACATCTGGATATGTTAATGTATTGATTAGATTTGCTTTGACCAGTGTACCCCACACTATCAGACATACTCAGATATGTATTTTCCTTTATATCACACTTTGTGAATTCATTTGTGACTTGATCACATAATGATTGTATTCATGATTTAGTCAACTGTGTTCCATGCAAAAAGAAATAAGAACGTTAAATCGTCTACCTTAAGGTCGATCTTTCGACGCAGATAAGGCCTCGGATTTAACAAAATAAGAAAATAAAACAAGTTGAAATTGTATAACTCAACAACAATCAGGTCGGTACTCCCGTACACGCAGAGAAAGTCCGATGAGTTATACAAAACACCAAAGAAACTAAAGCAGAACGTCAAACGAACAACAATCAGGTCGATCTTTCGATACGCAAAGAAAGTCCGATCGTTTGACAAAATAAAGAAAATCAAACAAGTTTAAATCTTTGCAAAATGAACACATGTATACACAGTGACTTCTCATTTTCTTTTTCACATATCTTTTCTTGATATATCATGAGATATGCATCAAGATGTTGTCCACTTGGTCAAGCATTAGTAATTAATGTATATCACATCTGAATACTTTCTGATTTAATGTCGAGCCTACCAAGCACATCGAACAATGATCTTATGGCTTTTCATCTAATTTATCCACGAGTCAGACACGTAAGCCAATGTACCATTATTTCCCAATTATGTCGGATACAATTTCTCATTTTTCAATGTTTTTGAATTTTCTGTTTTTCAATGTTTTTGTATTTTTCTTTTTCTCCCCCTTAAAATGAAAACTCTATTTTTGGATTTTCATTTTAACACAACCAAAAACACAAAAACGCTATTTTTGATTTTCAATTTTCTCCCCCTAAACTACATAGGGAATGTAAAAGAAAGAAAATTGACCTTTCGACATGGATACCTTTCAGGTTTAGCTTTCAGAAAAAATTTCAGTTTTGAAATTTTATACTGTCATGAAATTTAAATTAAATCAGCAGAATACTCCTCCATCAGCAACTTTCAATCACCGATGGGTCTTCTAGAAGTACCTGCACACTGGTCAAACACATCAGTTTATAAATGACCCGAAGCAAATTGCTTCTGGTCGACCAGTGTCCTGATTTTGTTTTGAAACCACTCTAGGTTTCCAGGATTGTAGTTTTGGTAAATCAGTATCTGATGAACCGGTCACAGTCGATTGTGACGAACAACCTACATATGGAACATTTTGAAAACGAGGAATAAATCGTCCTTGAGTTTTGAAAAATATAGGTTGTGGGTATTCATCAAATACTCTGCCATATTCATCAATGAATCGTTGTTTGGCAGCTTTACCAACATGTGGAACCTTTCCTTTTCGTGAACTAGAAGCAACAGTGACATGACAATCTTGTGCCATATGCCCTTTTTGTCGGCAATTGTAACACAAACGATTGTTTATGTTTCTTTTCTTTGAAACCTGCATAGCTTCACACACATATTCATCTCCAAAATGATCATAAAAATTATCATATACCTGACGACGATGATCATGAACCCATTTAGAAGTCGGGCTCTTTGGAGTAGAATTTGATCCTCCAGAAATTTTTTTTTGCAGATTGATTCTTCTTGTTCCTCGGATCAGTAGTCTTCACAAATACTTCAGCAACTTTCTGAGCATCCACGCAGTGTAGCGGGAATTCTTTATCAGAAAATATTTGTTCCGAACCCTTGAGTTTGTAGAACCTCTCGGGTTGAACCTTCTCAGCTTTGAAGACATCTTTCTTTACTTGCTTCACAGTGACTCTTTTCAGTTGTTGTTGTTTTGAAACTTTTGAACTACCACCGTGAGCAGCTTTTCCTTCAAATCCCAAACCAACACTCTTTCCTGAACCCTTCTCTCCCATTCCAGTAGATTTATGCCCATTCTTTGCCAACCTAGAAAATTCAGCTTTAACTTTCTTGAGATCTTTTGGAGCATTGACAATTGTTTCATCAATGTCAGTGTTTGAACTTGCTGATTTCTCCTTGTCTGTAGACGAAGAACCAGACACACCCTTTTGAGCTTCAGAATTTTCAGTACTCTTACCCTTTTCCTCTTTCTTTCCTTCAACCGATTTAAAACTAACAAACTCAGAATAATCACCAGTCTCAACCTTGTCTTTCAAATCATGAACGCCTTCTTTGAGACTTCCTGGTGGTGACACAGTTTTGTTGAACATCCTTTCAAAATTCTCATCCTTAGCCAAGAAACTTGTAAAAGATTGTGAATTAGTAACATTGTTCAAAAGACGTTTTGAATCAATGACTTCAATCTTTAATTCAGAAATTCTTTGATGAGCTTCAGCCAACTCCTTTTCTGTTGCAATTAGCTTCTTTGCCACTTTATTAGTTTCATACTTTTGCAATCTCAACTCATCTAGAGCGGCCAACAATTCCTTCTCGAGTTTATCTTCGTTTCTTTTCTGAATATCCAAATTTGCATTTTGCAACTTGTTCACTCTAACCAACTCCCTCTTCTCATCAAGTAACTTTTCCATATCAGTCTGATAAGATTGAATCTTAGTAGCTTGGTCATCAGACAGTTGAGTAAGTGTATCAAGTCTGGACTTGGATTTGTCAAAAAGATTTTGAAAATCATTTGTTGTATCCTCAGCTTCATCTTTCCATTTCTTTACTTCTTTGACTAATTCAGCCTTTTCTTCAGATAACTTTGTAATTTTCTGTTCAAACTCTTGTGTAACATTTTGAAATTTTGATTCTTTCTCTATAATCTCTGCTTGTAAATCTGAAAACTTTTCTTTTTGAGATTCTAACTCTTGGATTATACCTTCCAACTTTTGTCTATTAGCAACGAAATCATTAATTTTCTTCTCACAATCAGCAACCAAATCTCCATTTTCCTCAATCAGACTTTGAATCTTCTTATCTTTCTGAGAACAGAATTCACAAACGGATTCATAACCACTATTTCCAGATTCACTTGAATCAGATTCAGAATCAGTTATCTCTACTTCATCATCACCATGAGCAATTTGAGCCATCATTGCAAATGAACCAGTCCAATTAGACTCATCAGGAAAATCAGCTGACCAATCATAACCTTCAGTCAAAGCTTTCGTTGTCCAATCAGAAGTAATAGCAGTTAAAGCAATTGGTTGTGAATCATCAGAAGTTTGGTTATGTTGTTTAGCCACTTGAGAAACTAAAGCTGTTGAAGACTTTGAAGACGAAGCATTTGTGTTTGAACATTCACGAGCAAAATGGCCAAAATTAGAACATTTAAAACATTTTACCTTTGTTTTGTCGATGCCAACCTTGCCATTTGGATTTAAATTTAGCAAACCGGTCTTTTTCTTGAATTTTTTAAACCTTTGAGCTAACATCGCCAGTTGCCAACTAAGATCCATTTGCTCAAGATTATCAGGATCAATCTGATCAAAATCTTCTCCCATCAAATCAGATGTTGTCAAACCACCATTCAGCAATCCATAGTAGGAAGATAATAAATCAGAAATTAACGCCAAATGTTCATCAGGTGTTTTTGCAGAAAACGAAGTCTGACTTGAATGATTTGGAACAGTGAAGTTACATCCTCTTGACGAATTTCCAGAATTCCCTGAACCATGACCAACAACAAAAGCAGTTTGAGGTGGATTTGATGGATTAATACTGAATGATTTTGCCTTTGCATTGATACTTGCAGAATTTTGTCCATGATATACTTCAGGATTTTGTAATTGAGCAGTGGACTTATTTGAATTCATCATTTCCATTTCTCGAGCATGAAGCTTTCCGGTCAAATCATGAAATGACAATTCAGAATATTCTTTGTCATGAGTAAGTAACAACACATAACTTTCCCATTTTTCTAGTAATGCTTCCATCAATTTCTCTTTCAATTCTTCCTCGGTCTTTTCAATCTTGACCACTTTCATCTCACTAATTAGATGTGAAAACCTTGAAACAAGAGCAGAAATATTTTCTTTGTCATATTGTTAAAAATTTTCAAATTCCTTGTTCAAAACCTTTCGTCTACTCTTCTTATATTGATCATTGCCTTCACATCGAGCAGATAAAGCATCCCATAACTGTTTAGCCTTCTTGCAAGTACTGAATTGATGTAACAACTCGGTAGGTAAAGCCATGGTAAGATAACCATAAACTTTTTGTTCAAGTTCATAACTTTTTCTTTCATCCTTATCATAATCTTGAATCTCTTTATATTCTCCATTGTCAGTTGGACGCACATACAACTTTCGAATCGGAATCCACAAATCAATATCATTTGTGCTAATATATGCAGAAAAACGTTGCTTCCAATTTTGATTCCAACTTTAACAACTTGGGAACTTTCTGACTTGTTCCTATTTCATTATCAAAATTGAGCATAGCTTGTACCGTGCTTTGCATAGCCGCAAACGCTTGAAAATCGGACAATTTTCACCGAAAATGATACTTCAAAAACTTCGAACTCAAAAATGAAGGTCTTCCAAGCGGATTTTGGGGGTCAAACTGGGGGGTACAGACCTTTTAGTAACTCCAAACGGTTTGCAAGTTACGTCAGTTTTAGTGAAGGTCACTATTCTGCCAGCGGACCAAAACAAAATCAACGGACCTATTCCGGACCAAATCAAACAGGCGGACCAGATTTGTACTTGCGGACCACCGCCGGATCAGATTAACCAGCGGATCAGATTACAACCAGCGGACCATTAGGTACGCTGAAATAACTGCCGCGGATCAGATGGTACGCTGAAACTACCACGGATCAGAATTATGAAGATTGCCTACGCGGACCAGATCAGCGGATCAGATCTTCGATGAAGATACACGGGCGGACCAACTAGCGGACCAGAAAATTCATCCGACGGACCAGAAATTCGACCTGCGGACCAAGCTGTAATTGAATGATTTTTCGATTTTGCGACTTTTGAAGCTTGAATTTGATTCAGTGAGGTGCGAAATCACTCCAGAAACACTTAGAAATCATTTTTCATCTCAGAAACACTCGGAATTGGAAGAATTTGATGAAAACGTGAAGAAACCCAAACTTTCACTCTCTAAAAATCTGGAAAATGATCAAAAAACACAGCAATAGAGCAATCAATAGCTCTGATACCACTTGTAGAAACGAGATACGATCTTACTACTGCATGCTTTGATCAATGATAGTAAACACGGATGTAAATAAGAGATTTTGTATTGAATCACTTGAAGATTACAAACACAAGCTCTCTAGTTTCTCTCTCTAGAAACACACACAGAAAGTGTAGAAATGACAGAAGTGTTAAGCTCTCATTCTAACACTACCTATTTATACTAAGTGACTAACCACCCAGCGTACCAAACTGGTACGCCGGACCATGTGGTATGCCACTAAAGACATTTCTACCACAACTCATACTCAGACACGCTCACATAGATACAATACACGAGACACTCATAGCATAGGGATATGCTTCTACACCAATAGAAAGACATGTGTTGTCCTCTAGTATGTTACCCCCTGAAGTTGCCTCAGGATCTGATTTCGAAGAGTTTTCCAATTCTCTCCCTTCTTTACTCACTGACTTCATGAAGGAACAAAAATAACAAACTACAGAACTACATTGGAATTTCTGCAGTAGTTCTGTACGATAGAAGAATTATCAAGACATTCAGAAGAGAACAGTCTGAGAATATCTAAACTTCAAGAAGAGATGAAAGCACTAAAGAGAAACAGCAAGCAACAATTAAACCATATTTCTGACCAGCTGAGAACTTTGCAAGAAAAGGATTGGCAACTAAAGGGAGGAAGACAAGCATCTCTACAAGATCAAATCAAGGAGCTGAATAAAATGGCTCAAAAGACCATACAATTTTATGAAGCCAAAGGAGTAGAAATGCTGAATGAAATCAAAGACAAGTTCACCCTTATAAACAAGGAAATACATGAAGAAAAGTCAAATCTGATAAAAATAAACTCGGATCAGATGCTTCTGGAGAAAAGAATGAAAAATCTATCCAAACAAGTAACAAAAGCCATTACACTCAAGAAGCATTCAGAAAAGGTGTTGATACCTAATGTCGAAACATGCTGGATCAGACAAAGCTTTTGAAGAGTTCAAGATTTCAACCAAGACCTATAGGTAGAACCCTGGCCGAACCCAGGCCGAACCTAGGCCGAACCTAGGCCGAACCTAGGCCGAACCTAGGGTTCGGACCAGCTGAAGGGTTCAGACAGCAGGATTTCTATAAATAGGTTGATAGGTTTGAAATCTGTAACGAGTTTTGCTTATGTGTGTGTTTTGTAAGGTGAAACAACTCTGAGTCTCTTTGTAATTCGTACCAGTTACTGAAATAAAGATTGAGTTTTTATTTACACAAATTGTTCATTGTTTAGCATACACAATGATGTCGAACTGATCACGATCCATCCAATCTAGCATTTTCAAGTGGTATCAGAGCTATCTGGTGCTGCTCAGTTCAATTTGGTCATTTGTGTTGGTAAATACTCGTTTCATCGTGTTTTTTCATCTCTAAAAACTTTGTTTCTGAAAATCTGATCATTGTACATCATGCTTCACATTAAAATCTTTGTTTCGAGTGTTTTTTATTCGTTTGATCATTTGGTGCTCGTGATTTTCGATTTTTTCTGAGAGTTTGAACTTTTTAAAATTTTCGAGTGTCCGAACCTCAAGTTCGTCCCGATAACTACTCCGAACTTGGAGTTCGTTTAGAGTTCGGTCAACATTCTGTTCGGTGAGAGTTCTTGTCACATTCGGAGGGAGTTCAGACCGAGTTCAGAATAAGTTTGTCTGGTGTTCGGTCAAAATTTTGTTCGGTTAGAGTGCGTATCACGTTCGGAGGTAGTTTGGATCGAGTTCGGAATAGGTTCGGAGAGAGTTCGGTATTGTTCATTATAAGGGTTCGGATATCAAGTGTTCAGAAGGAGTTCAGACACGTTTCGGAAAGACTAAGTTCAGTAAGAGTTCAGACGAAGTTTGGAAAGTCTAACCAAGTTCGGACTAAGTTCGGACAGATCATTAGAGTTCGTGAAGAGTTCGGACCAAACAGTAAACTTCAAATTTTCAAAATATCTGATTACCAAGCATTTGCTGCGATTCAATCGCAAATGCAGACTCTGTTGAACTACGATAACGAGATAGGAACTAGTCAAAAGGTTCCTAAGCTGTTTAAATTTGAAAACTATCATAATTGGAAAAAGCGGTTTGAAGCGTATATTAGGACTACGGATTGTGATCTATGGATTGCCATGGATGCACCGTACGTCTATCCTGTTGACGCCAACAATGTTCCGATTATGCAAAGGAATTTGGATTTATTGCAAAAGGCCGATTACACTAGGGAACAAAAGGCTTATGGAATTCTCACACAAGCACTTCCAAAGGAACTTTTGCATCAATTCAAGAGGTGTAAACATTCCCATGATTTATGGACGGCATTAAAAGAAAAATGTGAGGGAAATGACCAACATAAGAAAAGCAAAAAGAAGGTCTTGAAGAAAGAGTTTAACAATTTTAAGTATTTTGATGGAGAAGGGGGTACCTGAGCTGATTTCTTGGTATTGTCATCTGTTATCAGAAATAGACACGGTCCAACTCAAGAAAGATGATGATGAACTGAAAGAAAAATTGCTTGAAGGGTTACCGCCGAAGTGGGAACCTTATGTGCTTATGCTTAGCAATGATAGAGTATTCAACTTTAACGTTTGTAAAGTTGATGGGAAAGCTACAGGCTAGAGATCTGGAAATGAAAAATGTCAATAATACTCCAGCTGAAGTTTAAAATCCTGAGGTTTACTATGGCTCAAATGCTGCTACCATTTCAGGAAAGTCTGGAAAACATACATCAACTGCTCCAGCCACTGCTTTTATAGCTGGAGGTGGTTCTTATTCTGGAAGTGGATCGAATTCTGAAACTTATGAATCACAAGGATGTAATGTTTCAATTCCAGTTAGTAATACCATGGATGCTAGCAAATTGGCTCTTTCTGTCACAACTACGGAAGATTACATGGCATTGGTGTCAGCTTTGATCTCATCTTACTATGGAGTTATCACGGGAAAGGTTAGCAATGCAGAGTTAACCGAAGAAGACTGCGATCAATTAGACCTATATGATCTGAGCTAATGGATATAAACTGGCAATTTGCAATGCTAGCAAGAAGGGTAAAGAGATTCCTGAAGAAAACTGGTAGAAAGGATTTGAATTCAGGTGGGCGGATTGGATTCGACAAATCAAAAGTTAGATGTTACAACTGTTCTAACTTTGGTCATTTCGCCAGAGAGTGTTCTTAGCCAAGAAAGCAAGAGTACCAGAAGTATACTCCCAAGTCAAATGAATCTTCAAACAGTAATGCCAAATACAATTCTTCTGGATGAGGGAGTTCTTTAAACTCTAATTTTAAACCTGAAACTACAAAAGCACTTGTCTCACAAGAAGATAAGACATATAATTGGGGTAATCAATTTTCTAACTCATCTGCCTTGATTGTAAAACATGTGCAGGATGAGGATGCTTTGATAGAATCAACTTTTGATGGAGATGAAATTCATGATGAAATAAATGAAGAAACACCTGTTATAGAAAAGTTTGAAGCTAGTGATGGAAATATTGAATCTAAAGTTGAAGAATCAATTGATGATATCCACACGAAGCTTAAAGAAAAGTTTGCATTCATGGTAAACACAATTTCTGAGCAAGCTGAGTCAAATGAAGTGTTTCTACTGAAGAAGGAGATTGAAGTCTTAAATCAAGAAAAACAAGCTTTGATGAAAGAATGTGCAGCTGCCAAAGCTGAGGCACTTGATACAGCAACAGACTTCGAAAATTTGTATAATAAGAGTCTTCCTTTGAAGCAACAGTATGATAAAGCTCAACAGACAGCCTTGGAAATTGCAGACAAAATGATAGCTTTGTCAGAAAGAGATGCAGAAGCTATCTGATGAGAACAAAAGTCTTAAAATGGAGAATGGTTCAATGAAAAGGAATAATCTTTAAGATCCGGTTGTTGCTCTTATGACCGATACATCTAAGGTAGTTCCTACTCCAAATCTTTGTAAGAATTGTGATCAGTTTGCTACCGCTAAGAGTAAGCTCTTAGATGACAAAACAAAATTGAGTGATCAATTGTCGGTAGCAAGGGCTGATATGGAAATTTACAAGACATGGTGGGAATGTACCACTAAGGAGTTAATGGCAGTTCACGAGCAACTTCGTCTTCAAAAGTACGAATTTTCTAAACAATCTGAAATGCTCGTGAATGCACAAAAGGAACTTGCTAATAATCAAAAGATTGTGTCTGATCTTAAGATTGAGGTTTTTGAATTAACAAACAAAGTTGATACTTTTCAGATTCCTTTGTCGTTTTCAAACTTTCTTTACAAAACTGATTCTGAAAATAAATCTGGAAAGTTAAACAATGTTCCTGCTCCTGTAATTCTGACAAATGGTCCTTCTTTTACCAAAGATGATGGTAAGGAAAATTCCACATCTGATCTCAACCGTGTTTTGGTTAAATCGACTGAAAAGAAATCTGATCAAAGATCAGTTGATCAAAAGTCTGACAAGAAAACATCTGAAAAATCTGTTTTAGATTCTACTGTGGATGAAATATTTTATGATGTGTCAGACTTTGACAAAGTTGATGATCTAATTTCTGAACCAGAAACTGAGAATGCCAAACCCATTGCTAAACCCATTTTAAAAAAATGTTTCTAAGCCAGATCACAATGACATGATTTTAAATCATAAATTTGATTCTATTATAACTGAGCTTACGAAACTGAGTGCGTATGAGCAAAAACAGATTGCAAGAGACAAGTCTGTGGGTGGTAACATATTGAAACATGGGGGAGTTGGATTTGAATCTGAGCTGGTAAAATCAAAATCTAAAACTTTGGAAAAAGGTTCTTCTTCAAAAATGCCAAATCAAGAAAAGATAAAATCTGGAAATCCAACTTCTGAATCCCAATTTGATACATCTGCAAAATGGAAAACTTATCGTTTGAAAGGGTCTGATGTCATGTATAACGATAAGGACCTTCCGTTGAAAATGGTCAATCCTGAATTGATCGACAAAGTTTTCACATGAGGTTATAGTCCAAAATTTGACCCAAAGCAAGAAATTTGTTAAAAACTCATCAAAACACAATGTGTCTCAACCATTTAAGGCATATCGTCAAAATTTTCATGATAACTCAAATTTCCAAAGATCAAATTCATTTTTCAAAAGATCTCCTTGTCATGATGAGAGATTTTATGACAATTTTGATTTTGGACCATACCCTCAGGGTTATGGAAAGGGTCAAAATTGGCATGGTGGTCCAAGGAGACAAGGTGGACCATGGGTGGGTTAACAAAATAATAGATATATTCATAATGAAGGTTTCTTTGAATATGAACAAGGTTATGATTCAGGCTTTGGTGATGATTTTAATGGTAACAAAATGTTTCAACATCAAAAGAAAGTCACCAAGCCTAGGAAATCAAAACCAATGATAGAAACTGTGGTAGATGATGACATAGTCGAAGAAGTTGTTATCGATAAGCGTAAATGCTTTACATGCAAGAACCGTGGTCATAGTTACCGAAATTGTCCACTGAAAAAGGACAAAACAGACAAATTTGACGATGTCTCTGATGGTTATAATACCGAGACACCTGCTTCTGGTACCTCACAGAAGAAAGTCAGATTTATGGATTCCAAGGTTCGAGTTCACTTTCATGATGGAACATCTGAATTTCATAAACATCAATCTGAAACGAAATTAGATGGAGGATTTGAAAATGTAAAATCAATTTTGAAGAACTCAGATTCTGGATCCACAGGTACTGTGAATGACAAGTGGAAACCTAAGGGTTCATCCACTGGTGGAATCGATTTTGTTTAATATGACGGTCGACCCAAAGCATCAAGCTTGAGTTCGTCCCAAAACTAATCTTCCGTCTTAATTTATGCAGAGATCTTCGCGACAGTCCATGAATAACTTTTGGGTTGTTGATAGCGAAGCATCTCGTCATATGACTGGTGATATCTCTCTTCTCCATGATGTAAAACATTTTGATGGAGGCAAAGTCACATTTGTGGGAGATAAAGGCGGTCAAGTAACCGGGATTGGTAAATTGAGCAACGGTGCGATCACTTTTGACAGAGTGGAATACGTGAAAGAATTAGAATACAACCTTCTGAGCGTCTCCCAAATTTGTGATAAGCGATACACTACAACTTTCATAGGGAGTGAATGCCTGATTTTGAAACAAGGATACAAAATCCCAGATGATTGTATAGTAATGCGAGCACCAAGATGTTCAAATTTGTATGATCTTGATATAAACTCAGCAAAGGCTAACATGGTAGGTCAATGTTTCTTATCAAAAGCATCAGAGAGAGATTCTTGTTTTATGGCATCGACGTATGGGTCATATCCACTACAAAAAAATGAATGAATTAGTGAGGAAGAATCTTGTAGAAGGGGTTCCGAATCAGCAATTCACGTTCAACGATGTTTGCGTCAGTTGCAAAAAGGGAAAACAGAAAAGGAAATCTCATCCGCTCAAGAAATATCATTCAATAGATGTCCCGCTGGAATTGCTACACATGGATTTATTTGGTCCTATGAATCGTAAAAGCATTTCAGGGCATTGGTATTGTTTGGTGGTCACTGATGAATATTCACGATTTTCTTGGGTGGATTTTTCGGTAGCTAAAAGCGAAACATCACGGATTCTCATCAACTTAATCAATTCTTTGAAAAGTTACTACAAGTTGAAGGTAAGACGAATTCGCAGCGATAACAACACGGAGTTTAAGAATACAACGATTCAAACTTTTTGCTTCGAGAAGCATATTGTGCATGAGTTTAGTACTCCGTATACACCACAACAAGATGGTGTTGCTGAATGGAAGAATCACACAATAATTGAAATGGCTAGGACGATGTTGGCTGATGCTCAGCTTCCCATGAATTTTTGGACTGAGGTTGTCAACACAGCATGTTATGTGTTGAATCGTGTCCTTACAGTGAAAAGACTTGGCAAGACATGTTATGAATTTCTAAAGAATCACAAGCCGAATCTTCATTATCTGGAACCTTTTGGGTGTCCCTGCACAGTATTGAAGTCTGCCCGCAAATTTGAAGACAAAGTCTTTGAAGGATTGTTTGTTGGATATTCAAACCAGAAGAAAAGAGTTTTCAATAAACAGACGGGTGTTGTGGAGGAGTTTTTACATGTAGATTTTCAATCTTATACATTACCGCCCAAAGGAGTTGGACCAGATTGGATGTTTGACTACAAAGGTCTTTGAACATGCGAGAGAATTGGATCGTCTACTCAATCTAGCTATTCGGAGATCGAAACGTAATTAACCGATAGTTCTATTGATGAACAATTACAATCAGCATTCACTTAGAAACAGACTCAGAGAGGACACTTTAGAAAACACACACTTAACAAAGCTTAGACTCTTAGAACTACTCATTACAAAGAACAAACTTGCTAATTATATGCACTGGCCGAACTGCATCCGAACTCTGAGTTCAGCAGGTCCGAACCTCAGGTTCGGACCAGGTTCGGCCAGTTACATTTTGGCTTGAACTTGTTATTTGACTTGATGTAACTCGATACTTCACACGACGCACATATCAGGTATCAACAAACCCCCCCCCCCCCTCGTCGTGTGCAGTATCACTTCAACATCTTTAAATATGTATCTTCAATCAAGCCCCCCCTCAATTGTAGAATTCGTTCGTCCAACGAATTGACTCCTCGAACAAAGGCTTCTTCAACTGAAATGTTGCTTGATCTTGAATACTTGACGATGTTTAGTGTAGCTCTGGTCTTTATCAACAGCTTCAGAATACTTGAAGTTGTGATATCTTGCACTTTAGCTATCTGCACAATCATTTAAATAATCTTGGCGCAAAACGTCTCTTCGAGACTCCAAGATATGATTTTGAAAATTTGATTTTGTATCACGTGTTGATCAGATCGAAAAAAAAAACAAAAACAAAATCTTTTTGGCTTTTAGAAAGTTTATATCAAAACAAACCTAAAATCTTTTTGATTATTCAAAATTTTGCTAAAACACACCAAAAATCTTTTTGTACTTTTCTTGAAATGAAATGAAATGCAATACAGAATCAAACTCTATTTTTGGTATGAGAAAGATCACTACATGGGATCATATTGAACATAACGCATTAAATTTCAACTAATTGAAGCACATAAGTCATGCTGATTGCTGGTATAATTTGTCCATATTAAACTCAGGCAAAATCATACTCATAACATCTGGATATGTTAAAGTATTGATTAGATTTGCTTTGACCAGTGTATCCCACACTATCAGACATATTCAGACATTTTCATTTTCCTTTTTGCTTGCTTTTTCTTTTTGTGTGATTACACTTGTGAATTGTCACAAAGCATAATATTTTCATGATATCGTCAACTGTGTTCCATGCAAAAAGAAATAAGAGCGTTAAATCGTCTACCTTAAGGTCGATCTTTCGATACACAGATAAGGCCTCGGATTTAACAAAATAAAGAAAATAAAACAAGTTGAAATTGTATAACCCAACAACAATCAGGTTGGTACTCCCGTACACGCAGAGAATGTCCGATGAGTTATACGAAACACCAAAAAAATAAAGTAGAACGTCAAACAAACAACGATCAGGTCGGTCTTGTGGACACGTAGAGAAAGTCCGGTCGTTTGACAAAATAAAGAAAATCAAACAAGTTTAAATCTTTGCAAAATGAACACATGTATACACAGTGACTTCTCATTTATTTTCACACTTATTTTTCTTTTTGTCATGAAATATGCATCAAGATGTTATCCACATGGTCAAGGATTAGTATTTAGTGTATATCACATCTGAATACTTTCTGATTTGCGAAGCCTACCAAACATATCAAACAATGATCTTATGGCTCTTTCATCTACTCTATCCATGAGTCAGCTACTTAAGCTAATGTACCATCATTTCCCAATGATCAATTTCTCACAATTTTATATATTGTGCATGTATTCACCTTCCTTATATATTTGACATGTATTCACCTTTTTCCCATAACAAGCATTTTCACAATTACTTCCCCTTACATGCATTTCTCCCCCTTAAAATGAATACTCTATTTTTAGATTTTCATTTTACAAAAACACAACGCTATTTTTAGCTTTTATCAAAGGAAAATGCATAACGAAAGTAAAAATGATCAATCAACACGGATATCTTTCAGGTTTTTAGACTTTTTCAGAGAGATTTGCAAGTGAAAAAGATATATCATGAAATTTAAGTTAAGCCAGAATACTCCTCCATCAACAACTTTGTAATTGTCAATAGGTCTTTTAGATGTACCTGCACACTGGTCAAACTGATTAGTTCATAAATGACCCGAAACGGATCGCTTCTGGTCGACCAGTGTCTTGGTTTTGCTTAGAAACCACCTTAGGTTCCATTGTTGTGATTTTGATAATTCAGTTTTTGATAAAGTAATCACAGGTGATTGTGATGATGAACCTACAGTTTGAGTCTTTTGAAAGATTGGAAGAAAACGTTTTTGTCTTAAGAAAAATGTAGGCTCAACTTCATCAAAACTCTGCCTTGTTCATTAAAGAAAATTTGTTTGGCAGGTTTACCAAAAACTGGTTTCTTGTGAAACCGCTGAGGTGAATCAGCAGGCAGTGGACAATCTTTTGCCATATGCCCTGTTCGGCGGCAAATATAACATATTCGTTTTGTTTTATCCCACTTTTGAGGTACCTGCGAAGAACAACAAACATGAATATCTCGAGCATGATCAGAATTAGAATCATATACCTGATGCCTGTGATCATTAACCCACTTGGAAGTTGGGCTTCGAGAATAAGAATCTTCTGAAAAAACATTAGCTTTTTGACTCTCCACGTTTGAAGGAGCAGCATCTTTGTCAAAAACTTCAGAAATCTTTCTAGCATCAACACAGTGAAGAGGAAACTCTTTATCAGAAAATAATTGATCCGAACCCTTGAGTTTGTAGAACCTCTCAGGTTGAACTTTTTCAGCTTTAAAAACTTCCTTCTTCACTTGCTTCAGCTTCAATTTCTTCAAATATTGAGATGATGATGCTGGAACCTCCTCAGCTTTCACATTCTTGGCCTTAAAACCCAGACCCACATGCTTTCCAACAGCTTTCTCCTCAGAATTAGAATTCTGGTGTCTATCCTTCGCCAATCTAGAAAATTCAACTTTGACTTCATTTATATTCTTTTGCTCATAAAAGACTGTCTCATCAAAATCAGGTTGAGAACGAATCTTTTCACTTGAAGTAGCTGATTTCTTATTATCAGCTGAAGATGAACCAGATACAAACTTGGGAGCAGGAGGAATCTCAAATTTCTTTCCCTTTTTCTTTTGTTCTTCATGTTTTTCTTTGTCTTTTCTTCTTCAGAATTTGACGATGAAAACTTGGAATAATCAATCTCTTCAACCTTTTCTTTCACACCCTTGAAAGCTTCTTTGATTTGAGCGGGGGGTGATGCAGTTTTATCGAACATTTGCTCAAGATTTTCATCTTTAGCCAAAAAGCTTGTGAACACTTGAGAATTTGAAACATTGATCAGCAAGCGATTGGCATCAATCACCTGAATCTTCAAATCTGAAATTTGTTTTTGAGCTTCAGCTAAATCCTTCTCAGCAACAATCAATCGCTTTGCAACCTTGTGAGTTTCAAATTTTTGCATGCGAAGATTTTCCATGCCTTCAAATAATTCTTTCTTCAGTTTATCTTCATTTCGCTTCAGAATCTCAAGATTTGATGTTTGCACTTTATTCACACTAACCGATTCCTGTTTTTCATCCAAATACTTTTCCATTACAGCTTGATAACTTGCACTCTTAGCAGCCGAGTCTTCAGTATCTTTTATCAGCAAATCAAGCTTAATTTTGGACTTTTCAAACAAATTCTGAAAATCAGTAGCAGCATCCTCTGCTTCATCCTTCCATTTCTTGACTTCATTTACCAACTCATCCCTCTCTTCACAAACCTTTGCTTTTGCAACTTCAACATTCTTTTTATATTGTTTAGAAATTTCTATCACTTCATTCAACAACTTGATCTCTTTAATCAAACATTCATTCTTCACGTCCAGTTCCTTCTCATGTTCCTTAGAAATCTCCAAACGTGAACTAACCAACTTGAATTCTTCAGAAAGCTTTTGAATTTTCTTCAACAATGAAGCTTTTTCTCTTAATAAACTTTCCAGATTTTCAGCTGATTCATAGGAACTCGTTGTTGAACTTGTATCTGAATTAGTATCAGAACAATAATCTTCTTGATGATCACGGGTGACAATGAAAGCTGATGAATCATACCCAAACTGTTTACCCCAATCATAAACACCATCATCTTGAACCGTTATAGCTGTTGTCTTTGTTGAATTATTGGACAAAGGTTGAGTAAAACCAGGCTTGCTAGTTTGTGCTTGTTGACATTCTTTAGCAAAATGTCCAAGCTTTGAACATTTGTAACATTTTAACTTTGACTTGTCAAAACCTAATTTCTCATTAAAATTAGAAGTAGTTTTTCCATGCTTCTTGAAAAATCTCTTTGATCATTGACTCAGCATAGCATATTGCCAAGCAATATCCAATTCTATCAATTGATCATCATCAAGAGCATCAAGATCATCCCTTGTTAGTTTTGCATCAGCAACATTTTTGATAACCAAACCAAATGATGATGAAATTAAAGCAGCAATCATTTTGGCATAATCCTCCATTGATGCAACAGAAAAAGCATTATGACTTGATGAATTTGGAATTGTAAAGCTACAACCTCATGATGAATTGTTATCAGAATTTCCAGAACCTCCAACCATGAAAGCAATACTTGGTGTAGAACTCTGATTTGGCTTTGCTTTAGCATTTATGCTAGCGGTATTCTCACCATGATACAATTCTGGATTTTGTAAAGTAGCAGTTCACTTCTTTGAGTTTAACATTTCCATTTCTCGAGCATGAAGTTTTCCAGTAAGCTCATGAAATGTCAATGTAGAATATTCTTTATCATGAGTGAGTAGCAAAACATAGTTCTCCCACTTTTCAGGTAAAGCCTTCATAATCTTCTCTTTTAAATCAGCATCAGTTTTCTCAAACAAGAGCAGTAATGTTCTCATTGTCATAATATTGGAAATTATCAAATTCTTTATTAATTCAACACTTTCTTTCGACTCTTCTTGTAATCATCATTCCCTTCGCATCTTGCTGATAAAGCATCCCACAATTGCTTAGATTTCTTGCAAGTACTAAATTGATGAAGCAACTCAGTGGGTAATGCTACTGTATGATAACCGAAAGCTTTTTGTTCAAGCTCATAGGATTTCCTTTCAGCAATGTCAAAGGTATGAACTTCCTTGAAATCTCCCGCATCAGTTGGATGTTGATAAAGTTTCTTGATCGGAATCCACAAATCGACATCATTCGTACTTATATAAGCCGAAAATCGTTGCTTCCAATTCTGATAATCTTCCAATTTGAACAACTTGGGAACTTTCTGACTTGTTCCAATTTCATTGTCAAAGTTCAACATGGTTTGCATGGCGCTCTGCATCACAACAAACGCTTGATATGCTGACATCGTTGATAAAGTTGAATTCTGGTGGCCGAACTCTATCCGAAATTAGACACAAATTGCGAACCTCCTCTGAACTCGATCCGAACCTCAATCAATAGTCCGAACCCTTCCGAACTACTCCGAACTCTGTCCGAACTACAACTCACTCCGAACCTCTCCGAACCTCGACCGAACTTAGACCAAACACCAAGCTTGGACCGAACTCTCACCGAACAAGGACCGAACTCCGTCCGAACTCTATGTTCGGAGCGGTTACTTCGAACTTGACCAGGAATGTCCGAACTTCGACATAATTTTTCAAAAATGCTCGATTTTTGATGGATTTTGACAAAATTTGCAGCAGTAGGACAGAAAACTGATAAGGAATGATTTAGTAGCAGGTTTGACACCGAATACTCGATAGATTCGATAGAAAACACGGAAAGAAGCTCGAGGTACACCAAAAACGTTCAAAACTCCAAAAATAGCAACCATAGATCAGTAGAGTGAACCAGAAAGCTCTGATACCACTTGAAAATGCGAGAGAATTGGATCCTTTACTCAATCTAGCTATTCGGAGATCGAAACGTAATTAACCGATTGTTTTGTTGATCAACAAAGAACAATTACAATCAGCATTCACTTAGAAACAAACTTAGAGAGGACACTTTAGAAAACACACACTTAACAAAGCTTAGACTCTTTGAACTACACATTACAAACAACAAACTTGCTATTTATAGGTTGAACTTGTTCTTTGACTTGATGTAACTCGATACTTCACACGACACACATATCAGGTATCAACAAACTCCCCCTAGTCGTGTGCAGTATCACTTTAACATCTTCAAATTTGTATCTTCAATCAAGCCCCCCCTCAATTGTAGAATCCGTTCGTCCAACGAAATGACTCCTCGAACAAACTCTTCTTCAACTGAAATGTTGCTTGATCTTGAATACTTGACGATGTTTAGTGTAGCTCTGGTCTTTATCAACAGCTTCAGAAGACTTGAAGTTGTGATATCTTGCACTTTAGCTATCTGCACAATCATTTAAATAATCTTGGCGCAAAACGTCTCTTCAAGACTCTAAGATATAATTTTGAAAATTTGATTTTGTATCACGTGTTGATCAGATCGAAAAAAAAATAGAAGCATAATCTTTTTAGCTTTTAGAAAGTTTATATCAAAACAAACCTAAAATCTTTTTGATTTTTTAAACTTTTGCTAAAACACACCAAAAATCTTTTGGTACATTTCTTGAAATGAAATGAAATGCAATACAGAATCAAACTCTATTTTTGGTATGAGAAAGATCACTATATGGGATCATATTGAACATAACGCACTAAACTACACTTCAATTCTAACTAATTGAAGCACATAAGTCATGCTGATTGCTGGTATAATTTGTCCATCTTAAACTCAGGCAAAATCATACTCATAACATCTGGATATGTTAAAGTATTGATTAGATGTGCTTTGACCAGTGTATCCCTGATGTGTTGCAAACACATCCGGTTTTCCTTAGTCTTTTGTTATGTATTTGAGTCTAATTGAGTCGGTTTTCATTAGTTTTAGTTGTTTTTAGTTAAGTTAGTGTCTTAGGGTCGTTTTTATGTTTTATGCAAGTTTTGCAGGTGTTTAGTAGAATCCCGAGGCCGAGTGTGAAGATGATAAACTTAGAAGAAGAAAACAATGAAGAAGGGCTGAACAAGCTGTTCCAGGCGTATCGCCTGGGACCTCATCTTTGTAAGCGATACGCGCGGAAGGGAAAAGTCAACAGGAGGTTTAAGTCGGTTTGACCGACTATTCTGTCGCGTAGCAGACTCCAGGCGTATCGCCTGGAGGAAATATGTTTGTAGGCGATACGCCTACCGCCTCAGAATCCGCAAACTTTGCTTAGTCCGTATAAATTCGACTTTTAGGGTTCCATTCGATACTCTCGACGGGCAGACGAAGCAGAGAGCGACTGAGGGCGATTTCAAGAGCAGAGGAAGCTAGGAATCAAGGGGAATTCAACGGTTGATCGATTCTTCATCCTAAATCATTAACCGGTTCATCTATTCTTCTTTGATTCTTAGATTTGGTCATGTTGGGGCTTAAAGCTTTGTACTTGATTATGATTTTTGTACTTGACATGATTATTGGCTAAACTTGTAGTGCCACCTAGACTCATTGTGATGACTTTGATCTTTTGATGACTTTTATTCGGTTTTGACTTATTGATTGATGTTGCACTTTTATTAAATTCTATTAATTGCCATGGTTGATGCATATGTGTGTTATGAGCAGGTTATTGGTTGATTGTTGATGCTTAATTTACCCGCGAATGTCTTTCGGTTTAGGCAGATTAGCTAAAGTAGTTAACTTTAGGGTTAATTGCTAAAGTGTAGTTAGGGTTTCCTTGGCTATTGCATTGATAATTGATTGGTAATTTACTTGTAATGTGCTGCCTATTCTGAGACTTAAAAGGTAAAGAATTGTCGGGTAGTTGGGTTGGTTAAAGTTCTAGGGTTGCATTATCTCAAAAGGAAATGTCCTAGGGTTTTGATTAGCTTGGTATTCCTTGTTGGTCATGGTAGTTATCGGTAGCTCCTGTTAGGTCTAAGGTGCCCGAGATTAGGTTCAGAGGTGGTTAGGTCTAATTGAGGTAGGAAGTACCCAAAAGGTGAACTCCTGTTCGAGCGTTAGAAGTGTAGCTAGGAAGGACTTAAAAGGTGAACTAGCCACCATCAGATTAGTCATAACCGATTGAAGTTGTCATTAGTGATTAGGATTCCGAGTCTAGGTGGTATCTCTCCCCGCTCCTGAAGGTTGTCCTTAGGTTTCCTGTCTCTCGTGTGTTGGTTGTTAGTTAGTAGTTAAGTTAGTTTAATCAAATCTTAAATCAAAAACCCAAAAATCCTCAGTATTTCCATTTTCATAGGTCTAGGTTAATTTTGTCTAGAGAGTGTCTCTAGGGTTCGATATTCCCGGTCTTGCCTTAGCTTAGCTACAATCCGATAGGTACACTTACCATAGGGTTCGGTTTAGTTTAGGTATTTTCGGTAAAATTAGGTGTGTCTAGGTCTAGGTTTAGGTCTAGGTTTTTATAGTATTTTTAGAGTCGTTCCGAACACATCAAGTTTTTGGCGCCGTTGCCGGGGACACTTGGCAATAGCAAGATTAACTTAGGTCGTCGTTAGGAAATTTGAGTCTTTTCGGTTTTTCCGTGTCTAGAGTCTTAGGATTCCCGTTTTTGAGTCTAGATTTTTTAGGTTTAATTTTTCTTTTAATTTTTCTTTGAGTCGATCCCCCATTTTATGCCACACACCCGTTCACGAGGTCCTCCTGAGCTTTCACCATTTTCTAATCCTGACGCGGATATTCGTGAACGGTTTCGTCTTCTTCGCACGGAGCTCGAGGCTTTCATCATTTCCACCGCCCATTCCAAACCATCTTCTTCCACACAAACCACACGCGACACCAAACCCATTCCATTCCCCGATTTATCATCCATGGCGGCACGTCGCACCGTCCACGAGCAGGCCAGCGCCGGAGTCACCGAGGCCCGGTTTGCTATCGCTCAGCCTGATATTGCCAACACCGCGAATTGGCAAGTTCCGTCCCACGTCATCAACGCTTTGACGCATTCCATTCAGTTTCATGGACGTGAGGACGAAGATGCACCGACGCATATCTCGCGCTTTACCCGAATTTGCAACACGTTCGAACTCACGGGAGTCGCGAACGAAATCATTTATCTGCGTCTGTTCCCATTCTCCCTTACGTCTCGAGCCGCCGAGTGGCTTGAGACGCTTCCGCCAAATTCAATCGCCACCTGGGACGATTTGACTGCTAAATTCCTGAAGAGATATCATCCTCCAGCCAAGGCTGCGCGTACTCGGGAGGAAATCCACAGCTTTCGCATGGATCCCGACGAGCCTTATTCTGTAGCTTACGAACGATTCAACACTCTCCTGAGCAAATTTCCGCAACACGGGTTGACGGACTGGGCGATCATAGAGAAGTTCTACAACGGACTTCCTTACTCTGTTCATAAAGAGTTCAACATTTCGGCTGGAGGACATATGATGGAGAAGCTCACAGTTGACGAATGCAAATCACTTTTTGAGAGCTTTGCACTTGCTGAACAGCAGGCACCCGGAGGTCGGAGAGCCACCTTGGCCCCGACTAGATCACTCGCACCATCTACATCTACCCGGGGTGTCCATCACATTGGCTCAGAGACCATGCCACCGAAGGAGTTAGAGAATATATATAGGACTTTAGAAGAAATCAAACTCCATATCAAAGCCAAATGTGAGCTGTGTAGAGGCGCTCATGACACCCGAGACTGCCCACTTGCTCCCGCTGAGCAGGTGGACTACATTGGAAACCGAAACCAGTTCGGTAATTCTTTCGAGTCTGGGTGGAGGAGTGGCCAAAATTCAGGATGGCGAGAGGGAGGTAATCCACCTGGTCCTCCACCGAGGAATAACTATGGTGGAGGAGATGACGGGCCTGATTTAAAGGAGATCAGAGAGCTTATTGCTAACCAGACCCAGATCCTGCAGCAGATTGTGGCGAGAGATGAAGGAACGCAGACGAAGCTAGCTGAGCATGACACGTTACTGAGAAATCAACAAGCTTTGTTCCTAGATTTGCATAGGTCGGTGGGAGATATCGCGAAGCAACTGAAGGAACTTAATTCCCGTGGAGGACAATTTTCTGGTAGTACTTACAAGAATCCCAATGCTAATGTCAATGCCATCACTACTAGGAGCGGGAGAGTCGTTCAGAGTCCATCACCGGCGGTTGTTGAAGAGGAGCCGGTTGATGAGGAGATTGTGTTAGAGACGCCTGACGGGAGGGTGCACGAGAGCGTTACGCCAGCAAGTACCGCACCAAACGTCGAGGCTGAAGGAGTGAAGAGATCGTCGGATGGAGAGAAGCCGCTGAAGTGGGAGGCGGTGAGAGAAAAGAAAAGAGTTTGATTTGCGTCTCAGCCGATCACAGCCGATGATTTGAAACAGGTGCCTTATCCTGAACGATTAATCCAACAGAAGAATACGCGTGAATATGGGCAGTTTTTAGAGCTTCTTAAGCAACTTAAGATTTCATTACATTTCACTGATGTTATTAAACAAATGCCTAAGTATGCTAAATTTTTAAAAGACATGTTAACAAATAAAAAGAAGCTTGAAAGTTTTTCTGATGTTACACTTGATGCTCAATGTTCTGCTGTAGTCCAGAATAGGTTACCTGAAAAATTGACTGATCCTGGTACCTTTACAATTCCATGCTCTTTTGGTGATTCGTCTGTTACTTGTGCTTTAGCTGATCTAGGTGCTTCTATTAATGTTATGCCATATTCTGTTTTCATGCACCTGGGATTAGGCGAGTTAGAACCGACTAGGATGACGATTTCTTTAGCAGATAGGTCGGTTGTTAGACCCAAAGGAATAGTGGAAAATGTACTTGTTCAAGTTGATAAGTTTTTGTTCCCTATAGACTTTGTGGTAGTTGACAGTGCATATGATGCTAGTTGCCCTTTGATTTTAGGTAGGCCCTTCCTTAGGACTGCCCGAGCGGTAGTTGATGTTTTCGCGGGCACCATCACTTTGAGGGTAGAGGATGAGTCGGTGGAGTTTAAGGTTGGTAGGTCTAGTGACAAGAACAACGAGTCCGTGTACTTTCTAGGATCTTTTATGGCTATGGTGGATAGTTGTGTTAGTTATGTCGCAGGTGAGGATCTAGTGGTAGCTGGAAATCGGTTGGAGGGTGAACGAGTAGTTGAGGATGAGTGTGGGGAAGATCCCGGCGGGTTAGATGAGTTAATTGAAGAAAATGAGCATTTTGACCCGTTAGTAGAACCCGGAGATGAGTTAGTGGTTGGAGAATGTTTGGTAGTTGAGAATGGTTGTAGGAGAGCCACACTTGGTGACATAGGTGAGTTTGATGATAGGATTGTGCTTAGATCAAGTGTGGGGAGGTTAGTTGTGGTTGTTGGTGAGAATGACCCAAGGTTTAGTTTTCTAGAGAGGATTAGATTTCTTCCGGGTCGGTACAAGCATTGGAAGGTTAAACAATTGTTACATTTGCTAAAGTTAGTTGCTTTATGGGTTAAGAAGTTAGTTAGTGGGCGTGCTGATAGAAACCGGGTGAAAACCGGTAACCGGGTGAAAACCGGTAATTTTGTGAGCAAAGATGTGAAATCAAAGCCTCCGGATGGTTTGGGAGGTTGTTTTTCTGTTTTGTGCTGAATGATAAGTGCCCGGTTTGTATATTATGTAGTTGTGGTTTTAATTTCTACAATTTTTAGTTTTTCATGCATGTTGCATCTTTTGGGTTTTGTGCTTTTGGTGTTTGCAGGTAATTCTGGAGATTCAAGATTTAGAATAGGGGAGTTGTGCAGGCCAAAATTGCAGTTCGGGACTAAGTTTTTCGACTAGAGGAGCTGCTGTGGAGAAAAGAGATAGAAATTTTTGGGGTTAAATTCCAAAAATTCCCTGGAAATTGCATTCCAGGCGTATCGCCTGGAGGTTGGTAGGTTGTAGGCAATACGCCTGCAGGTTATGAAGAGGCCGGATGTTTGCAGTTCCAGGCGTATCGCCTGGGGGATGGCCAGATGTAGGCGATACGCCTGGAGGAGGTAAGTCAAAAAAAATTTCAATTTACAATTTTTATTATCTCTGTTTACCGAGTTTGTGGTGGTTCGTTTGCGGTCGATGTGCTGAGTCTCTGGAGTTTCAGGTGAACACGTTTTAACTTATCTTGTTTTATTTTTAGTTTTATTTATTTTTCTTTTCGTGCTTTCATTTTCTGCTTTATTTTTATTCCATTCCACATTGGGGACAATGTGTGATTCAAGTGTGGGGATGGGATACTTTCGTATTGAGTCTTTAAAAATTTTAAAAATTTGAAAAAAAAATTGAAAAATTGTTCAAAAGTGTCCAAGATTCTGGCTGCAATTTAAATGGAAAATGATAGGAAACTGGGAATTGACTGTCTAAGTGTGTGCTTAAGTGTTAATTAATCATAATGTTTGGGAAATGTGTTAAGTATGGTATGAATGGAAAACATTACTAGTCTATGATGTGTCGGTAGGCCCAGCTGACTTAAGAGTAGCTTAAATAGCCTTTGTGTTTATTGTTGTATAAATATGCTAATCAGTCTGCTAGTGGGTTCCCATTTTAGGAGTGACAGGGATACTAAATCTGATGATTAGGAGGAAAGAGACCGCTTTAGGCTAGATACTCTTATGTCCTTAGAATTCCAATGAGCATGTTAGGTAATAATTTGGTTAATGAATTAGAGTGAAGGGACAGAATACTCATGTACGAACTAAGGATAGTATCCCGTGGTAAGTACCTCTGATGATGTTCCGGATCTCGCGGGCAAAATACTCACGTATGATTTCGGGGGTAAGACCTTGTGAAAGAGTACCTCTGATGATGTCCGTTGGTAAGTTAGGTAAAAGTAACCAATTATAAAAAAAAATGAAAAAAAAAATGAGAAAAGAAAAAAAAAGAGAAGAAAAGAAATTTTAGTTAGAGAATAAATGCTCAAGAATTTGCATATAAATAATTAGTTATTCTTTGGACATCTTAGTATCTGGTTTAAGGGGGGTTGGAAAATATATAAATTTAAATCATTATACCCTTTGCTTTGACTGGATATGATTCGGTAGTAGGTTGAACTAGAGCTTTCTTTAGTGGGACCCATAGGCGACTGAAATTATATCTGGTAATTTCATAAACACATGGCGGCGAAAGAAAAGGTCGGTGGTTGGGTTTAATCGGATAGATATATCGGCAATCGTAGTGAGTGTGTTAGTACGTTATGGATTGTGAAATTGTATGGTGGCTGTTAAATTTAAATGTTAAATGTTTAGAAGTCAAGTGCCTGGTTATGATTCCATTGCAGTATTTTTCGAGGACGAAAAAAGAGTCAGTGTGGGGATGTATGATGTGTTGCAAACACATCCGGTTTTCCTTAGTCTTTTGTTATGTATTTGAGTCTAATTGAGTCGGTTTTCATTAGTTTTAGTTGTTTTTAGTTAAGTTAGTGTCTTTGGGTCGTTTTTATGTTTTATGCAAGTTTTGCAGGTGTTTAGTAGAATCCCGAGGCCGAGTGTGAAGATGATAAACTTAGAAGAAGAAAACATATGAAGAAGGGCTGAACAAGCTGTTCCAGGCTTATCGCCTGGGACCTCATCTTTGTAAGCGATACGCGCGGAAGGGAAAAGTCAACAGGAGGTTTAAGTCGGTTTGACCGACTATTCTGTCGCGTAGCAGACTCCAGGCGTATCGCCTGGAGGAAATATGTTTGTAGGCGATACGCCTACCGCCTCAGAATCCGCAAACTTTGCTTAGTCCGTATAAATTCGACTTTTAGGGTTCCATTCGATACTCTCGACTGGCAGACGAAGCAGAGAGCGACTGAGGGCGATTTCAAGAGCAGAGGAAGCCAGGAATCAAGGGGAATTCAACGGTGGATCGATTCTTCATCCTAAATCATTAACCGGTTCATCTATTCTTCTTTGATTCTTAGATTTGGTCATGTTAGGGCTTAAAGCTTTGAACTTGATTATGATTTCTGTACTTGACATGATTATTGGCAAACTTGTTGTGCCACCTAGACTCATTGTGATGACTTTGATCTTTTGATGACTTTTATCCGGTTTTGACTTATTGATTGATGTTGCACTTTTATTAAATTCTATTAATTGCCATGGTTGATGCATATGTGTGTTATGAGCAGGTTATTGGTTGATTGTTGATGCTTAATTTACCCGCGAATGTCTTTCGGTTTAGGCAGATTAGCTAAAGTAGTTAACTTTAGGGTTAATTGCTAAAGTGTAGTTAGGGTTTCCTTGGCTATTGCATTGATAATTGATTGGTAATTTACTTGTAATGTGCTGCCTATTCTGAGACTTAAAAGGTAAAGAATTGTCGGGTAGTTGGGTTGGTTAAAGTTCTAGGGTTGCATTATCTCAAAAGGAAATGTCCTAGGGTTTTGATTAGCTTGGTATTCCGTGTTGGTCATGGTAGTTATCGGTAGCTCCTGTTAGGTCTAAGGTGCCCGAGATTAGGTTCAGAGGTGGTTAGGTCTAATTGAGGTAGGAAGTACCCAAAAGGTGAACTCCTGTTCGAGCGTTAGAAGTGTAGCTAGGAAGGACTTAAAAGGTGAACTAGCCACCATCAGATTAGTCATAACCGATTGAAGTTGTCATTAGTGATTAGGATTCCGAGTCTAGGTGGTATCTCTCCCCGCTTCTGAAGGTTGTCCTTAGGTTTCCTGTCTCTCGTGTGTTGGTTGTTAGTTAGTAGTTAAGTTAGTTAATCAAATCTTAAATCAAAAACCCAAAAATCCTCAGTATTTCCATTTTCATAGGTCTAGGTTAATTTTGTCTAGAGAGTGTCTCTAGGGTTCGATATTCCCGGTCTTGCCTTAGCTTAGCTACAATCCGATAGGTACACTTGCCTTAGGGTTCGGTTTAGTTTAGGTATTTTCGGTAAAATTAGGTGTGTCTAGGTCTAGGTTTAGGTGTAGGTTTTTATAGTATTTTTAGAGTCGTTCCGAACACATCAATCCCACACTATCAGACATATTTAGACATATTCGTTTTCCTTTTCTTTTGCTTTTTCTTTTTGTGTGATTACAATTGTGAATTGTCACAAAGCATAATATTTTCATGATATCGTCAACTGTGTTCCATGAAAAAAGAAATAAGAGCGTTAAATCGTCTACCTTAAGGTCGATCTTTCGATACGCAGATAAAGCCTCGGATATAACAAAATAAAGAAAATAAAACAAGTTGAAATTGTATAACCCAACAACAATCAGGTCGGTACTCCCGTACACGCAGATAAAGTTCGATGAGTTATACGAAACACCAAAGAAAATAAAGTAGAACGTCAAACAAACAACGATCAGGTCGGTCTTGTGGACACGTAGAGAAAGTCCGGTCGTTTGACAAAATAAAGAAAATCAAACAAGTTTAAATCTTTGCAAAATGAACACATGTATACACAGTGACTTCTCATTTATTTTCACACTTATTTTTCTTTTTGTCATGAAATATGCATCAAGATGTTATCCACATGGTCAAGGATTAGTATTTAGTGTATATCACATCTGAATACTTTCTGATTTGCGAAGCCTACCAAACATATCAAACAATGATCTTATGGCTCTTTCATCTACTCTATCCATGAGTCAGCTACTTAAGCTAATGTACCATCATTTCCCAATGATCAATTTCTCACAATTTTATATATTGTGCATGTATTCACCTTCCTTATATATTTGACATGTATTCACCTTTTTCCCATAACAAGCATTTTCACAATTACTTCCCCTTACATGCATTTTGGTATCAGAGCTCTGATACCACTTGAAAATGTGAGAGAATTGGATAGTCTAATCAATCTAGCTATTCAGAGATTGAAATGTAATTAAACGATTGTTTTATTGATCAACAAAGAACAATTACAATTAGTATTCACTTAGAAACAGACTCAGAGAGATCACTTTAGAAAACACAAACTTAACAAAGCTTAGACTCCCAGAACTACTCATTACAAAGAACAAACTTGCTATTTATAGGCACTGGCCGAACTCCATCCGAACTCTGAGTTCGGCAGGTCCAAACCTCAGGTTCGGACCAGGTTCGGCTAGTTACATTTTGGCTTGAACTTGTTCTTTGACTTGATGTAACTCGATACTTCACACGACAGACATATCAGGTATCAACAGTCTTTTTGACTCATGTGAGTCAACACCAGAAGAAACCGATGATCACCTCTTTCCTGTCTATATTGAACTTCAAGGTGATGTTCTGGTTATGAAGATTTTATCTCCGTCTGCTGTTCCAGAAATACCAATCACTGATGATGTTTTGACTGAAACAACTGCTGATACCATGATAGATGCTGATATTCTGTCTTCTGATGATGAACATAAGTTTCATGAAGCTACTTCAGATCCGGTTGATAATTCTGTCACGCAAGTTGTTCAACCTACAAACACTTCTGGTCAACCCGAGATTGAAGTTGTTCAAGCTATCTCACAACTAGTAAATAGTTCTAATAACAACGATGTGGCTGAGAATGATCATGTTTTGAATCTGGACGAGAGTGTTATTGTTCCTACTCATCAGACGCTACAGATAAACACCTATCATCCATAAGATAATATTTTAGGTGATTTAAATGAAGGAGTGAGAACGAGACATCAAATCGAGAACAGTGCGTTACTTACAATTAGGGAATCAGGTTTTCAAGATAAAGCTTTTCATTCATGCTTTCTAACCAGAATCGAGCCAACAGATGTTAATCTAGCATTAGAAGATGGTTCGTGGGTGGAGGCCATGCAAGAAGAGTTGTTACAATTTCTAAAGCTTGGAGTGTGGCACTTGGTTGATTTACCAGCCGGAAGTAAAGAACCGTGTGGAACCCGATGGGTCTACAAATTCAAGCGAGATGATCAAGGAGTGATAGTCCGAAAAAAGCCCGTTTGGTTGTACAAGGATTTTCTCAGGAAGAAGGAATTGATATTAACGAAGTGTACGCACCGGTTGCCAGAATCGAAGCAATACGTACTTTTCTTGGCATATGCGGCACATCGTGGATTCAAAGTCTTCCAGATGGATGTCAAGAGTGCATTTCTATACGGCAAAGTAAAAGAAGAAGTTTATGTCAAACAACCTCTGGGATTCTACGATCCTGATTATCCGGAGAAGGTATATAAGTTGGACAAGGCACTTTATGGTCTCCATCAGGCTCCTCAAGCTTGGTATGAGACTTTGTCCACTTATCTACTAGAAAATGAACTTAAGCGCGGGTTGGTTGATTGTACTTTGTTTTGTCAGAAAACGGGGGAGGATCTGCTGTTGGTGCAAATTTATGTCGATGATATTATTTTTGGCAGCTCAAACGAATAGCTTTCGAAGGATTTCGAGACGTTGATGCAAACCAAGTTTGAGATGAGTTCTATGGGAGAAATGTCTTTCTTTTTGGGCTTACAAGTTCAACAATCTGCTAAAGGGATTTTCATACATCAAACGAAGTATGTGAAGGATGTCTTGAGCCGGTTCAAAATTAAAGACGTTCGTGTTCCAGGAACTCCGATTCAGCTGTCGCATGGCCTTTATCCTGATGAAGATGGTGAAGAAGTTGAAGCCACTTTGTATAGGGCAATGATAGGTTCATTGATGTACTTAAAAGCTAGTCGTTCTGACATAATGTTTGTAGTTTGTTTGTGTGCTAAGTACCAAGCACCTCCGAAGTTATCACACTTGTATGCAGTTCGAAGGATTCTAGCTTATCTGAAGGGTAACACAGATCTCGGGAACTGGTATCCTCATGATGATAAGTTCGATTTATCTGCCTACTCGGATTCGGATTACGGCGGTTGTAAGATTAACTTCAAGTCAACCATGACCGGATGTCAATTCCTAGGCGATAGGTTGGTGTCTTGGCAATGTAAGAAACAGACATCCGTTGCTACGTCCACTGTAGAAGCTGAATACATTGCGGCTGCCAGTTGCTGCTCACAGGTTTTATGGATTCATCAGCAATTGCGGGATTACGGTTTGTAGTTTCTTACTACGCCTATACATATAGATAATTCGACTGCCATTTGTATTACTAAGAACCCCGTTCATCACTCTAAAATAAAACACATCGACATCCGATATCACTTTATACGTGATTGTTATGAGAAACATTTGATTGATCTATAAAAGATCCACACTGATTTTCAAAAAGCAGATCTTTTCACAAAGGCATTTGACAAAATCCGCTTTCGATATCTTTTGCAAATCAACGACATACACAAATTTCCGGCTTAGTAGTCGTCGGTTGATTAATTTTTTGTTTTTGATTTCTTTTTCTTCTTATACAATATCCAAAAATAGAGTTTTGTATTTTTCGGGGGAGAATTATCAAAAAATTAAAAAAAATGCAAAAAGTATAATTTTTTTTTGAAAAATGCAAAAAGCATAAAAAAATTTGAAAATCAAAAATTGAGAAATTGATCCGACCAAGCGAGAAATGATATTACATCAGCGTGTGTTATCAACCATGGATAAAGTAAAAAATAAAGGCTGTAGGTACTTGTTTGGTTAGTTGAATGCGTGAAGGCAAATCTGATATATGCTAGTATGATATAAACATAAAATTTCTGCTTGATTATTGTGAGGCACATCATGATGGATGTTGTGTAATTTTGGCAAATAAAAAATGAAAATAGCAAAACAGAATAAGAGATGTTCTGGTGTATGCATGCTTTCATTTTGCAAAAATTTCAACTTCTTTAATTTTTTTTATTTTGTCAAACGATCGACCTTTCTTTGCGTATCGAAAGATCGACCTGATTGGTGTTCGTTTGACGTTTTGCTTTATTTTCTTGGGTGTTTCGTATAATCCATCGGACTTTGTCACGTGTACAGGAGTACCGACCTGATTGTTGTTGGATTATACAATTTCTGCTTTATTTTCTATTTCTTATTTTCCTAAACAATCAGACTTTCTCTGTGTGCCTACCAGCCGACCTGATTGTTGTTTGTTTAGGGTTCTGCTTTATTTGTGCACGAAACACCATGGACGATAAATCTCTGTTGAAATCAAAATTCTGTGAAAAATATAAAAATAAAATAAGCCAGATTACCATTATTTCGGATTGTGTGGGCTATCATTTTGTCAATGCTTGTTAAATCATACCTTAACATATCAGAAAGCTAAATTGATCTGCCTGAGCTGAAATAAACTGAAAAGTTGTATTTGCTGCCAACTTGACTTGCATGCTCATGTGTCTGATGCACATTGGCTGATATGATCTCGCGTCTGGATCTTTCTCGCAAAAGTTTAAGTTATTTTAGCTTTTAAATCTGTCATTTCAATTTTTGTTTGGATATTTGTTTTGAATATCTGAAAATCTCAAAAAGATTTTCGGTGTGTTTTAGCATAATCTTGTAAAAATCCAAAAAAAATTTCGGTGTGTTTGAAAATTTTATAGAAATCAAAAAGATTTTGTTTCTATTTTATTTTCGATCAACCGATAGTGAAAAATCATTATTGTGCCGAATACAACCAAATGGACTTGAATTCAGGAAGTTCATCATCGAATTGAACAAAGTTTGTTGAAAATTGACAAAACTTAAAACTTGTGGGGTTCAATTTGAAGATTCATCAAATTTCAGGGGTCAAATTGTAAATTTTGAAAACTGTCCAAACCTAAAGTTCGGACAGAGTTCGGACCACTTTCGGATTGGGCGAAGGTGGAGTTCAGATGGAGTTCGGAGAAAATTTTAAACCGAACGTAGAGTTCGGACAGAGTTCGGACGTCCGAACTCCTCAGGCTATAAATAGCCAAACTTGAGGTTCGGACTTCACTATTTCTTATTATATCGAACTTATACCGAACTCTTGCCAAAATTTTTAAAAATTTGTTGACTGCGTATTTGAACATTCTGAGACCGGATTTAGGTAGGCTTCATGATTCCGAGTACACTGGTGTGCTTGATTGTCGTTTTTGGTCATGTATTGTGGGTTATCTGTTCGAAAAACCGTTCCGAGGGTTTTTAGTCCATAGATCTAAAAATTAACTATCAAAAACATGATTTCAGAAGTTAAAAAGAGTGTCTATGGATTCGAAATTAAAAACCGCTTAAAGGGTTCCATTTTTTGAAGTTTGTTTTGGTCTGATTCGAATTTTTGAGATTCAAATCTCTCGGAGATCGTCAAGTTCCGAACCTGAAGTTCGGACTTCGAACCTGGAGTTCGGACGAAGCTCGTCCAAAGTTCGGACTTTGACCATGAAGTTTGGACGTTGACCGAAGGTCAACATTGACCATAGGGTTCGGACCAGGTTCGGACATTGATCACAGTTCGTACCAAGTTCGGACAAGGTTCGGACCAGGTTCGCATATGATAGATTTTTGACTAAAAAGTTTATTGTTTATGCGAACGACAATGAACTGATGAAATTGGTGAATATATCTGTTAATAACATGGAATTTAATGAACTTTTCGTTTTATGTGTTTTCAGATATGGAAAACGATTTAAAAGTTGGTGACAGGCATAATATATATGCTCATCTTGGCGTTGCTCGATCAAAGCTCCGGAATTTGGAGGATGTGGAATATTTGACTTCTTACGTAGATCGAGGATTCATTATGCAATCACACAATCGTGTGATGTGTATCGTGATATTCCGGTGGAATTTTGGAGTACCGCAAGAACTATCACGGATGATCCTATCAGGATTTCTGCAACAGTTCAGAACCGAACTGTAGAGTTCACTGAAGCTGATATAAGAAGAGTCTTGAAGCTGATTGCTGACACAACAACATCACCATTAGAATTTTTACAAGCTTATAATGTGGCACTGTTGAAGCGGATTTGGTATACAGATGATCCAAGTAAGGAGTGGATTTACAAATCATCGCTCAGTGTTCCATACAAATACCTGGTGCATGTATTGCTGCTGTGTCTGGGGCACCGACTTTTAGGGCATGATGAAGTCAATCAGATGATGCTTTCACTACTAAATGCCTTGATAATGAATCGTCCATACAACGTTGCTGGATTAATCTTTCACTACATGAGAGATAATCTGACTCAAAGGCACAAGAAAGCAGCGTTGTATCCAAGATTTCTTCAGCTGATTCTGAATGATCTGTATCCAGATTTAGTGAAGCTTGAAAATCAAAAGATAGAGTTGAAACATATGAACGAGGCTAGTGTGGGTGCATTGGCTTCTTACCAGAAAAAGTCACCTGAAGAACAGCCAGAACTGAAGAGATTGATTGGTCACTTGGCTAATCTCAATTATATGGCACCAGCTCAGGGTGCAGTTCGTCATCCAGAGGGAAGTGATTCAGAAGAATTGGCTTATGGTTGGATTGAAGAACAGAACCAGCAACCACAACAAGCAAGAGTTAAAAGACCAAAACGAAGAATACCAGTTGTACAAGAACCCGTAAAACAAGAACCGGTTATCTCACAACCTTCTGTCTCAGAACCGGTGGTCTCAGCACACGAAGTCCATGCGACTGTCAGTGTGTCTGAAACACCAGCAGTTAACACTTTGATAGATTAAGATGAATCTGATGATGAAGATGAACTTGTGAATTTGGGGGCTAACTCTGAGGATGTGTCTGATACAAATGATCCGTTTGTTCGCATCAAGATCAATTCCAAATATGTAAAGGTGAGAAAAGGTAGCGAAGAACATTTCGCGTATCGTGCCAATTTGAAGAAAAGCAATGATCGTTACAAAGATCGTGTGTATGATGTTGTAGCCTCATCCGAATTAGATGAAGATTACAATCCCATTGCTGATGAAAGTCATGACAAGGGAAAACAACCGGTAACTGCTACTTCTTCAGTAGCTCCATCAAAGAAGAGGAAGAAGTCAGTTTCTGCCGGTGGGAGAGGAAAGAAACAGAAAGATCAATAGTTTATTTTGAAACCTCGTCCTAGTGTAACTTCTTCAGCAAGTCCAGTTATGTCTTTGCCAGAAATGACTACAACTACCATAACTTCTGTCTCTACAACACATGATGATGTTTTTCAAGGGGTTAGTCAGTCAGATTAACTCCAAGACTTGATGAATGCAACACGATCTACAACTGTTAGCACATCACCTTCAGCAAGTGCTGGTGCTCAGTATGTCAATCAGCCTATGGGTTCAACACCCACAACTCCTGTGTTCTCAACAGCTACAGCAGCTACAACTTCAACTCAATTAACATCGGAAGTCAAGTTCAATCTAGATCAAGGTTCTGTGTCTTTGTCTCAGGCCTGTACCCTTCAGAGTGCTTTAACTGATCAACAATCACAGATTAATAGTTTGAAAGCTAAGACTGAAGAGCAATCGAAGGTGATTACTGAGTTGAGATCAAGTAATGATGAATTGAGAGCTCAAAATGAATCTCAAGGTCGGTTGATTACTACCTTGCAGAGAGATTATTTGCAATTGTAGAGTCGGGAATGAAAAGTCGTGAGCGTTGGATCGTCTACTCAATCTAGCTATAACGGATACGAAACAAGTAATTAACCGATTGTTTTATTGATCTCACGAACAATAACAATCAGTAACACTCAGAATACAGACACAGAGAACACCTTAGTAAACACACACTTAAGATACACTCTGCTACACACTCGTTTACAAAACAATGACCAAACAACCTATTTATATGCTGCTGGCCGAACTCCTAGCGAACTTGGAGTTCGGCTGATCCGAACCTCAGGTTCGGACCAGGTTTGGCAGCAACAATTCTTGTCTTGAACTTGGACTTGTCTTGAATCAATTCAATACTTCACACGACGCATATATCATGTATCAACAAACTCCCCCTCGCCGTGTGCAGTAACTCTTCAACATCCTCAATACTGTATCTTCGAACAAACTCCCCCTCAAGTGTAGAATTTGTTCGTCCAATGAAATGAATCTTCGAACAAACTCCTCCTCAACTTGATAGTAGCTTAATCTTGAATACTTGATGATGTCTGGCGATTCTTTGGTCTTTATCAACAGCTTCAGAAGACTTGAAGTTGAGACATCTTTCACTGTAGCTACTGCTCAATCATTTAAATAATCTTGCCGCAAAACGTCTCTTCGAGACTCCAAGATATGATTTTGAAAATTGAATTTGTATCACGTGTTGATCAGATCGAAAATAAAGCAGAAACAAAATCTTTTTGACTTTTAGAAAATAATTCAATACTTCACACGACGCACATATCATGTATCAACAAACTCCCCCTCGCCGTGTGTAGTAACTCTTCAACATCCTCAATACTGTATCTTCAATCAAACTCCCCCTCAAGTGTAGAATCCGTTCGTCCAATGAAATGATTCTTCGAACAAACTCCTCCTCAACTTGATAGTAGCTTAATCTTGAATACTTGATGATGTCTGGTGATTCTTTGGTCTTTATCAACAGCTTCAGAAGACTTGAAGTTGAGACATCTTTCACTGTAGCTACCTGCTCAATCATTTAAATAATCTTGCCGCAAAACGTCTCTTCGAGACTCCAAGATATGATTTTGAAAATTGAATTTGTATCACGTGTTGATCATATCGAAAATAAAGCAGAAACAAAATCTTTTTGACTTTTAGAAAATTTATATCAAAACAAACCTAAAATCTTTTTGATTTTCCAAAACTTTTGCTAAAACACACCAAAAATCTTCTTGTATTTTTTCGAAATGAAATGAAAATGCAGTACAGAATTAAACACTATTTTTGGTATGAGAACAATCACTATATGGGATCATATTGGTCATGACGCACTGAACTACACTTCAATTTCAACTAATTAAAGCACATAAGTCATGCTGATTGCCGGTATAATTTGTCCATCTTAAACTCAGGTAGAATCATACTCATAACATATGGATATGTTAAGGTATTGATTAGATTTGCTTTGACCAGTGTATCCCACACTATGAGACATATTCAGACATTTTCCTTTTCTTTTTCTTTTGCTTTCTATTTTTGTGTGATTACACTTGTGAACTTTCACAAAGTATAATATTTTCATGATATCGTCAACTGTGTTCCATGCAAAAATAAATAAGAACGTTAAATCGTCTACCATAAGGTCGATCTTTCGATATGCAGATAAGGCCTGGATTTAACAAAATAAAGAAAATAAAACAAGTTGAAATTGTATAACCCAACAACAATCAGGTCGGTACTCCCGTACACGCAGGAAAAGTCCGATGAGTTATACGAAACATCGAGGAAAATAAAGCAGAATGTCAAATGAACAATGATCAGGTCAGTCTTGTGGACACGCAGAGAAAGTTCGATCGTTTGACAAAATAAAGAAAATCAAACAAGTCTAAATCTTTTCTAACACATGTATACATAGTGACTTCTCATTTTGATTTTCACACTTATTTTTCTTTTTGTCATGATGTGTGCATCAAGATGTTATCCACATGGTCAAGCATTAGTATTTAGTGTATATCACATCTGAATACTTTCTGATTTGCCGAGCCTACCAAACATATCAAACAATGATCTTATGGCTCTTTCATCTACTCTATTCATAAGTCAGATACGTAAGCCAATGTACCATCATTTCCCAAATGATCAATTTCTCAAAATTTTATATTCACCTTCCTTATATATTTTGCATGTATTCACCTTCCTTATATATTTTGCATAACATGCATTTTCACAGTTTCTCCCCCTTACATGCATCCCCCCCTTTAAAATGAAAACTCTATTTTTGGTTTTTCATTTTACAAAAACAAGACGCTATTTTTTGGTTTTTAGCAATTTAAAATGCACAAAGAAAGAAAAATTGATCAATCAACACGGATATCTTGCAGTTTTTAGAATTTCAGAAAATTTGCAGGTTAGAAAAATATATTGCAAGCAATTTAAATTAAGCA
Source organism: Deinandra increscens subsp. villosa (assembly GCA_039602395.1). Classification (NCBI taxonomy): domain Eukaryota; kingdom Viridiplantae; phylum Streptophyta; class Magnoliopsida; order Asterales; family Asteraceae; genus Deinandra; species Deinandra increscens. The sequence continues at coordinate 13,175,296 of JBCNJP010000024.1, read as the reverse complement.
GAATACTCCTCCATCAACACCTTTGCAATCATCAATAGGTCTTCTAGAAGTACTTGCACACTGGTCAAACTGATTAGTTCATAAATGACCCGAAGCGAATTGCCTCTGGTCGACCATTGTCCTGGTTTTGCTTAGAAACCACCTTTGGTTTCCAAAATTGTGATTGCTTTGGTAACTCAGCTTTTGATGAATCAATCACAGGTGACTGTGACGAAGAACCTACATTTTGAACCTTGTGAACCATAGGAACAAAACGTTTTTGTTTTAGAAAGAATGTAGATTCACATTCATCAAAAACTCTGCCTTGTTCATCAACGAACTTTGGTCTGGCAGGTTTACCAAAAACCAGTTTCCGTTGAAACCTTTGGTTTGATTCAGCAGGAAGTGGACACTCTTTTGCCATATGCCCTTTTTGGCGACAAACATAGCATATTCGTTCAGATTTATCCCACCTTTTAGGTGCCTGCACAGAATTACAAACATAGATATCTCGAACATGATCATAAAAAGAATCATATACCTGTCGGCGGTGATCATGAACCCATTTAGATGTTGGGCTTCGAGAATAAGAACCATCAGAAGAACATATGACGGTTTGATTCTTGAAGGTTCTTGTAGCATCCTTCTTCTCAAAAACTTCAGAGATCTTCCTAGCATCGACGCAGTGAAGAGGAAACTCTTTGTCATATCTTTTTCGAACCTTTGAGTTTGTAAAAACGCTCAAGTTGAACCTTCTCAGCCTTGAAGACTTCCTTATTCACTTGCTTCATTTTAAGCTTCTTCAACTCTTGTGATGTTGATGATGGAACCTCCTCAGCATTGACATTCTGTGCTTTAAAACCCAAACTAACATGCTTTCCAAAAACATTTTCCTCAGAATGTAAATTCTGGTGTCTATCCGTTGCTAACTTTGAAAATTCAACTTTGATTTCATTAATATTTTTCTGCTCGAAGAAGATCGTCTCATTAAATTCAGTTGAGAACGAATCTTTTCACTTGAAGTAGCTGATTTCTCATTATCAGCTGAAGATGAACCAGAAACAAACTTAGGAGCCGGAGGAATCTCAGAATTTTTTCCCTTCTTCTTCTTATTTCTTGTTTTTCTTCTTTTTCACAATCTTCTCTTCTTCTAAATTTGATGATGAAACCTTTGAATAATCATACTCTTCCACCTTTTCTTGCACCTCTTTGAAAGCTTCTTTGATAGTAGCAGGGGGTGAGGCTGTTTTATCAAACATCTTTTTTTAATTTTCATCTTCAGCCAGAAAACTTGTGAACAATTGAGAATTTGAGACATTATTCAGCAAACGATTTGCATCGATGACTTGAGAATTTGAGACATTATTCAGCAACCTTATGCGTTTCAAATTTCTGCATTCGAAGATTTTCCAGCCCTTCAAACAATTCTTTCTTCAATTTATCTTCATTCCGTTTTTGAATCTCCAAGTTTGCAGTTTGAACTTTATTAACACTAACCAATTCCTGCTTCTCATCCAAATATTTTTCCATAACCGCTTGATAACTTGCAATCTTAGCAGCAGATTCTTCAGCATCCTTTGTAAGTAGATCAAGCTTGATTTTAGACTTATCAAAAAGATTCTGAAAATCATTTGCAGCATCTTCTGCTTCATCCTTCCATTTTTTAACTTCTTGAACCAACTCCTCTTTTTCTTTACTTAACCTTCCATTATTTTCTTCAAGCATCTTGACGTCCTTCATCAAAGACTCATTCTTCAATATAACGTTCTTTTCATTTCTTGTAGAAATCTCCAATTCTTCTTTCACCAACTTGACTTCTCCAGATAGCTTTTGAATTTCATTCAATAAAAACACATTTTCTTTCAATAAACTTTCCATCTTTTCAGCGTATTCATAAGAACTCGGTGCTGAACTTGTATCTGGACTTGTGTCTGTACAATATTCTTCTTGTTGATCATGAGTGACAATCAAAGCAGATGAATCAAAATGTTTACCCCAATCATACACACCATCATTTGGACTTGTTAAAGCCGTCTTGTTTGCATTACTTGATGAGGGTTGTGTAAAACCGGGTTCGCTAACATGTGCTTGTTGACATTCTCTAGCAAAATGTATAAGCTTCGAACACTTGTAGCACTTGATATTTGATTTATCAAAACACAATTTGCCACTAAAAGCTAGTTTTCCAGTTTTCTTATAATATCGTTGTGACCTTTGAGTTAACATAGCAAGTTGCCAAGGGATATCTAACTCATTCAATTGATCATCATCAAGCTCATTTAAATCTTCTTTAATTAATTGTGCTTTCCCAACATCATTAATAATCATCCCAAAAGATGAAGAAATGAGAGCAGCAATCAGTTTGGCACATTCATCCACTGATTGAACAGAAAAAACACTTTGACTTGATGATTCTAGAATTGTAAAACCGCAACATTTTGAAGACTCAGAGTTCCCAGAAACTCCAGCCATAAAAGCAACACATGGTGCAGAACTCAGATTTGGCTTATCTTTAGCATTCATGCTAGCAGTATTCTCTCCATGATACAACTCAGGATTTTCTAAAGTAGCAGTTGACTTATTTGAATTTAACATTTCCATTTCCCGAGCATGAAGTTTTCCATTAAGCTCGTGAAATATTAGTGTAGAGTATTCTTTATCATGAGTGAGTAACAAAACATAGTTTTCCCACTTTTCAGGCAAAGCTTCCATAATCTTTTCTTTCAAGTCTGCATCAGTTTTCTCAATTCCAACCACCTTTAATTCACTAATCAGATGTGAAAACCGTGAAACAAGAGCAGTAATGTTCTCATTGTCATAATGTTGAAAATTATCAAATTCTTTATTCAACACTTTCTTTCGACTCTTCTTATAGTCATCATTCCCCTCACATCTTGCTGATAAAGCATCCCATAATTGTTTTGATTTCTTGCACGTACTAAATTAATGTAACAACTTAGTGGGTAATGCCATTGTAAGATAACCAAAAGCTTTTTGTTTAATCTCACATGATTTCCTTTCAGCAATGTCGAAGGTATGAACTTCCTTGAAATCTCCTTGATCAGTTAGATGTTGATAAAGCTTCTTGATTGGAATCCATAAATCGATATCATTCATACTTATATAAGCCGAAAATCATTGCTTCCAATTCTGATAATCTTCCAATTTCAATAACTTGGGAACTTTCTGACTTGTTCCAATTTCGAAAGCAAAATTCATCATGGTCTGCATCGCAGCAAAAGCTTGAAATTCCGACATTGTTAAAAATTGGAATTCTGTTTGTCCGAACCTTATCCCAACCTAACCCTGTGATCCGAACTGTTCCGAACTATGTCCAAACTTCCAACGAACCTTACTTAGTTACACTATTGCCGAAACCTTTCCTAACCTTTACCGAACTCGTACCGAACCTTCCCCGAACACAGATCAAACCGAACACTGCCCGAACCTCTCACGAACCTCTACCGAAAAGAACAGTCCGAACAATGACCGAATCGTTACCGAACCCGAAACGAACTCTCGCCAAACCTCGTCCGAACTAGGACTTCAGAGCAGTTAGTCCGAACTTGAACGGTAACAGCCGAACTTCACCATTTTCGTTCAAAAATTTCGATTTTGGACAGAATTTGACGAGATTTGTAGCAGTGGACCAGAAAAAGTGACGAGAAATGATTTAGGAGCAATATTTTCACAAAAGACTCGATCGAGGTGATCAAAAATTTGCAAAAACACTCAAAAATCACTCAAAAATACTCATTTCGTGTTGAAAATCTGAGAATAGCAACCACAAATCAGTAGAATGAACCAGAGAGCTTTGATACCACTTGAAAGGTCGTGAGCGTTGGATCGTCTACTCAATCTAGCTATAACGGATACGAAACAAGTAATTAACCGATTGTTTTATTGATCTCACGAACAATTACAATCAGTAACACTCAGAATACAGACACAGAGAACACCTTAGTAACACACACTTAAGATTCACTCTGCTACACACTCGTTTACAAAACAATGACCAAACAACCTATTTATATGCTGCTGGCCGAACTCCTAGCGAACCTGGAGTTCGGCTAATCCGAACCTCAGGTTCGGACCAGGTTCGGCAACAGCAATTCTTGTCTTGAACTTGGACTTGTCTTGAATCAATTCGATACTTCACACGACGCACAGATCAGGTATCAACAGGGAATCAGCTAAAGATCGGGAGATTATACGTTTGAGTATGGCTAGTCAGACCCAGAGTGCTATGCTTCTTGAAATGAGTGAGCAAATAAAATTCTTGATGTCGAAATTTAAAGCTCCGGGGGAGATTGGGTCTGGTTCTGGTTGTCAAGAGGATTATATGAAGTATTTGAATGATGATCATGATCATGAAGATCCTCAAGGTAATGTTGGTGGAGGATCAGGCCCGACTGGAACCACTGGTTCGGGTGCTGGGACATCTACATCCCAGGGGGTGACAAATTCAAGAGAAGCTGTGACATCCGAGAATTCCAAGGTTAACTTCCGTTAGACAATCTCCGTTAGTTACGTTATGAGTGTTAACTTAGTAACTAATGCTTAACTAGGCCGAATACGTCCACGACCTTTGGTTGATCACTGAACCCGACCACTTGTGTTATGTGTTCATTTATTTATGGTCATTATGTGCAATGTGATTTAAACGCATGATTTAGTATTATTAATAGCATGACAAATTCATGAATCGTGCTTATCTTGCTTAGAATGTAAATTGGCCCCTTTTGGTTGCCAGCGAAACTACCGAGCGAAACTGTAGATTCGCTCGGTAGCTAAACTTTTGATGTACGTGTATTCAGAGCCAGTTTCGCTTGGCCAGCGAAACTGCCAGCGAAACTAGCACCTGATCTATATGATATATAAAGCCAACCCTAAACCCTAATCCTCATTACTTACATCATTTCTCAAAAACACACACACACTCTCCTGAATCCTGGCCAGCCGAGAACCACCACGAGCCGCCATCATCTCAGTTAGTGGACTCATCCATTCGGATCCTAGATCAAACCGTGAGTCCCCAAAACCATCTTTTCTTGCATACTCTATGTGTTTTCTTAAAAAGCATGCTTAGATCTTCATGAAATCGTGTATGCTTGTAGTATGATGCTTAGGAATGCTAGATCTATCATAAAGTCTGTAACTTTACGTGTGAAATCAAGCCATAATGAAGATTCATGCTAGTTAGGTTAACTTTGTGCTAAAAAATGAGCTTTGAGGTGTTTTTTTGGTGATTTGATGATGAAAACTCATGTTTAAGGTGTTAAAATTGCCTCTGTGATGTTGGTAAATGTTTATGCATGCTAGATATTGAATTACATGATGTATGGAAGCTGTTAGATTGATTTTTGGGCTGATTTACGAGTTTTTTGCGACCAGCGAAACTGGCTGTTCGCTGGGCGAAACTATATAGCGAAACTATTTAAATATCCTTCCAGCGATACTATACAGCGAAACTATAGTGTCGCCGTGAAAACTAAGTAGACCTGCTCGAACGAAACTACCGAGCGAAACAACCATAGACTCCTGAACGAAAGTTCAAACCAGTTTCGAGCGAATCTAAGCTAGCGAAACTGTGTCATCAGTTTCGAGCGAAACTAGCTAGCGAAACTGTGTCATCAGTTTCGAGCGAAACTAGCTAGCGAAACTGTGTCATCGGGTATTCCCTAGCGAAAGTGCTGCCCGTGCACATAGCGAAACTGGGTAGCGAAACTGTGCCAAGACCAAAACCCAAACTTGTGTAACTTATTTGAATGTTATGCCATGACTTACATGATTATGCAATAATGAAACATGCTTTGATTTCTGAGTTATGTGAACCCTCGTTTATGATCAACCATCGGTGTCGTGTGTCGGTATGTCGTGTCATAGTTCCAACGTGCTATGTTATGGGCCATAGTGACGTAAGTTAAATATTAGACACAAAACTAATACTTAAGACCTAAACGTGTTCTTAGGTCTTCGTTAAGCAAACAATACTTGGATTATTTAGCAAGAGTAGCAGTGCAACCCAAGGTGAGTGTCACTAACCCGTTTACTGTGAGCCCGTTTGGGACACACTGAATAACTCAATGAAAAACAATGCTGACAACCCTATGAGTGCTACGCACCTCTTTTATGAACTTGAAACCTTATGAGTGCCACGCACCTCTTTGATAAACTTGAAGTGTTTTATGGGAAACACTTGTGGAACTTAAACAAAACTATTTCTGAAAACATTTTGAGAATTCATGAGAATCCGGTAAACCGTTTTAATATGGCTAGAGTAGGTTAAAGTCTAAACCACATGATATCACATGATCTCTAAGGATTGCCTTTTAACTGAAAAAGTCCTCAACTTAATTGTGCCATTAATTGTAAAGCGAGGGGATGTTGGGTAGATCTACTGGAGTTTGACAAACTCCGCCTCGTGACACTGGAGGTGCACGGAGGTACAATATCAGCCTATCTGACCGTGATCCCGAGAGGACACGGGGGAGGCAAAGCCGCGATGACATATGTCCGCAAAACAAAATAGATGATGGCGATGCCACTACATTACTTATCAGTCAGCTTTGGTACAAACTTCCTTAGTGCATGGAACAACGGATTAGCTACCCGCGATATCGGTTGAGCACTTTAATTTTACAAAACTAGCACATACCCGATAACGCATGTTACGGACATTACTTTTACTAAATCACGCTACTATGATTATGGACTGGTGTATTATCACTGAGCATTGCTTTTCACAAATAAATATTACATAAGTATATGTTGGCACAATTATGATAATGAGACCGGGCCACTGCGTGACAAGCCCACTGTGAACTCACCAACCGTTAGGTTGACACTTGCGTGGTTTAAACTTTTGCAGATCGCTGAGGAGTATCCGGAGCGGGTTGGCATGGCACATGAAGACATTTTACTTTTGTTTAAATCAAATTGGGAATTTAAAACAATGATTTTGTAAAGCACGTGGTTAGTGCTAAGACAATATTTTCCGCTGCGTATTTTGAGACTTTATTTATGACATATATTTGGACTAACTCTGATTCGTTTAGTATTTGTAACTAATGGTTGTGGTCCTGGTTTGCTCGCACCCCTTAACGGTATAAACTCCGTTAGTGGTTAATTGGGGGTGTGACAGATTGGTATCAGAGCCATAAGTTGCAGAGAACTGGAATCATATTTGAAAAACGATTTGGAAACTGCAACTTGAAACCTTAGTTACAAACGAACAAACAAATTCCCAAAGACAAAATTTTCACGTGCCAACCTGGGATACTCGCTCTGCTGTGTAAGTAAATGCTTCGTACGTATGTATATATATATATATAAATATATATATATGACCGTGTCTAGGTAGTCTAACGGAAAACCTTAGGGAAAATTTTCACACACGAATACGAAATGCGAACGCTAATACGCACACTATTCCGGGGGAAAGCGACAACGAAACGATGCTACACGCTACGTCCTGATTTCTACTACGATGACTACACCGACGGTGACTTTTATGGGAAAGCCTGACTTTCGACGATAGTACTTACGACTTACGACGCTCTCCGACGACGCCTCGATTTTGCACGAAAATTTTTCTGGACTAATAGTGGGATAACGGGAAATTGTTAATATGCATATTATGGGATATGTATAGAGTATAACTGTAACTGAACACTGGCTACTTTAACTGTCCAGAAAATGCCTAGAAGAGGACACGGAAGGAACAACATTAACCTGACACCTGCGCAACTGCAAGCTATGATAAACGAACACGTGCAAGCCGCAGTGGCAGCTGTCCAAGCTACATTCGCCGCGCAGGGTAATTATTATGCCGGTTAAGGCACAAAGCGATTACATTTGACTTGTTTAAACTTAAAACCCGAATTATTTATGCATCAGGAAACCTCCATCACTGCACGTTTAAGTCCTTCATGGACTGCAAGCCGATGACGTTTTCCGGCGAGGAAGGAGCGGTAGGACTCCTCAGGTGGATCGAGAAGTCTGAGAAGGTCTTCTCTATGTGCAACTGCCCTGCTGAGAGCAAAGTGAAATATGCGACTGGTACCTTTGAGGGAGCTGCTCTCACTTGGTGGAATGCCGAAATCCAGATGATTGGGTTAGATGCGGCTAATAACATGGAATGGGAAGCGTTTAAGGAACTGATTATGGAGGAGTACTGTCCCCGTGACCAAGTAAAGAAGTTAGAGGGTGAATTCTTGAATCTGAAAATGATAGGGTCTGAAGTTGAACAGTATACTGCGCGTTACCACGAATACGCGGTACTATGCCCAACAATGGTGGATGCTGAGTTCAAACGCATCGAGCGTTATTTGGAAGGCCTCGCGCCTCAAATCAAAGGACTAGTGACTGCCAGCAACCCCACAACCGTGCAGCAAGCCATCCGTTTGGCTCACAAGCTTACTGACCAGGAAATTGAGAAAGGTACACTTCCTGCAAAAGCCTCAGAGAAGACTGCCTTAAGTGGCAAAAGAAAAGCTGATGATGAAGCTCCTGAAAACTCAATGAACAATCAGAGTGTTGGAAACAGCACTGGGAGGTCTTATAACTCCCAAGGCCAAAGCAAAAGGTCTGGGAACAACAGTGGAAGCAACCGCCAGGGCGGTAACGGTCAAAGCAACTACAAGGGTAACCTGCCCATGTGTAACAAGTGTGGGAAGCATCACGCTGGTATTTGTAGAAGGAGTTTGAACTGTGAAAGATGTGGCAAGAAAAGCCACGAAGCAAAAGACTGCTGGGCAATTTTACCTGAGCAACAAAACCGCCCAAGGCAAAACAACAACAACAACTCATGGCCACAACAACAACTATGGAAACAACCGGGGCAACGGAAACAACAATGGTCAGAACCGTAACAACAACAATGAAGCTCCCAGAGGAAATGGTAATGGGAACTGCTATGAATGTGGTGCTCAAGGCCACATTAAAAGGGACTGCCCACAGTTGAGAAGACAGGGAAATGGAAATCAGGGAAACAATGGTGGGAATGGTAATGGCGGAGGAAATGGCAACGGGAATGGTAACGGCAGGGGAAGAGCTTTTGTTATGGGGCAAGGAGAAGCTCGCAACGACGCCAACGTGATTAACGGTAAATTTATGCTAAATGGTTTCTTCGCTACTGTATTGTTTGATTCTGGTGCTGAAAGAAGTTTTATTTCCACTAAGTTTGCTAAGCTAATTAATGCTAAACCGATTGACTTAGATGCTAAGTATGTGGTAGAGTTAGCGAATGGTAAACTTCATGATACGACTCAGATAGTTAAGGACTGTAAGTTAGAACTAGCTGGCCATACGTTAGGAATCGATCTTATGCCTTTCCCGATTGGTAGTTTTGATGTCATAGTAGGAATGGATTGGTTATCTGAAAACCGAGCTGAAATTTTATGTCAAGAAAAAGTGGTTCGTATTCCACTCGAAGAAGGTGAAGTGTTAACAGTTCAAGGTGAAAAAGGTGGAACAGTCACCGGTATTATCTCGTTTCTTAAAGCTCAAAAGTGTCTTCGTAAAGGACACTTCGCGGTACTTGCAAACGTCACCGACACGACACTTCCCGAGCGTAAAATCGACGACTACCCAATAGTCCGCGACTTCCAAGATGTATTTCCTGACGAATTGCCTGGTTTGCCTCCATTTCGACAAGTCGAGTTTGGAATCGACTTAGCTCCCGGAGCGGCTCCGATTGCACGCGCGCCGTATCGTTTGGCGGTGAGCGAACTCAACGAACTCTCCGCACAACTTCAAGAGTTACTCGACAAAGGATTTATTCGTCCAAGTTCGTCTCCATGGGGAGCACCGGTATTGTTTGTTAAGAAGAAAGATGGAACGTTCCGAATGTGTATCGACTACCGAGAGCTTAACAAGGTTACGATCAAGAATCGGTATCCACTTCCTCGAATCGACGATCTCTTCGACCAACTGCAAGGTTCGAGCTACTTTTCAAAGATTGATCTACGGTCTGGATATCACCAACTTCGTGTTCGTGATGAAGATATCCCCAAGACTGCTTTCAGAACTCGGTATGGTCATTACGAGTTTTTAGTTATGCCGTTTGGGCTAACTAATGCGCCTGCTGTGTTTATGGATCTGATGAATCGGGTGTGCAAGCCGTACCTCGATCAGTTTGTGATAGTTTTCATTGACGATATATTAATCTACTCCAAGACAAAGGAAGAACACGAGAATCACCTACGACTTATCTTAGAATTGCTCCGCAAGGAACAGCTTTACGCTAAGTTTTCAAAGTGTGACTTTTGGATTCGCGAAGTCCAGTTTCTTGGACACATTGTTAATAAGGATGGAATTCATGTCGACCCAGCTAAAGTGGAAGCTATCAAGAATTGGTCTACTCCGAGAGCGCCGACCGAAATCCGACAATTTTTGGGACTTGCCGGATATTACCGAAGATTCATCAAGGGTTTCTCGCAATTGGCTCAACCCTTAACAGCCTTAACGCACAAAGGAGTGCAATATAGATGGGGTGAAAAAGAAGAACACGCGTTTCAAACTCTTAAGGACATGTTATGTTCAGCTCCGATTCTCTCGTTACCCGAAGGGGTTGACGACTTCGTGGTTTACTGCGATGCATCCATTCAAGGACTCGGTTGCGTGTTGATGCAACGAGACAAAGTGATTGCCTACGGGTCCAGGCAACTGAAGGTTAATGAGAAGAATTACACAACACATGATTTGGAATTAGGAGCCGTTGTATTTGCACTCAAGATTTGGAGACATTACCTCTACGGAACAAAGTGCACGATATTTACCGACCACAAAAGCTTACAACATATCTTTGAACAAAAGGACCTCAACATGCGACAGCGAAGGTGGGTCGAGCTACTAAATGATTATGACTTAGCAATTAAGTATCACCCGGGAAAAGCCAATGTTGTGGCTGACGCCTTAAGCCGAAAAGAGTACGAAAAGCCTCGACGAGTACGAGCGCTGCAACTTACCATTCACACGGGACTGCCGGATCGAATCCGCGATGCCCAACGAGAAGCTTTAAAAGAAGAAAACTTCGCAGCTGAAGCACTGCGAGGGGTGGATGGTAACTCTGAAATTAAGTCCGACGGACTCAGATATTACAATGACAGAATTTGGATTCCTTTACTTGGGAATCTCCGTGAGCTCGTGATGGACGAGGCTCACAAATCAAGGTATTCGGTGCACCCAGGATCGGACAAAATGTACCAAGATTTGAAGAACTTGTACTGGTGGCCGAATATGAAAGCCGACATTGCGCGATATGTGGCTAAGTGTTTAACATGCTCAAGAGTTAAGATCGAGTACCAAAAGCCTTCTGGATTATTGCAGCAACCCAAGATCCCGGAGTGGAAGTGGGAGGATATCTCCATGGATTTCGTAACGGGACTACCTCATCGATCGAATCGACCGGATGCGATTTGGGTTATCATTGATCGACTAACCAAATCTGCACATTTTATTCCAATGAGGGAAAGTGACAATATGGATAAGTTAACGAAGTTGTATATTGACCGAATTGTGGCACGTCATGGAGTGCCTAAGACCATTATCTCCGACCGAGATCCTCGATTTACTTCCCGACTGTGGCAATCTATGCAAGACGCACTGGGAACCAGACTGGATATGAGTACAGCTTATCACCCGCAGACCGATGGTCAGACGGAACGAACTATTCAGACTTTGGAAGACATGCTCCGAGCTTGCGTTCTCGACTTCGGTAAAGACTGGGAGGCTCACCTTCCGTTGGTGGAGTTCTCCTACAACAACAGTTATCATACGAGCATTGGTGCAGCACCTTTTGAAGCTCTTTATGGCAGAAGATGTAGATCGCCCGTGTGTTGGGCCGAAACGGGTGAGAAAGGACTCACTGGACCGGAAATCATTCATGATACAACGGAACGAATTATTCAAATCAGAAAGCGGATAGCCGCAGCACGTGACAGGCAAAAGAGCTATGCCGACAAACGCCGTAAACCTTTGAAGTTCGAGGTAGGCGACAAGGTACTATTGAAGGTATCTCCCTGGAAAGGAGTGATACGCTTCGGAAAGCGTGGAAAGCTGAATCCTCGCTATATCGGTCCATTTGAAATCATTGGGGAAGTAGGCCCGGTGGCCTACCGATTACAACTCCCTGCAGAACTCGATGGAGTTCACAACGTGTTTCACGTTTCTAACCTGAAGAAATGTCTGGCTGAAGACACTGAGATAATTCCTTTGGAGGAATTGGAAATTGATGAACATCTGAGATTTATTGAGCAACCGGTAGAAATCATGGGACGCGAGGAGAAAGCCCTCAAACGTAGCAAGATTCCGATCGTCAAGGTTCGATGGAACTCAAAGCGTGGACCTGAATATACTTGGGAACGGGAGGATCAAATGAAGAGAAAGTATCCTCACTTGTTCGAGCAAACGTCCACGGAAACTCAAGGTATGATTTAATTTTGGGGACCAAAATTCCTTTAACAGGAGGAGGATGTGGCGACCCTAAAACTTTTGCTTTCTTTCCCCAGCAACTACAGCAACAACGACAGCCGAGGCTGCGAACGCTACAACGCAAGAATAATTTTCGGGACGAAAATTCCATTTACAAGGGGATGATGTGACATCCGAGAATTCCAAGGTTAACTTCCGTTAGACAATCTCCGTTAGTTACGTTATGAGTGTTAACTTAGTAACTAATGCTTAACTAGGCCGAATACGTCCACGACCTTTGGTTGATCACTGAACCCGACCACCTGTGTTATGTGTTCATTTATTTATGGTCATTATGTGCAATGTGATTTAAACGCATGATTTAGTATTATTAATAGCATGACAAATTCATGAATCGTGCTTATCTTGCTTAGAATGTAAATTGGCCCCTTTTGGTTGCCAGCGAAACTACCGAGCGAAACTGTAGATTCGCTCGGTAGCTAAACTTTTGATGTACATGTATTCAGAGCCAGTTTCGCTTGGCCAGCGAAACTGCCAGCGAAACTAGCACCTGATCTATATGATATATAAAGCCAACCCTAAACCCTAATCCTCATTACTTACATCATTTCTCAAAACACACACACACACTCTCCTGAATCCTGGCCAGCCGAGAACCACCACGAGCCACCATCATCTCAGTTAGTGGACTCATCCATTCGGATCCTAGATCAAACCGTGAGTCCCCAAAACCATCTTTTCTTGCATACTCTATGTGTTTTCTTAAAAAGCATGCTTAGATCTTCATGAAATCGTGTATGCTTGTAGTATGATGCTTAGGAATGCTAGATCTATCATAAAGTCTGTAACTTTACGTGTGAAATCAAGCCATAATGAAGATTCATGCTAGTTAGGTTAACTTTGTGCTAAAAAATGAGCTTTGAGGTGTTTTTTTTGGTGATTTGATGATGAAAACTCATGTTTAAGGTGTTAAAATTGCCTCTGTGATGTTGGTAAATGTTTATGCATGCTAGATATTGAATTACATGATGTATGGAAGCTGTTAGATTGATTTTTGGGCTGATTTACGAGTTTTCTGCGACCAGCGAAACTGGCTGTTCGCTGGGCGAAACTATATAGCGAAACTATTTGAATATCCTTCCAGCGATACTATACAGCGAAACTATAGTGTCGCCGTGAAAACTAAGTAGACCTGCTCGAACGAAACTACCGAGCGAAACAACCATAGACTCCTGAACGAAAGTTCAAACCAGTTTCGAGCGAATCTAAGCTAGCGAAACTGTGTCATCAGTTTCGAGCGAAACTAGCTAGCGAAACTGTGTCATCTGTTTCGAGCGAAACTAGCTAGCGAAACTGTGTCACCGGGTATTCCCTAGCGAAAGTGCTGCCCGTGCACATAGCGAAACTGGGTAGCGAAACTGTGCCAAGACCAAAACCCAAACTTGTGCAACTTATTTGAATGTTATGCCATGACTTACATGATTATGCAATAATGAAACATGCTTTGATTTCTGAGTTATGTGAACCCTCGTTTATGATCAACCATCGGTGTCGTGTGTCGGTATGTCGTGTCATAGTTCCAACGTGCTATGTTATGGGCCATAGTGACGTAAGTTAAATATTAGACACAAAACTAATACTTAAGACCTAAACGTGTTCTTAGGTCTTCGTTAAGCAAACAATACTTGGATTATTTAGCAAGTGTAGCAGTGCAACCCAAGGTGAGTGTCACTAACCCGTTTACTGTGAGCCCGTTTGGGACACACTGAATAACTTAATGAAAAACAATGCTGACAACCTTATGAGTGCTATGCACCTCTTTTATGAACTTGAAACCTTATGAGTGCCACGCACCTCTTTGATAAACTTGAAGTGTTTTATGGGAAACACTTGTGGAACTTAAACAAAACTATTTCTGAAACGAAACTGAAAACATTTTGAGAATTCATGAGAATCCGGTAAACCGTTTTAATATGGCTAGAGTAGGTTAAAGTCTAAACCACATGATATCACATGATCTCTAAGGATTGCCTTTTAACTGAAAAAGTCCTCAACTTAATTGTGCCATTAATTGTAAAGCGAGGGGATGTTGGGTAGATCTACTGGAGTTTGACAAACTCCGCCTCGTGACACTGGAGGTGCACGGAGGTACAATATCAGCCTATCTGACCGTGATCCCGAGAGGACACGGGGGAGGCAAAGCCGCGATGACATATGTCCGCAAAACAAAATAGATGATGGCGATGCCACTACATTACTTATCAGTCAGCTTTGGTACAAACTTCCTTAGTGCATGGAACAACGGATTAGCTACCCGCGATATCGGTTGAGCACTTTAATTTTACAAAACTAGTACATACCCGATAACGCATGTTACGGACATTACTTTTACTAAATCACGCTACTATGATTATGGACTGGTGTATTATCACTGAGCATTGCTTTTCACAAATAAATATTACATAAGTATATGTTGACACAATTATGATTATGAGACCGGGCCACTGCGTGACAAGCCCACTGTGAACTCACCAACCGTTAGGTTGACACTTGCGTGGTTTAAACTTTTGCAGATCGCTGAGGAGTATCCGGAGCGGGTTGGCATGGCACATGAAGACATTTTACTTTTGTTTAAATCAAATTGGGAATTTAAAACAATGATTTTGTAAAGCACGTGGTTAGTGCTAAGACAATATTTTCCGCTGCGTATTTTGAGACTTTATTTATGACATATATTTGGACTAACTCTGATTCGTTTAGTATTTGTAACTAATGGTTGTGGTCCTGGTTTGCTCGCACCCTTTAACGGTATAAACTCCGTTAGTGGTTAATTGGGGGTGTGACAGAAGCTATGTCGATTACCTCAATCCCGTTGAATCAAGCTGCAGTGAGTATGGATGAGTTCAAACAAATGTTGCAAACACTAGAAGAAGGTGAATTTGTTGGTGAACTTACAGCCGAACAGCTTCAAGTAGCGTTTGATTTGAACGACAAGGAGATGAAGAGAGCTTTTGAAAAGACACCCGAGAAATTTGAATCATCAGAGCCAGAGTTGGAGGAAGATATGTTTGAAGAATAAGTTGAGGTTGAAGACATTACCGAGGAAGAGTATCCTGGCATGTACTCAAATTTCAGCAACAACAACCAAGCTGGTGATGATTTTGAATTCTTTCCGAAAGATAAAGGTGATGAAGCTGAAGAGAGGTTAAAGAAGAAAGAAGCTGAAATACCTGAAGACCCAGTTGCAAAGGAGGCAAAGGAACAAAGACAACGTCGGGTGTATAATGATTATTTGAAGGAGTTTCATGCCAACTATGTTCCACC
>JBCNJP010000024.1:13109058-13159058 GCA_039602395.1 Deinandra increscens subsp. villosa | reverse complement strand
CTTTAGAAGACAAAAGTGCAGTTTTCTTTTTTGTTTGACCTATAATAACTTAATCTTGGGCAAAAATCTCCTTCATAGAACCAAGATATTTTGATTTTGAAGTTAGTTTTGTATCATGTATTGGTGGTAAAAAAACAAATAAGAAACAAAATATTTTGGCTTTTTGAAACTTTATATCAAAACACACCAATAATCTTTTTTAATTTTTCTAAGGTTATACTAAAACACATCTAAAATCTTTCTGGATTTTTCAAATATGAAAATATAACTGCAATACAGAATCAAACACTATTTTTTTATGTTTTGCAAGAAAGATCACAACTTGGAATCATATTGGACATAATACGCTGAACTACACTTCAATTTCAAGTACTTCAGCACAAAAGCCATGTCAATTGCTGGTATAATTTGTTCATCTTAAACTCAAGCGCAATCATACTCATAACATCTAGATATGTTAAGGTATATTAAATTTCCTTTGACCAATGTACTCATACTGTCAAACATATTCAGGTATGTTTCACATTTTTTCGTGTGATTAGACTTGTTATTATCACATAATGTTTTGTATTCATGATATACTCAACTGTGTTCCATGCAAAAAGGAATAAGAACGTTAATTCGTCTACCTTAAGGTCGATCTTTTGATACGCAGATAAGGCCTCAGATTTAACAAAATAAGAAAAATAAAACAAGTTGAAGTTGTATAATCCAACAACAATCAGGTCGGTCTTGTAGTCACGCAGAGAAAGTCCGATGAATTATATGAAACACCAAGAAAAATAAAGCAGAACCTCAAATGAACAACTATCAGGTCGATACTCACGTATCGTAGAGATAGTCTGATCAGTTAAGAAAATCAAATAAGTTTAAATTTTTTTTTCAATATGAAAACATGTATACATAATGACTCTTCGTTTTCTTTTCACATATCTTTTTATATATCTTGAGATATACATCAAGATCTTATCCACTAGGTCAAGCATTAGAATTTAATGTATAGCACATTTGAATACCTTCTGATTTGCTGAGCCTACCTAGCACTTCAATCAATGATCTTATGCCTTTTTCATCTACTTTATCCATGAGTCAGACAAGTAAGCCAATGTACCATCATTTCTCAATTTTGTCAGATCAATTTCTTATTTTCTTAATGTTTTTGTATTTTTAATTGCTTTTTCCCCGTTAAAATGAAAACTTTATTTTTGGATTTTTCATATTAACTGAAAACAAAAACACTATTTTTGTTTTTTTGGTTTTTTGGCAATTTTCTCTCCCTAAACTACAAACGAAATGCATTAATGAAAGAAAAATGACTAACCGATATAGATACCATTCAGTTTAAGCTTTCAGAAAAAAATTTGTTTGAAATTTGAATCTTTGAAAATTAAGTTACACATGAAACTCCAGTATCAGTAATCTTTTAATCACCAACGGGTCTTCTTGAAGTACCTACACACTAGCCAAACAAATTAGTTGTCAAATGACCCGAAGCCGATTGCTTCTGGTCGTCCAATGTCCTGATTACCCTTGAAAACCACTATAAGTTTCCAAAACATTTATGTTTTTTTCAGTCTTTGATGAACCGTCCACTTTTGTTGTGGATACACAACCTACAGTTTTATCTGTTTAAAAACCAGAAATATGTTTGTTTGTAGACTTAAAGCCTCTAGTTAATGGCTCATCAAACACTCTACCATTTGAGTCCATAAAGTTGGTAGTTTTACCAACAGATGGTTTATTTCCAGAACCACTTGAAACAATTCCAGGACAATCCACAACAAGATGTCCTTTCTTTCGACATTGATAACACAAACAATTGGTTATCTTCTTTTGTTGTTTGAATCCCTACATTTTAGCACAAGCATCATTTGATTCAAAGTAATGATAAAGTCATTGTAAACTTGGAATCAATGATCATGCACTCATTTTGATGTTGGGCTTCTCGAAGTGCAATTTGAACCATAAGAAGAATATCTTGGAGATTAGTGACCAACTTGAGATGAATTGAGAAAATTCTTCTTGGTCTTCTCATCATTCTCCATCACAAACACGTCAGCTATTTTCTGAGTATACGCAGTGTAACAAAAATTCTTTATCAGAAAATATAAACTCTGAACACTAAGCTTATAAAATCGTTTAGGTTGAACTTTCCCTGCATTGAACACTTCTTTCTTTACTTGCTTCAAATTGACTTTCTTCAATTTTTGTTGTTTCTATTTCTTACCATTACCGGCTCTAGAAACCTTTTGCTTGTGTTCATCAGATTCAGAACTTTCCTTCCCGTAGTCTGGACCACTCTGTTTTTATTTGACGTGGAACCTTGCTTTCCATGACCTTTCACAGTTAATCTAGAAAACTCAGCTTTTACATCCTTGATTGTCTTCTGCTCATAAAAATTTGTCTCATTAATCAGTATGAGTTAAAATAATTTCATGTGATAAAGAAGAACCCAAAGTAAACTTTGGAGCTTTGCTAACATCAAACATTTCTTCATTTTTCTTCTACTAAAATTTAGACTTATGCTCCTTTTCAGATGATTTATTAGCAAATTCTGAATAATCAAAAGTTGGGTGTAAAACTCCAGTAGAAGAAATATTGATCACAGGATGAGGAATTTGATTCAGCTCCTCTCCTCCAAACACTTTCTTGAAATTCTCATCTTTACACAGATAACTTACGAAAGAATGTGAATTCTTTAGATTATTCAATTGCCTGTTGAGATCGAGAACCTTGATATTTGAATCTGAAATCTTCTTATGTACTTCACCCAACTCCTTCTCTGATTTAATCAACTTTTCAGACAATCTGTTTGATAATGATTTTTCTCTCCTCATATCATCATGAGCACTGTATACTTCTTGAATAACTTGTTGATACATAATCTGTGCGTCATGTGAAGTATCTGAACGAGACGATGTGAAGATTCAAGACAAGTTCAAGGTGCAGGCCGAACTAGGTCCGACCTGAGGTTCGGACCCGCCGAACTTGGAGTTCGGACGGAGTTCGGAGCAGACGTCTATATATAGGAACTTGTGCTTTGAATGTGCAGATGAGTGTAAGAGACCAGTTCTTAACCATGTGTTTTTGACAGTGTTTCTCTAGAGAGCTTCAGAGAGAGTTTGTAATTGAGTCTATGTTGATTTCAATAAAACAAACTATTATTTACTTCTCGTGTTCACTCTACAATCAAGCAAACCTATAGTAAGATCCGTCTTACGGTTTTTCAATTGGTATCAGAGCAAGTCCAGGTTGCTCTATTGCGTTTGCTTTGATTGTAGTCGTTTTCTTGATAAAACCGAGTTGTTTTCATTCAAAAACGAGTAAATCTTTGAGCTTTTCGAGTGATTTTCATTTCTAAAACATTTTTATGGGTTTTACCTGAGTTTCTGTCAAAAATCTCGTCCAAATTCTCTCAAAATCGCAAAAATTATGTCGAGAGTGTCTGAGTTCGTTCGAGGTTCGGAGTAACTGAAAAGTAACCGCTCCGAACTCCAGGTTCGGAGGTCGTTCGGACGAAGTTCGGTCTTTCTTGTTTCGGTGAGAGTCCGGATTAGGATCGGAGGGAATTCGGAGGAGTTCGGACACAAATCTAAGTTCGGACTGTGCAATCAAGTTCGGACAAGGTTCGGAGCAAGATCGGAGTTTCAGTTGAGTTCGGACAAAGTTCGGTGGGAGTTCGGACCAAGCAGATTTTTCAAATTCTCAAAATGTATGAAATTGAGGTTTTTGCTAAGCATCATCGTCAGAATGTGCCTAAGTTGATAAATCTTGAAGATTATCATGGTTGGGCAACAAATTTTAGAGGTTATGTTAATGATTTTAATAAAAAATTATGGTTACCAATTACAGATGAACATAAGCATCCAACTTATGGTGATGGTGATTATAAGGAGATGCATAATTTTTCAAGTGAAGAAAGGGAAGCGTATGATCAAAATGAAAAGGCTACTACACTTCTTATGTTAGCTTTGCCTATACCTCTTAAAAATCCAATCAGGAAGTTTAGAAAGGCAAAACTAATATGGGATTTTGTAAAGACATAGTGTGAGGAACATATGTCTAAACTTTCTCAGAAAACAATTGATCAAGATTTGAAGTTTAAAGGAATAATTGAAAAGTTAGAGAATAAGGTGGGAAAGTTGACTGAAGAAAATGTTTCCTTGACAAAAGAAGTGGAGGAATGGAAAAGTAAAGTTTGTAATGATTTAGCTACCAAAATTCAAAAGGATGTGTCTAAATCATGTGCAAATTGTTTGGAGTTTGCTAGTATTAAGAAAGAATGGTTGAAAGAGAAAAATTTGTTGGTTGAAGAATGCAATAAAGCTCAAGCTAAGGAAAAGGAAGCTGTTGAAGATTTTGATGCTTTATTTGAGAAATTTTATCCTCTTCAACAAAAATATGAAAAAATTACTAAAGCTGCTGCCGAAGTTGCCGATAGAGTAATTCAACTTCAAGAGGAACTTACAAAGTTGCGTGATGGAAATGGTGAGATTCAAAGTCAAAATAACATTTTGAAACAGGATGTTATTTACTACAAGAAACAGGTGGAAAAGGTTACTACAGAAGTTCTGGAAGAGTGTCGGTTGAGACAGTGTCATATCAGTGATTATAACAAATTGTCTGACAAGTACATCGCTTCGCAGAAAGAATTGTCGGAAGCTAATATGAAAATATTTGAACAAAAGATTGAGATGTTTGAGTTGCAGTGAAGATTGAAAAATTGCAACCATTCACCGACTTTTCTGAATTATATGTATAAGCTGGAAAAGAGTGAGAAAAATGGTCAAGATGAATGTCTTCATCAAGTTCCTGCTCCAGTAGATATTGAAAAGTCTGTTCCAGCTACATCATCTGGTGTTGAACAGCATGATTATTCAAAGTTTACTGATACCAGTTCAGAAAAGAAAACAACATTCAAATCAAAGAAAAATAAAAAGGTGGTTGATTACCGCAAAGGGTTGAAGTTTGATTCTAAATCTACTTTTCTTGAGAAAGAACAGGTGTTTAATGGAAATCCATAAAAAATAACGGTGCCAAAGTTTTCTGAAATTGTGATAGATGATTCATTGATTTCTGGGAAGAATGATTTCAAAGGTATCAAGTCTGAATTTACTAAGCTTGCCAAACAAGGTCATGAGATACCGACTTCTGTTCAAGATAAGTTTAAACAGAAAAATGGAGGTTTGGGATTTAAAGGAACAGAAATGCCGACTAAGGATTTCAACAAAAAGGAGTTCAAAGCAAAGAAGATAAAGAAGCAGAGGGTATTTTCAGATAAGAAGACACAGTGTTGGAAGCAGAAAGTATCTTCACCAGATGAAAAGCTTTCTTCTGAAGAGTCTTCTTGTATATCTGATGCTACACCACAAGGCGGTAACAATTCATATTCATTTTATTCTGCTAATTCTAACAGGTTTTATCGTCAAGATAAATTCTTTGGTTATGGAGATGATTTTGATGTTTATGATTCTCCAAAATGTTTTCCAAAATTTCATAAACCAAAGAAATTTCAACCTGTGTTTTCAAAAGTTTATGATGAATGTCTGACTGATCAGTTTGGAAAACTGATTTCTATCAATTCAACTGGAAAACGACTTTGTTTTGTTTGTCGTAAGAAAGGTCATTATGCAAATAATTGTCCTACGACAACTAACAATTCATCATCAAATGCCAAACATACAAAGTATGTTGATCTTGATGGCATTATTTTTAGTGAACCAATGCCCAATACTAAATTTTCATGGAAAAAGAAGTCTCTTTCAGAAAAATTGGGTAGTTGTTATGATTGTCACTCATCAGTTGACGATGGTTCACTAGAAATTATCAAACCAAAACAGGAATGGAGACCGAAAGTTGTCTCCACAGCCAACACAGATTTTGTTGAAGACACTGGACGACCTATCATCGTTGGGGATGAGGGTCGGGGCCTTAAGAACTTACTATTTTCCAGTGTTTGCAGGTATTTCAGGAAGACCTGTTAGTAATCGTGAGGTTGCTGACAGTGAGATACTTGTATTTTTTAAGTTAAAATGCATCGTTCCTATTTTTGAAACACAGATTTTTACAAAAATCATTTTCAAAATGTGTCAAGTGTTGATCGATCATTTTCATTTTTCTTGTTATTCATTTTCTTTCGTTCTTATCTTTAGGGGGAGAAAATTTGAAAAATTCAAAAAATAGTATTTGTTTGAATTTTAGGGGGAGAAATGGAAAATATAAAAAAATTGATGAAAACATTGAGAATTTGATCCGACAGAAGCGAGATATGATAGTACATCAGCATATACGTTATCTGCCATGGATAGAGTAAGTCTAAAGGCTGTAGGTTCTTGTTTGATCTGTGAATGTGCATGACTAATCTGATATCTGCAAGTAAGATATAAATATAAAGTTTGCCTGATAATCTTTGGTTGTTTGCTTCTTGATGAATGCTATGTGATGATTCTGAGACAAAAATAGAATAAAGAGATATCCTGATGAATGCATGTTTTCATTTTGAAAGATTTAAACTTGTTTGTTTTTCTTTATTTTGTCAAACGATCGGACTTTCTCTGCGTATCGAAAGATCGACCTGATTGTTGTTCGTTTGACGTTCTGCTTTATTTTAATTGGTGTTTCGTATAATCCATCGGACTTTCTCTGCGCGTTCGGAAGAACCGACCTGATTGTTGTTGGATTATACAATTTCAACTTGTTTTGCTTTCTTATTTTCTCAAATACTTGGGCTTTCTCTGCGTGTCGAAAGACCGACCTGATTGCTAGGTATTTGAGGTTCTGCTTTATTTTTGCATGACTCATCAAGGATGTTTAAATCTCGAATAAAAGTTACTTCTATATGATAAAAATGATGATTTGCTAGTATTTCTGATAGGGTAGAGGCCGAGTTATCAGTGCATGATAAAATTTACCTCAAGCATATCTGAAAACGATAAATATGATGGTGCATGCTGAAATAAACAATCCATGTTGTATTTGCGATTATCTTGGCTTGCATGCTGATTAACACCGAAATTGAAATGTGATAGATACGTTATGTCTGATATGATCTTGCGTCGTGATCTTTCTCACAAAATACCAAATATAGAGTTTGTTTCTGCATTGCATTTACATTTCATTTCCGAAAAGTACAAAAAGATGTTTGGCATGTTTTAGCATAAGTTTGAAAAGTCAAAAAGATTTTAGGTTTGTTTTGATATAAACTTTCTAAAAATCAAAAAGATTTTGTTTCTTATTTGTTTTCGATTGATCGACACAAGATACGAAAAACATTTTCAAAGTTTATATCTTGGATTCTCGAAGAGAAGTTTTGCACCAAGATTATTTAGGATGGCCAGGTACTCAAAGTAAAGAGTTCATCACAACTTCAAGTCTTCTGAAGCTGTTGATAAAGATGAAAGAAACTGTTCATCGTCAAGTATTCGAAGATTAAGCTATCATCAAGTTGAGGGGGAGTTTGTTCAAAGAATATGTTTTAACTGGCGAACAGATACTGCACATGACGAGGGGGAGTTTGTTGATACATAATATGTGCGTCATGTGAAGTATCTGAACGAGACGATGTGAAGATTCAAGACAAGTTCAAGGTGCAGGCCGAACTAGGTCCGAACCTGAGGTTCGGACCCGCCGAACTTGGAGTTCGGACGGAGTTCGGAGCAGACGTCTATATATAGGAACTTGTGCTTTGAATGTGCAGATGAGTGTAAGAGACCAGTTCTTAACTATGTGTTTTTGACAGTGTTTCTCTAGAGAGCTTCAGAGAGAGTTTCTAATTGAGTCTATGTTGATTTCAATAAAACAAACTATTATTTACTTCTCGTGTTCACTCTACAATCAAGCAAACCTATAGTAAGATCCGTCTTACGGTTTTTCATAACTTTCTCCCATTTTTCTTTGTAAATCTCAACATTTCTATTCAATAATCTCTTGAACCAATTCAGCTTTTGCTTCAACCAGAATTGCATTATCATCCTAAAAACTCTTCGCTTTTGCAACACACTCATCACAAGTATTGTTATGATAATCAAGCTTTTTCTTTGACTTAGCAAACAAATTATTAAATTCTTTCTCAGCTTCTTTTGCTACATGCTCCCACTTTTCAACATCTTTGACTAACGTTACATTCTCAGCAAGTAATTTTGAAACCTTTTCTACTAATCTTTTATTTTCTCCTTGCAACTGAACATCTTTTATAACCAACTCTTCAAATATATGTTTATACTCTGCCAATTCTTCTTTCAAATTTTCACATTCTGCACTTAATAAACCATTCTCTTTAAACAAACTCTGAATCTTCTTGTCTTTTTGTGAACAAAATTCACGAACAGATTCATATTCGCTTATTTCAGAATCATTGTCTGCCACACTTCCATCAATTTCATCTATCAAGCCACAACCTCCAAAACTAATCTTCAAATCATGACTTGATTTTGAAATATTAACTTTTGTCTCATCTGATTCTGAACCAGATTTTGTTAAACACTCATCTCTCTTTATTTTTGCAGCTAATGCAGATTGATCACTGAAATGTTTACCCCAGTCATAGCTTTTGTCAGCTTGAGAACCAACGCTTTGGAATCAGAATTATTACCAGCAGGCTTAGAAGTTATATTAGTGTCACCTTGTTGCTTATTACATTCACGAGAAAAATGTCCAGGGTTTGAACATTTGTAACACTTCATCTTCAACTTTTCCAAACCAAGTGTCCCGTTTGTATTAATTTCCCTTTCTCCAGTTTTCTTGAAGAATCTCTTAGCTCTTTAAGTCAACATAGCCAATTGCCAACTCATATCTAACTCATCTAAATGATCATCATTAAGCTGATTCAAATCCTCTTTGAACAATTCAACATTACCAATATTACCAATTACCAACCCATAAGATGATGATATCAAATCAGATATCAATGCTACATATTCTTCAGCTGATTTAGCAGGTATAACATTTGAATTAGATTGAACTAGAATGTGAACATTGCATCCTTTTGAATTAGATTCACCTTCACTAGAATATTCAAACCTACCCGCATTCTTTCCAGCAAGAAAAGTTGTTGTAGAATTTGAACTGAAATTTGTTTTAGACTTAGCATTACTTGTAGATGAATTTTCTCCATAATACAATTCAGGATTCTGAACTTGAGTGGGTATTGAATTTTTCATAGACATTTCCAATTCACGAGCTTGTAATTTGCATGTCAGTTAATGAAATGACCATCCTGAGTAATCTTTATCATGAGTCAACAACAACACATGATTTTCCCATTAGTTTGGTAAGGCTTCTAAAATTTTATCTTTCATTTCATCATCATCTTTAGTAATCTTCACAACTTCAAGTTCACTAATGAGATGAGAAAACCTTAAAACTAAATATGAAACCTTTTCATTCTTATAATGCTTGAAATTATCAAATTCTCCCTTCAAAACTTTCTTTCAACTTATTTGGTATTGTTCATTTCTTTCAGATCTATCTTTTAAAGTTTCCCATAAAATTTTACTTTTTGTAGAATTTTTAAACTGATGCATCAATTCTCTTGGTAATGCCATCGTAAGATTACCATAAGTTTTCTGCGTAAATTTTTCTTTCTTCAGCATCAAGATCGCTTCGCATTTTGGTTCTCCCTTTACCATTGGATTATATTTTTCCTCAATCGGTATCCAAAGATCAACATTGAGAGCACAAATATAAGATTCAAATTATTTTCTCCAGTTGTAATAATCTTCCAACTTTAATAGCTTAGGAACTTTCTGACTTGTTCCTATATCGTTATCATAATTCATCAATGTTTGCATCGAGCTTTTAATAGCTGAAACACTTGGAAATCACTCATCTTGAAATTGTATCATCGGGTATCAAAACTTGAAATGCAAAAACGGAATTTGGTGGTCAAAACGGATGACGCTAGCCATTAGGCAGCGAAAGTGTGAAAGTGCGTGAGCGGCGGATCGTCTACTCAATCAATTTGAAATCAATGTAAATTAAGTATAAATGAGGATATGAAAAGGTAAATACAATGAAGATTATATTGATAACCACAAAGAGATTACACACTCAATATCACAAAGTAGATTTGACAAGTGTTTCTTAATCTAAACAAGACCAGGCTATTTTTACTATGATACTACTGTCCGAACTAGAACACATACAAAGTGACACGAACTGGTACGAAGTGTGACTTCATGTCCATTTCGTATGGTCATGAACTATCACTTCGTGTCAGTTCGTGAACAGCCTTCCAAGTAGCTTTGTCTTGTTTCTGATACTTCACACGACGAGCTAGATAATGCTCTAAAAAACTCCTGCTCGACGTGTGCAGTATATATTTCTCCACATAATGTTGTATCTTCAATGAAACACCCCCTCGATGGTTAGTCTGATCTTGAATACTAGACATTGCAACGTGTGTAAGCTCTTTGAAAACACATGAGCATAGGATCGTCTACTCGATCTACCTATTTCAGATACAAAGATGTAATTAAAAGATTGTTTTATTGATCTAAACGAACAATTACAATCTGGAAATACACTTAGAAGACTCACAGAGAGAACACACTCAAAACACACACTTAGCTCAGAACTCTCACTCAATTGTTACTGAATTACAAAGACCAAACACTATTTATACTCTAGCTGATCTACTCGAATTGGACTTCATCCGAAGTCATCCGAACTGACACGAACTGCCACTTTGTGTCACTTCGTGTGGACACGAAGTGTGAGTTTGGGTCTCTGTGACATCCGAGAATTTCAAGGTTTACTTCCGTTAGACAAATCCGTTAGTTACGTTATAAGTGTTAACTTAAGTAACTAATGCATAACTAGGCCGAATACGTCCACGACCTTTGGTTAATCACCGAACCCGCCCATATGTGCTATGTGTTCATTTATTGTTGTCATTATGTGCAATGTGATTTAAACGCATGATTTAATATTATGAATAGCATGACAAATTGTAAATACTTGATTTTGTGAAAATTACCTAAGTTGTGCAGCCAGCGAAACTACCGGGCGAAACTGTAGTGTCGCCCGGTAGCCAGCTAAGCTAATCAGTTAAAAAAAACGTGACCAGAGCTAGTTTCGCCTGGCCAGCGAAACTGCCAGCGAAACTAGCCCCTGATATAAATAATCTTAATAAACCCTAGTTCTCCTATTTGCCTCATTTACACAAAAACACACACACTCTTCTCTGGAATTCTGGTCAGTCGAGAAGCACAACCAAACATCAAGATCTCAGCCTCAAGACAACATCCATTCGATTCCTTGATCGAATCGTGAGTCCCAAAACCTTTCTTTTATGCCTTTTCTTTGAGTTTTCTTAAAAAGCATGCTTAAACTTTCATGAAACTGCTTGATCTGCTAGTATGTTGCTTAGGGATGCTAGATCTGTTATAAAGTTTACAACTTTACGTATGAAATCCAACCATGATAGAGATTTATGCCATTTTAGTCATTTTAGGGTTTTGAATGCATTTTGGTGATTTGATGATGAAAATGCATGAATAAGGTGTTAAAAACTTGTTGTTTGATGTTGGTAAATGCCTATGTATGCTGAACAATGAATTGCATGAAATATGGAAGCTGTTAGGTTGATTTTTAGGCTGATCCGTATGTTTTTCGCGACCAGCGAAACTGTCATGTTCTCTGGGCGAAACTATCCAGCGAAACTATGTATATCTTCATCCAGCGACACTATGCAGCGAAACTGCAGTGTCGCCGGGTAAACCAACCAGACCAGCTCGAGCGAATCTACCGAGCGAAATTCCCTGAACGAAAGTTCAAACCAGTTTCGGGCGAAACTAGGCTAGCGAAACTGTGTCAACAGTTTCGAGCGAAACTAGCCTAGCGAAACTGTGTCATCGGGTATTGCCTAGCGAAAGTGCTGCCCGTGCACACAGCGAAACTGACTAGCGAAACTGCTAGCGAAACTGAGACCAGAATCCAAACTTGTGCAATTTACTTGAATGTTATGCCATGACTTACATGATTATGCCATGACGATACATGCTTTGATTTCTGATGTATATGAACCCTTGTTTATGATCAACCATCGGTGTCGTGTGTCTGTATGTCGAGTCATAGTTCCAACGTGCTATGTTATGGGCCATAGTGACGTTAAGTAAAGATTAGACACAAAACTAATACTTAAGACCTAAACGTGTTCATAGGTCTTCATTAAGCAAACTTGGATATTATAGCAAGTGTAGCAGTGCAACCCAAGGTGAGTGTCACTAACCCGATTACCGTGAACCCGATTGGGTCACACCGAATAACTAAAAGTAAAACAATGCTGACAAACTCGAGAGTGCTAGGCACCTCCCTGATGAACTTGAAAACCTGGAGTGCGCGACGCCCACTTGATGAACTTGAAGTGCTTTATGGGAAGCACTTGCGAATTACCAAAACAACGATTTCTAAAACGAAACTGAAAACACTTTTGAGATTCATGAGAATCCAGTAAACCTTTTTAATATGGCTAGTGTAGGTTAAAGTCTAAACCACATGATATCACATGATTTCTAAGGATGCCTTGAAAACTTAAAAGTCCTCAACTAAATTGTACCATTAATTGTAAAGCGAGGGGATGTTGGGTAGATCTACTGGAGTTTGACAAACTCCGCCCCGTGGCACGGGGAGTGCACGGAGGTACAATATCAGCCTATCTGACCGTGATCCCGAGAGGACACGGGGGAGGCAAAACCGCGATGACGTAGGTCCGCAGAACTGATGGCACGGCCACTACAATAATTTATGGTCAGCTTTGGTACAAACTTCCTTAGTGCATGGAACAACGGATTAGCTACCCGCGATATCGGTTGAGCACTTTAACTATACAAGACTAGTACATACCCGATAACGTAGGTTACGGACAACACATTACTAAACCACAATAACATGATTTTGATTATCACAAGCATTGCTTTTCACAAATAAATTGTACGTAAGGATACGTTTACACGATTATGATTTATGAGACCGGGCCACTGCATGACAAGCCCACTGTGAACTCACCAACCGTTAGGTTGACACTTGCGTGGTTTAAACTTTTGCAGATCGCTAAGGAGTATCCGCTGGAGGTTGGCATGGCACTTGAAGATTTCTTATTTTTAACTTAAACTTGGGAATTTAATAACAATTCATGTTTTGTAATTTAAAGCACGTGGTTAGTGCTAGAATGATATTTTGTTCCGCTGCGTAACTTGAGATTGTTTTTATGATATATCTTTGGACTAACTCTGATTCGTTTAGTATTTGTAACTAATGGTTGTGGTCCTGGTCTGGCCGCACCCCTTGACGGTATAAACTCCGTTAGTGGTTAATTTGGGGGTGTGACAAATTGGTATCAGAGCCATAAGTTGCAGAGAACTGGAATCATTTTGAAAAAAAAAACGATTTGGAAACTGCAACTTGAAACCTTAGTTACAAACGAATGAACAAATTCCCAAAACAAAATTTTTACGTGCCAACCTGGGATACTCGCTCTGCTGTGTAAGTAAAAGCTTAGTACGTATGTATATATATATATAATTATATATATAGACCGTGTCTAGGAAGTCTAACGGAAAACCTTAGGAAAATTTTCACACACGAATACGAAACGCGAACGCTAATGCGCGCACTATGCCGGGGGAAAAGCGACAACGAAACGATGCTACACGCTACGTCCTGATTTCTACTACGATGACTACGCCGACGGTGACTTTTATGGGGAAGCCGACTTTCGACGATAGCTACTTACGACTTACGACGTTCCTCGACGACGCCTCCATTTTGCACAAAATTTTTTCTGGACTAATAGAGGGATAACGGGAAATGGATAATATACATATTATGGGATATGTATAAAGTATAACTGTGACTGAACACTGGCTACTTTAACTGTCCAGCAAGATGTCTGGAAGAGGACACGGAAGGAACAACATCAACATGACACCTGCACAGCTGCAGGCGATGATTAATGAACATGTGCAAGCCGCGGTGGCAGCCGTCCAAGCTGCATATGCCGCTCAGGGTAACTATTATGCCGGTTAAGGCACAAAGCGAATTATATTTGACCTGTTTAAATTTGAAACCCGAACTATTTATGCATCAGGAAACCACCACTGCACGTTTAAGTCCTTCATGGACTGCAAGCCACTAACATTTTCCGGCGAAGAAGGAGCAGTAGGACTCCTCCGGTGGATCGAGAAGTCTGAAAAGGTTTTCTCCATGTGTAACTGCCCCGCTGAAAGCAAGGTGAAGTTTGCTACTGGTACCTTCGAGGGAGCTGCACTCTCCTGGTGGAACGCCGAGATCCAGATGATTGGGATTGATGCGGCTAATAACATGCAATGGGAAGCATTCAAGGATCTGATTATGGAGGAATACTGTCCTCGCGATCAAGTGAAGAAGCTAGAGGGTGAATTCTTGAATCTGAAGATGATTGGGTCGGAAGTTGAGCAATATACTGCGCGTTACCATGAGTACGCGGTCTTGTGCCCCACAATGGTTGATGCTGAGTTCAAACGCATTGAGCGTTATCTGGAAGGCCTCGCGCCTCAAATCAAAGGATTAGTAACTGCCAGCAACCCCACCACCGTGCAGCAAGCCATCCGCTTGGCTCACAAACTTACCGATCAGGAGGTTGAGAAGGGTACACTTCCTGCAAAGGCCACTGAGAAGACTGCCCTTAGTGGCAAGAGAAAAGCTGATGATGAAGCTCCTGAAAACTCACTGAACAATCAGAGTGTTGGAAACAGCACTGGGAGGTCTTATAACTCCCAAGGTCAAAGTAAGAGGTCTGGAAACAACAGTGGTAACTACCGCCAGGGCGGTAATGGGCAAAGCAACTACAGGGGTAACCTGCCTCTGTGCAACAAGTGTGGGAAACATCATGCTGGTGTTTGTAGAAAGAATTTGAACTGTGAAAGGTGTGGAAAGAAGGGCCACGAAGCAAAAGACTGTTGGGCAACTCTACCTGAGCAACAAAACCGCCAACGGCAAAACAACAACAACAACAATCATGGCAACAACTATGGGAACAACCGTAACGGGCAAGGAAATAATCAGAATAATAATGGTGGAGCCCGTGGCTGTTTTGAATGCGGTGCTCAAGGCCACATTAAGAGGGACTGCCCGCAGCTGAGAAGACAGGGTAATGGTAATCAAGGAAACAACGGTGGAAATGGTAATGGTGGAGGTAATGGCAATGGGAATGGTAATGGTAATGGTGGGAATGGTAGAGGTCGAGCTTTTGTCATGGGTCAAGGTGAAGCTCGCAACGACGCCAACGTGATTAATGGTAAATTTATATTGAATGGTTTCTTTGCTACTGTATTGTTTGATTCTGGTGCTGAAAGAAGCTTTATTTCCACTAAATTTGCTAAATTGATTAATGCTAAACCAATTGCCCTAGACGCTAAGTATGTGGTAGAGCTAGCAAATGGTAAACTTCATGATACGACTCAGATAGTTAAGGACTGTAAGTTAGAACTAGCTGGCCATACATTAGGGATCAACCTTATGCCTTTCCCGATTGGTAGTTTTGATGTTATAGTAGGAATGGACTGGTTATCTGAAAACCGAGCTGAAATTTTATGCCAAGAAAAAGTGGTTCGTATCCCACTCAAGGACGGTGAAGTGTTAACGGTTCAAGGTGAAAAAGGTGGAGCAGTCACCGGTATTATTTCGTTTCTCAAAGCTCAAAAGTGCCTTCGTAAAGGTCACTTCGCGATTCTTGCAAACGTCACCGATTCGACACTTCCCGAGCGCAGAATCGACGACTACCCGATAGTCCGCGACTTCCAAGATGTATTTCCTGAAGATCTGCCTGGTCTGCCTCCATTTCGACAAGTAGAGTTTGGAATCGATCTAGCTCCTGGAGCCGCTTCGATTGCACGCGCACCTTATCGTTTGGCAGTAAGCGAACTCAACGAACTTTCCGCACAACTTCAAGAGCTACTCGACAAAGGGTTTATTCGTCCCAGTTCGTCTCCGTGGGGAGCTCCGGTATTGTTTGTTAAGAAGAAGGATGGAACGTTCCGAATGTGTATTGACTACCGAGAGCTTAACAAAGTTACGATCAAGAATCGGTACCCACTTCCTCGAATCGACGATCTCTTCGATCAACTGCAAGGTTCAAGTTACTTCTCAAAGATTGATCTACGGTCTGGATATCACCAACTTCGCGTTCGAGATGAGGATGTCCCCAAGACTGCTTTCAGAACTCGGTATGGTCACTACGAGTTTCTAGTTATGCCGTTTGGGCTAACTAATGCACCTGCTGTATTTATGGATCTGATGAATCGAGTGTGCAAGCCGTACCTCGATAAGTTTGTAATCGTTTTCATTGATGACATTTTGATCTACTCCAAGACAAAGGAGGAACACGAGGAGCACCTGTGACTTATTTTGGAATTACTCCGCAAGGAACAGCTTTATGCTAAGTTTTCGAAGTGCGATTTTTGGATTCGCGAAGTCCAGTTTCTTGGCCACATTGTCGATCAGAATGGAATTCATGTCGACCCAGCTAAAGTGGAAGCTATCAAGAATTGGTCTACCCCTAGAGCGCCAACCGAAATCCGACAATTTTTGGGACTTGCCGGATACTATCGAAGATTCATTAAGGGTTTCTCGCAAATAGCTCAACCCTTAACAGCTTTAACGCACAAAGGAGTGCAATATAGATGGGGTGAAAAAGAAGAACGCGCGTTTCAAACTCTTAAGGATATGTTATGTTCGGCTCCAATTCTCGCGTTACCCGATGGGGTTGACGACTTTGTAGTCTACTGTGATGCATCCATTCAAGGACTCGGTTGCGTATTGATGCAACGGGATAAAGTGATTGCCTACGGGTCCAGGCAACTGAAGGACACTGAGAAGAATTATGCTACGCATGATTTGGAAATGGGAGCCGTTGTTCATGCACTCAAGATTTGGAGACATTACCTCTACGGAACAAAGTGCACAATATTTACCGATCACAAAAGCTTACAGCACATCTTTAATCAGAAGGATCTTAACATGCGACAGCGAAGGTGGGTCGAGCTACTGAATGATTACGACTTAGCGATTAAGTATCACCCGGGAAAAGCCAATGTTGTGGCTGATGCATTAAGTCGGAAAGAGTATGAAAAGCCTCGACGGGTACGAGCGCTGCAACTTACCATCCACACGGGATTGCCGGATCGGATCCGCGATGCCCAACAAGAAGCTTTAAAGGAAGAAAACTTCGCAGCCGAAGCACTGCGAGGGGTGGATGGAAATTCTGAAGTTAAGTCCAACGGACTCAGGTATTATAATGACAGGATTTGGGTTCCTTTACTTGGAAATCTCCGTGAGCTCGTGATGGACGAGGCTCACAAGTCAAGGTATTCGGTGCACCCTGGATCGGATAAAATGTACCAAGATTTGAAAGGTTTGTATTGGTGGCCGAACATGAAAGCCGACATCGCGCGATATGTGGCTAAGTGTTTAACGTGCTCAAGAGTAAAGATTGAGTACCAAAAGCCTTCTGGGCTATTACAGCAACCAAAGATCCCAGAATGGAAATGGGAGGATATCTCAATGGATTTTGTAACGGGATTACCTCATCGATCGAATCGACCGGATGCGATTTGGGTTATCATTGATCGGTTAACCAAATCTGCACACTTCATTCCAATGAAAGAAACTGATAATATGGATAAGTTGACAAAGCTGTACATTGACCGAATTGTGGCACGTCATGGAGTGCCTAAGACTATTATCTCTGATCGAGATCCTCGATTTACTTCCCGATTATGGCAATCTATGCAAGAAGCATTGGGAACCAGACTAGATATGAGCACAGCCTATCACCCGCAGACCGATGGTCAGACGGAAAGAACTATTCAGACTCTAGAAGACATGCTCCGAGCTTGCGTTCTCGACTTTGGTAAAGACTGGGAGGCTCATCTTCCGTTGGTGGAGTTCTCCTACAACAACAGTTATCATTCAAGTATCGGTGCTGCACCTTTTGAAGCTCTTTACGGCAGAAAATGTAGATCGCCCGTGTGTTGGGCCGAAACAGGTGAGAAAGGACTCACTGGACCAGAAATCATTCATGATACGACTAAACGGATCATTCAAATCAGAAAGCGGATAGCCGCAGCGCGTGACAGACAAAAGAGCTATGCCGACAAACGCCGTAAACCTTTGAAGTTCGAGGTAGGCGACAAAGTGTTATTAAAGGTATCTCCCTGGAAAGGTGTGATACGCTTCGGAAAGCGTGGAAAGTTAAATCCTCGCTACATCGGTCCTTTTGAAATCATTGGGGAAGTAGGCCCGGTGGCCTACCGATTACAACTCCCTGCAGAACTCGATGGAGTTCACAACGTGTTTCACGTTTCGAATCTAAAGAAATGTCTGGCTGAAGACATCGAAATAATTCCCTTGGAGGAATTGGAAATTGACGAACATTTGAGATTTATTGAGCAACCAGTAGAAATCATGGGACGCGAGGAGAAAGCCCTCAAACGTAGCAAGATTCCGATCGTCAAGGTGCGATGGAACTCAAAGCGTGGACCTGAATATACTTGGGAACGAGAGGATCAAATGAAGAAAAAGTATCCTCACTTGTTCGAGCAAACGTCCACGTAAACTCAAGGTATGATTTAATTTTGGGGACCAAAATTCCTGTAACAGGAGGAGGATGTGACGACCCTAAAACTTTTGCTTTCTTTCCCCCAGCACCAACGACAGCTGATGCTGCGAACGCTATGACGCAAGAATAATTTTCGGGACGAAAATTCCAATTACAAGGGGATGATGTGACATCCGAGAATTTCAAGGTTTACTTCCGTTAGACAAATCCGTTAGTTACGTTATAAGTGTTAACTTAAGTAACTAATGCATAACTAGGCCGAATACGTCCACGACCTTTGGTTAATCACCGAACCCGCCCATATGTGCTATGTGTTCATTTATTGTTGTCATTATGTGCAATGTGATTTAAACGCATGATTTAATATTATGAATAGCATGACAAATTGTAAATACTTGATTTTGTGAAAATTACCTAAGTTGTGCAGCCAGCGAAACTACCGGGCGAAACTGTAGTGTCGCCCGGTAGCCAGCTAAGCTAATCAGTTAAAAAAAAACGTGACCAGAGCTAGTTTCGCCTGGCCAGCGAAACTGCCAGCGAAACTAGCCCCTGATATAAATAATCTTAATAAACCCTAGTTCTCCTATTTGCCTCATTTACACAAAAACACACACACTCTTCTCTGGAATTCTGGTCAGTCGAGAAGCACAACCAAACATCAAGATCTCAGCCTCAAGACAACATCCATTCGATTCCTTGATCGAATCGTGAGTCCCAAAACCTTTCTTTTATGCCTTTTCTTTGAGTTTTCTTAAAAAGCATGCTTAAACTTTCATGAAACTGCTTGATCTGCTAGTATGTTGCTTAGGGATGCTAGATCTGTTATAAAGTTTACAACTTTACGTATGAAATCCAACCATGATAGAGATTTATGCCATTTTAGTCATTTTAGGGTTTTGAATGCATTTTGGTGATTTGATGATGAATATGCATGAATAAGGTGTTAAAAACTTGTTGTTTGATGTTGGTAAATGCCTATGTATGCTGAACAATGAATTGCATGAAATATGGAAGCTGTTAGGTTGATTTTTAGGCTGATCCGTATGTTTTTCGCGACCAGCGAAACTGTCATGTTCTCTGGGCGAAACTATCCAGCGAAACTATGTATATCTTCATCCAGCGACACTATGCAGCGAAACTGCAGTGTCGCCGGGTAAACCAACCAGACCAGCTCGAGCGAATCTACCGAGCGAAATTCCCTGAACGAAAGTTCAAACCAGTTTCGGGCGAAACTAGGCTAGCGAAACTGTGTCAACAGTTTCGAGCGAAACTAGCCTAGCGAAACTGTGTCATCGGGTATTGCCTAGCGAAAGTGCTGCCCGTGCACACAGCGAAACTGACTAGCGAAACTGCTAGCGAAACTGAGACCAGAATCCAAACTTGTGCAATTTACTTGAATGTTATGCCATGACTTACATGATTATGCCATGACGATACATGCTTTGATTTCTGATGTATATGAACCCTTGTTTATGATCAACCATCGGTGTCGTGTGTCTGTATGTCGAGTCATAGTTCCAACGTGCTATGTTATGGGCCATAGTGACGTTAAGTAAAGATTAGACACAAAACTAATACTTAAGACCTAAACGTGTTCATAGGTCTTCATTAAGCAAACTTGGATATTATAGCAAGTGTAGCAGTGCAACCCAAGGTGAGTGTCACTAACCCGATTACCGTGAACCCGATTGGGTCACACCGAATAACTAAAAGTAAAACAATGCTGACAAACTCGAGAGTGCTAGGCACCTCCCTGATGAACTTGAAAACCTGGAGTGCGCGGCGCCCACTTGATGAACTTGAAGTGCTTTATGGGAAGCACTTGCGAATTACCAAAACAACGATTTCTAAAACGAAACTGAAAACACTTTTGAGATTCATGAGAATCCAGTAAACCTTTTTAATATGGCTAGTGTAGGTTAAAGTCTAAACCACATGATATCACATGATTTCTAAGGATGCCTTGAAAACTTAAAAGTCCTCAACTAAATTGTACCATTAATTGTAAAGCGAGGGGATGTTGGGTAGATCTACTGGAGTTTGACAAACTCCGCCCCGTGGCACGGGGAGTGCACGGAGGTACAATATCAGCCTATCTGACCGTGATCCCGAGAGGACACGGGGGAGGCAAAACCGCGATGACGTAGGTCCGCAGAACTGATGGCACGGCCACTACAATAATTTATGGTCAGCTTTGGTACAAACTTCCTTAGTGCATGGAACAACGGATTAGCTACCCGCGATATCGGTTGAGCACTTTAACTATACAAGACTAGTACATACCCGATAACGTAGGTTACGGACAACACATTACTAAACCACAATAACATGATTTTGATTATCACAAGCATTGCTTTTCACAAATAAATTGTACGTAAGGATACGTTTACACGATTATGATTTATGAGACCGGGCCACTGCATGACAAGCCCACTGTGAACTCACCAACCGTTAGGTTGACACTTGCGTGGTTTAAACTTTTGCAGATCGCTAAGGAGTATCCGCTGGAGGTTGGCATGGCACTTGAAGATTTCTTATTTTTAACTTAAACTTGGGAATTTAATAACAATTCATGTTTTGTAATTTAAAGCACGTGGTTAGTGCTAGAATGATATTTTGTTCCGCTGCGTAACTTGAGATTGTTTTTATGATATATCTTTGGACTAACTCTGATTCGTTTAGTATTTGTAACTAATGGTTGTGGTCCTGGTCTGGCCGCACCCCTTGACGGTATAAACTCCGTTAGTGGTTAATTTGGGGGTGTGACAGTCTCACTTCGCTAGCAGCATCTTTGCATCTTTGTCTTGTTCAGATACTTCACACGACGAAGCGATCATGCTCTAACAAACTCCCCCTCGACGTGTGCAGTATCTATTCATCCATAAAGCATTTATATTTTGAATCAAACTCTCCCTCAACTTGATGGTTAGTCTAATCTTCAATACTTGGCGATGCATAGTGTGTTTTCATCTTTATCAACAGCTTCAGAATACTTGAAGTTGTTACATTCTCTTTCACTTAGAACCTGTTTACTCATAAATAATCTTGTCGCAAAACGTCTCTTTGAGACTCCAAGATATGAATTTTGAAATTTGATTTGTATCCCGTGTCGATCAGATCGAAAACAAAACAGAAACAAAATCTTTTTGGCTTTTAGAAAATTTAAATCAAAACAAACCTATTTTTTTTTTTTTGATTTTTCAAACTTATGCTAAAACACATCGAACTTTTTTTTGTTTTTCCGAAAAACGAAATTGCAATACAGAATCAAACTCTATATTTGGTTTCAGAAAGATCACTATCTAGGATCATATTGAACATAACGCACTGAACTACACTTCAGCTTCAACTAACTGAAGCTCACAAGCCATGTTGATTGCCGGTATAATTTGCCCATCTTAAGCTCAGGCAGAATCATACTTATAACATCTGGATATGTTAAGATATTATATATTTGCTTTTGACCAGTGTACCCCACACTATCAGACATACTCAGACATTTTTCATTTTCTCGTGTGATTACACTTGTGATTATCACATAATGTAATGTATTCATGATATCGTCAACTGTGTTCCATGCAAAAAAAAATAAGAATGTTAAATCGTCTACCTTAAGGTCGATCTTTCGATACGCAGATAAGGCCTCGGTTTTAACAAAATAAGAAAATGAAAACAAGATGAAATTGTATAATTCAACAACAATCAGGTCGATATTGTGGACACGCAAAGATAGTCCGATGAATTATATAAAACACCAAAGAAAATATAGCAGAACCTCAATCGAACAACAATCAGGTCGATCTTTCAATACCCAGAGAAAGGCCGATCGTTTGAGAAAATAAAGAAAATCAAACAAGTTTAAATCTTTGCAAAATGAACACATGTATACACAGTGACTTCTCATTTTTCTTTTTCACACATTTTTCTATTTTTTTCATGAAATACGCTTCAAGATGTTACCCACATGGTCAAGCATAGCATTTAGTGTATATCACATCTGAATACTTTCTGATTTGCCGAGCCTACCAAGCATATCAAACAATGATCTTATGGCTTTTTCATCTACTCTATCCATGAGTCAGATACGTAATCCAATGTACCATCATTTCCCAATGGTCATTTTCTCAAAATTTATATATTTTGCATGTATTCACCTTTACCATATGCATTCTCCCCATAACATGCCTTTTCTCCCCCTAAAATGAAAAACTCTATTTTTGGATTTTTCATTTTTATAAAAACAAGTCACTATTTTTGCCTTTTTCAATTTTCTCCCCTTAAACCACAAACGAAATGTAAAAGAAAGAAAATTATTCAATCGACACGGATACCTGTCTGATTTAGTATTCAGAAAACTTTCAGATTAGAAAGACGAATCATGAAATTTAAATTAAGATAAGCAAAATACTCCTTCATTAGTAACTTTTCAATCACCGATAGGTCTTCTAGAAGTACCTGCACACTTGGTCAAACACATCAGATTATAAATGACCGGAAGCAAAGTGCTTCTGGTCGACCAGTGTCCTGGTTTTGCTTCAAAACCACTTTAGGTTTTCATTGTAGTTGTTGTTTTGGTAAACCAGTATTTGATGAACTAGTCACAATTGGATGTGACAAACAACCTACATTTAGAACATTTGAAAATTTAGGAACAAATCGTCCTTGTTTTTTAAAGAATGTTGGTTGAAATTCATTAAACACCCTGCCATTTTCATCAACGATCTTTGGTTTGGCAGAGTTACCAAAAATGAAACCTTTCCCCGTTTATGAGTAGAAGCAGCAGTGATAGGACAATCATGTGCCATATGCCCCTTTTGTCGGTAATTGTAACACAAACGATTATTTATGTTCTTCCTTTTTGGAACCTGCATAGGTTAACACAAATGATTATCTCCAAAATGAACATAAAAAGAATCATATACCTTATGCCTGTGATCATGAACCCATTTAGAAGTCGAGCTTTTTGAAGTAGAACCTGATCCTCCAGAAAAAAATTCAGCAGTTGGCTTCTTCTTGTTCTTTTGAGCTCCATCAGATTTAACAAAACTTCAAATATTTTCTGAGCATCCACACAATGAAGCAGAAAATATTTGTTCCGACCCTTGAGTTTGTAAAAACCTCTCGGGTTGAACTTTTTCAGCTTTGAAGACATCTATCTTAAATTGCTTCGAGTTAACTTTTTTTAACTTTTGTTGTTGCTGAACTTGAACACCACCATCTTCAACAATTTTTGGCTTAAAACCCAAACCTGCTTTTTTATCAGAAACCTTTCCTTTCAAACCTGCAGATTTATGCCCGTTCTTTGCTAATCTTGAAAACTCAGCTTTGACTTCTTTAACATTCTTTTGCATAGAAAATTATCTCATCAATACTAGTATGAGCACGAATCTTCTCGATAGAAGTAGCTGACTGCTCATTCTCAGCCGATGACGAACCAGACACAAACTGCGAAAACTTAGGAACCTCAGATTTCTTCTCATTCTTCTTGTCAGTCTTTTTATTCTTCCTTTTCTTCACAGTCTTCTCTTCTTCTGAATTTGATGTTGAAAACTTTGAGTAATCACACTCCTCACCTTTTTCTTTCACAACATTGACAGCTTCCTTGATAATGGCAGGAGGTGTAACTGTCTTGTCAAACATTTTCTCAAATTTTTCATCTTTTGCCAAGAAACTTGTGAACGATTGAGAATTTTTGACATTGTTCAGAAGATGATTTGCATCAATCACCCGAATCTTCAAATCAAAAATCTTTTGTTGTGCTTCAAACAATTCTTCCTCAATTGAATTCAACTTTTTAGCAACTCGATTTGTTTCAGATTTTTGCAACCTTAAATTTTCTAACTCACCAAACAATTCCTTCTACAATTTATCTTCATTTCTTTTCTGAATATCGATATTTGCATTCAACAACTTATTCACTCTTGCTAACTCCTTCTTTTCCTCCAACAAAACATCATTATCATTCTGATAAGCCACTGCTTTGGCAGCGAGTTCATCAGAAGTCTTCTTAAGCATATCAAGCTTAATTTTGGATTTCTCAAAAAGATCGTTGAAATCAGCTTCAACATCTTTTGCTTTAGCTTTCCATTTTTCAGCTTCTTGAATTAACACAACATTTTCTTAAGATAACTTTGCAATCTTCAATTCAAAAAATCCTTACCTTCTTTCTTAGAAATCTCCCAATTCTTCCTTTACTAATTGAAGTTAAGTAGTAAGAATATCGATTTCTTTCAACAAAGAAGCATTCTCCTTCAACAAACTATCAACCTTAGCTTGACACAAGAGCAGTGATATTTTTTTTATCATAATGTTGAAATTTGTCAAATTATTTGTTCAACACCTTTCTTCGACTCTTTTTGTATTGATCGTTTCCTTCACATCGTGCAGACAAAGCATCCTATAATTGTTTCGTCTTTTTGCATGTGTTGAATAGATATAATAGTTCAGTAGGTAAACCCATGGTAAGATAACCAAAAGCTTTTTGTTCAAGCTCATAACTTTTTCTTTCTTCAGATGAAAAATATTTGATTTCCTTATATTCTCCTCCATCAGTTGGACGGGTATACAATTTCTCAATTGGAATCCATAAATCCATATCATTCGTGCTGACATAAGCAGAAAACTGTTGCTTCCAATTGTGATAATCCTCCAATTTTAATAACTTGGGAGCTGGCCGTAAGGCGAGTAAAAGTGTAGATTTTGGGTATCAAAACGAAGGGTACTGGCCGTAACGGAGGGTACTGAAACGGAGGGTAGATTTTGGGTATCGAAATAGAGGGTACTGGCCGTAAGGCGAGTAAAAGTGTAGATCTCGTCGAGTATTTTTGTTGTATTGGCTGGTATTAGCTCCCATAACTCTTAGCGGAACTCAAGTTACATTAGTTTTAGTGAAACAACTAAAATTCCTGATCTAAGAATTAAATTACAAGCTGATGCACAAACACATACGAACTGATGCGAACTAGTCCGAACTGGATTTTCACAAAGTGATCCGAACTGGATATTTGAAGAAGTGATCCGAACTGAGATCCGAATTGGTCCAAATTGGAACTGTTCCGAACTAAACCTTCACGAAGTGAAGCGAACTAGATTTCTAACAAAGTGATCTGAAGTGGGATCCGAACTGGTCCGAATAAAGACTTCGATTGACCGAAGTGACCCAGACTGATCCGAACTGATGCAAAGTGTCACTTCGAGTGACGGTTATTTTTCGAACTGGATGTTCTTCACCCAAACTGAAACGAACTGTTCATATTTTGATCAAAATTTCGCGATTTTTAGACAAATTTGAACGAGATTTTCTGCAGTAGATCAGATAATGGGAAAAAGATTGATTTAGGATTTCATGAGAAATTCTGTATTTTACAGATTTAAACGAGATTGATTTAGGATTTCACGAACTGGAACATATTTTGTATTTTACAGATTTGAACGAGATTTTCTGCAGTAGATCAGAAACAATCAAAACCAAGCAAAAACACTCCAATTTCTCAATAACCGACACTTTATGTTTCAAAAATTCGAAAAATAGCAATCACATATCAGTAGATAGAACCAGAAAGCTCTGATACCACTTGAAAACGCATGAGCATCGGATCATCTACTCGATCTAGCTA
The DNA here is from genome assembly GCA_039602395.1 of Deinandra increscens subsp. villosa. Taxonomy (NCBI): domain Eukaryota; kingdom Viridiplantae; phylum Streptophyta; class Magnoliopsida; order Asterales; family Asteraceae; genus Deinandra; species Deinandra increscens. The sequence goes on along the minus strand of JBCNJP010000024.1, from coordinate 13,132,847 downwards.
TTTCGGATACAAAGACGTAATTAAAAGATTGTTTTATTGATCTAAACGAACAATTACAATCAGGAAATACACTTAGAAGACTCACAGAGAGAACACACTCAAAACGCACACTTATCTCAGAACTCTCACTCAGTTATTGATTGAATTACAATGACCAAACACTATCTATACTCTAGCTGATCTACCCGAACCGGACTTCACCCGAAGTCATCCGAACTGGCACGAACTGCCACTTCATGTCACTTCGTGTGGACACGAATTGTGCGTTCGGATCTCACTTCACTAGCAGCATCTTTGCATCTTTGTCTTGTTCAGATACTTCACACGACGAACCGATCATGCTCTAACACTCTTTATCAACAGCTTCAGAAGACTGGAAGTTGTGATATTCTCTTTCTCTTTAATACCTGGCCAACATAAATAATCTTGGTGCAAAATGTCTCTTTAAGACTCCAAGATATCTTGATTTGAAATTTGTTTGTATCTCGTGTTGATCAACCGAAAAGAAATAAGAAATAAAATCTTTTTGACGTTTCAAAACTTAACATCGAAACACACCTAAACTCTTTTTGGTAACTTCTGATATGAAAAGTAAATGCAATACAAATATAGACACTATTTTTGTCTTTTGCGAGAAAGATGACGACTTGGGATCATATTGGTCATAACATGCTAAACTACACTTCAATTTCAATTATTGTAGCACATAAGCCATGTCGATTGCAGATATAATTTGTCCAACATTAAACTCAGGCAGAATCATACTCATAACATCTGAATATGTTAAGATATTGATTAGATTTGCTTTGACCAGTGTACCCAACACTATTAGACATACTCAGATATGCTTTTGTATCACACTTTGTGATTTCATTTGTGATTTAACACATAGTGATTGTATTTATGATATAGTCAAATGCGTTCCATGCAAAAAGAAATAAGAACGTTAAATCGTCTACCTTAAGTTCTATATTTCGATACGCAGATAAGGCCTAGGATTTAACAAAACAAGAAAAAAAACAAGTTGAAATTGTATAATTCAAAAACACTCAGATTGGTCTTGTGGACACGCAGATAAATTCCGATGAATTATACAAAACACCAAGAAAATAAAGCAGAACCTTAAGTGAACACCAATCAGGTCGATCTTTCGATACGCATAGAAAGGCCGATCACTTGAGAAAATAAAGAAAATCAAACAAGTTTAAATCTTTGCAAAATGAACACATATTTACACACTGACTTCTCATTTTTCTTTTCACATATCTTTTTCTTGATATCTTGAAGTACGCATCAAGATGTTGTCCACTGGGTCAAGCATTAGATTTAGTGGTTTTTACTTGGAATTTGGTTGTAAGGACTGCATGTTTGTTATTTTGGTTTTTATTACTTATGTCTATCATCTATCTGTATGCTTCCGCAAGATCTTATACGAACAGTCGGTCCCACATCCTCTCCCCCGCACCTGGTAGGGTGCGCTGGGGCGCGGGGTGACAGATTGGTATCAGAGCCCAAGGTTCCAGCAGATTCGGTGACTCCTATAGCCCCACAGCTTGACATTTGTGTGCTAGGGAGTAATTGAGGTTTAGTGTAAAGTCGGTAGTACTTTCAACCTTGCAATATGAAGCTCCTACCCACAGGTGCACTAAAACTCACTGAACCCTAGCAGGAATATGGAGACCGATAGTCCTTTCGATATTAGGTGTTGACCTAGGCCAAAGTTCGTGTGTTAGGAAGACATCAAGTATTAGTGTAAGGTTGGTAGTAGTTCTAGCTTTGAAAATTGCCATTCCTACCTATAGGTACACTAAGACTCGACGAATCCTAGCAGACCAACTTACGCCAAAAGTCCTTCTGTGTGTGTGCATGGTGTAATAGAACACATTGTCCTTTGTGTGAGTTAGGGTAACGGTACGCTAGGCATGCATGGGATATTTGAAATATTTAATTTTGTACTGACTTTCAAACTAGACAAGTAACCTGAATAAATGGTGTTTAGACGCGAAAAATATTTCTCCTCTCGATCTAGAAGCATGGGAAAGAAGACTGGAGTAGGACCGACTTGTCTGGTCATCCCTTTGAGCCTAGATTCATCCGGCTATGTGGTATCTCCGTCAGCATTAATCCGGAATACTCCGCATCACGAGGAGCAGGCCCTTGACATATTGCGACCACCACGGAAGCGTGTTGGAGCGTGTACGTCCGTCCGACCGATTCCACAGATACGGCTATGCAGGAGGATATCGATGCAGGATTTGAGGTAGCAGCAACGACACCGCTGGTGGACTTAGACGATGAGGATGAGGAGCTTGAGGCGCAGGCTGATGAGGTTGAGCATCACCAGGAGTACGCGGAGCCCCAGTAGTCCAGTAACCATTTAGTATTTGACGTGTGCGAAGATAAATATATAAATATGATCAAGTTTTAAAAGTTGTAATTGTAATTTCCTGGAATGGATCTTGTTCAGTGTTTTAAGTATAGAGTATGGCAAAAACAAAGTAAATATAAAGTCAAATTATATTTCACCAAACGAAAAAGGGACACAACTCAACTGGAAAAAGTCTTAAATGAGGAGAACGAGCTTGCTATTTATAGCAGTGCTCCCACTGAATGAGGTGGCCACCGAAAGACTCATTCGGTGGCCATTCTCCACTAATTTGGTGGCTCTCATTCTCCCATACAAATTACATGTACTCAACACATTCACTCTTTGTATCAAGATATAGTCCAGTGCCAGTCGAGCCGTTATTGTTTGAGAAAGTAATGGCAGCTGAATTATTACAATAAAGCTTCAATGGTCTAGATATGGAATTAACAACTTTGAGTCCAGTGATCAAGTATTTGAGCAACATTGCATGACAGGTTGCGTTATAAATAGCAATGTATTCTGCCATCATAGTGGATGTTGTGGTTAGTTGTTGTTTATGACTCTTCCATGAGATAGGCCCGCCTACTAACATAAAGATGTATCCCGAGGTGGATTTCTTATCATCTTTGCATTTAGCAAAATTGAAATCAGAATATCTAACTAGTTCTAGATTATCACTTCTTTTGTAAGTCAGTTTATAGTCGTTTGTTTCATTCAGATATCTAAGAACTTTCTTAGCTGATGTCCAGTGATCATGGCCAGGATTAGTTTGATTACGGCCTAACATTCCAGCAATGTCAGTGATATCTTGACGGGTACAGACTTGAGCATACATAAGACTCCCAACTACAGATGTATAAGGTATCATTCTCATTTGCTCCTTTTCATCGTATGTTTTTGGACATTGGAAAGTACCAAAAACATCTCCTTTAACTACAGAGCTTTAGAAGGGGAACTATGTTGCATGTTATATCGAGTGAGGACACGCTCAATGTAGGCCTTTTGGGACAAAACTAAGATCCCTTTACCTCTATCTCGCTGTATTTCGATGCCAATAACATAAGAAGCCTCTCCATGATCCTTCATATCAAAGTTGAGCGAAAGTAATTGCTTTGACTCATGCAACATATCTAAGCTGTTACTTGCCAATAAAATTTCATCTACGTACATGACAAGTGTAGGAAATTTCTCCCACTCATCTTAAGAAAGGTGCATTGGTCCACTTGATTTTTTAGGAAACCTTGTTTCTTCATTACTTCATCAAACTTTAGATACCACTGACGTGATGCTTGTTTCAAACCGTATATAGAATTCTTTAAATTGCAGAATAAATGTTCTTGACCTTCTGGTTTAAACCCATCAGGTTGTGTCATGAACACTTCTTCATACAAGTCACCATTCAGGAATGCAGTTTTGACGTCCATTTGATGTAGCTCTGAATCGAAATGAGCTATTAGGGCCGCAACGATCCTTAAGGAATACATACGAGAGACAGGGGAACAGGTCTCTTGATAGTCAAAACTCTCTTTCTGAGTGTAGCCTTTTGCAACCAATCTAGCTATAGCGTTCAACATTTCCTTTTGGATCTAATTTAGTTTTGAAGACCCATTTACATCCTACGGGTTTTGCACCATCGGGTAATTCAACTAAATCCCAAACATCATTTTTCTTCATGGATTCAAGCTCATCAAGCATAGCTTTATTCCATTCAGAAGATTGATCACTGTTCATGGTTCTTTGTAAGAGGTAGGATAAATAAACTTTCCACCATCTTATTCAGTTTCAGCCAGGTAGGTTTTATAAGCATTAAAATTAGTAGGCTTTCTAATCCTAGATAATGGGTTCAGCATTTTTTTGAGGTTGTTCGTTTGATGTGTCTTCATTTCCTTGTAAGGGAGGTTGTGTGGGTGCAGTGTTGATTACGGAAGCGTGTACAAGAGGAGTAATCGAAGTTATGGTATTTAACAAGAGTCCCCCCCCCCCTCCGCGTGTCTTTACTTCTCACGAATCATCGAAAGAATTTTCACTTCTCCCACTGATGATATGATCTTCAAGGAACACGACATTTTTGTTTCTACTATATGAGTGACATGGGAAGGACAATAAGACCGACAACCCTTTGAATGCTTGGGATAACCGATGAAGTTACAAGCTACGGTTTTCATGTAAAGTTTCTTTAAGAAGGGATTATAGATTTTGGCCTCCATAATACAACCCCATACTTTGATATATCTTAGACTCAATTTCTCTCATGTCCAGAGTTCGTAAGGAGTTTTAGGGACAGATTTCGAGGGAACTCTATTGAGTATATGAACGGCTGCTTTTAAGGCCTCAGTCCAGAGGAATTGAGGTAATCCTCAGTTAGCTAACATAATTTATACCATGTTCATTAGGGTTCTGTTCCTCCTTTCAGCAACACCATTTTGCTGAGGAGTGCCAAGCATGGTTTATTGGTTCACGATCCCCTGGCTTTTGCAAAACTCGTAAAATGGACCAGGGGCCTGACCCAAATCTGTATATCTACCATAATACTCACCTCTTCTATCTGATCTGACAACTTTTATTTGAAGACCACATTGTTTTTCAACTTTAGTTTTATAATATTTAAAAGTTGTTAGTGAATCAGATTTTTCTTTAATGAGATACAAGTACATATAACGAGAATAATCATCTATGAAAGTGATAAATGAGTTATGTCCTGTAATTCCAGTGGTTGTGTAGGGGCCACTAATGTCAGTATGAATAATTTCTAACAATTTAGAACTTCTAGTGGCGCCCTTCTTATTCGCTGCTGTCACTTTTCCTTTAAGACATTTGACGCATGTTCCAAAATCATTGAAGTCAAGAAATGGTTAAATTTCATCTTTCACGAGTCTCGATAAACGATCACGTAAGATATGGCCTAAACATTGATGCCATAACATAGATGAATTTTCTAAGTATCTTTTTGGTTTTCTCTTTGTTGATGATTCATTAATGTTATATAACAACAAAGAATTGGAGAAAACATCATCCAGTTCTAATCTATGAAGACCACCATCCAGATAACCAAAATCAAACACTTGAGAATTAAAATAGATAATAAGTTTGTAATGACCATGAGAAACATCAAAACCGTCCATGTCTAACTTTGGTCCTGATACAAGATTTCGAGTAATCTCAGGAATATATAAGGTATCATAAAGTTTAATGCATAAACTAGTTTTCATTATTAAATTTAAGATTCCAACAGCTTTAACGGCTCAATCTTTTCCATTCCCCAACTTAAGTGTTCTTTGGTTTCTTTTCAGCTTTCGGATTGTATGGAATCCCTGAGTAGAGTTGGTTACATGAACCATAGAACCAGAATCAAACGACCATGAATTAGTTGGAAAATTTAAATTAAAAGACTCAGTTATCATATTTAGATGATTACCTTTCTTAGCCAGCCACTCCTTGAAAGCTTTGCAAGCTTTTTGTGTATTTCCATTCTTGTGGCAATACTTACAGTAAAGCTTATCTTTGGAGTTGTTAGAGTTGGATGACATACCTGCATCCTTCTTTTGAACCTTAGAATACTCCTTTTTTTTTAACTTTCCCTTCCTCTTATTGGAATTAGCAGTCATGAGAGAAGCAACTTCTAATTTATCGAGCTTCTGACGTTCTTCCTCTTGCACGCACATTTCAATCAAATCGCTCATCTTCCATTTATCCTTCTGAACATTATAGTTGACTTTGAAGGTTTCAAAAGACGCGGGAAGAAAGGTCATAATGAAGTGTACGAGGAAAGTCTCACCGATCGGCATGTCCAAAGCCTTGAGCTTGTTAGAAATGTCGTTCATCATCATTAAGTGCTTACGAATACTGCCTTTTCCATCATACTTAGAAGTTAGCAATTTAAAAATAAGATTTCCAGCATGCACTTTTGAGGTTCCTTTGTAATATTCCTCCACAGAAGCCAAGTAAGTTTTGGCATTGTTAGAATCTGGTATGGCTCCTCTGATGGCAATATCAATGGATTTCTTCATGATCAAAAGGCACATCTTGTTGCACATATCCCATTTCTCATGAGTAGTCTTTGAGTCAGTTGTGCTCGCATTAGTGATAGCAGGAAGGGTATCTGTTATAAGTGCATAATCAAAACCTAATATGCCCATAGACAAGTTCACAGAATCCTTCCAAGCGGCAAAATTGGTTCCAGTTATAATTACAACTCTGAAAGTTGAGGCTTAGAGTGGACAAGAGTGAAGTTAGTTGATAATCATTGTAAAAGCAACGAATCAGCTTTGGCCAGAATCGAGGTTTTAAAGATGTTATCAAGTTAAGAGAATAAATTATTTTAATTCAAATAAGTTAACTAATATTAAAAATTAGAATGATGTTGATTAAGGTAGCAAATCAGCTTTGGCCAGAATTACTACTTTTGAAGATGTCAATAATTAAGACAAGTTAATGAACTAATCTAATTTCTTATTAAGTTTTGTAAAACATAAGCATGTAAGGTTTTAAATAAAACAAATTTAATAGTATACCCCCGATTTCTGAGGGGTATCAGATAGAGAACAGAGGTATCCGGTCGAAAACAGGGGTATCCGGTCAAACTTGAGTTTCCGGTTGAAAACTGGTATCTGGTCGAAAACTAGTATCCTGTTGAGGTTTTCGGTTCGCGATGAAGTTTTCGGACCGCGTGAGGTTTTCGGTCCGGTCATTAGGTGTTCGATCCGGTCATGAGATTTTTGGTCCGCCCATATGAGGTTTCCGGTCCGGCCATTAGGTTTCCGGTCCGGCTGAAAATTAGGGTTCCGGTCGCCATTTTTAGATCACAAAAAAATGAATTTCAATTAGGGTTTCATCACGTTTTCCAAATCGAAATCTAATTGAGGTTTTGGTATGTTCCAAAACCGATTTTAGTCTCAGAAAAGGAAAAAACGCATATTACTATGAAATCTGTTGTCGATTATGTGATCAAAACAAATTAGGGTTTCCAGATTTTAGGTCAGATTAGAAAACAGATCTTAAAAAGTTTTGAAATTTTTAGTTTCTTTATCAGATCTGATTTCGAAGATCATAGCAGTAATAATATGAACAAATTCATATTTGTGATTCATTTAATCAACATAATGCTCTGATGCCACATGTTGAACTAATCCTGAATCGTGAGATAAAATATATAGACAACAATATAAAGATTACCTGTTGTCATCTGGTTCAGATCAGCAGTAGTTAGATTATCCATCTTGTTTCTGATCGGGCTCTCGTTTAGGGTGTACTGTTAGGATCGTTGATATAGGTGGAGGCCTACGAATTTAAAGAGAGCGGAGGGAGATGGATGAATTTTAATGTGGTGATTAACCTTAACTCTCTGCTATAATCTCTATATACACCCAAGGGGACACCCTAATTCTATTAGTAAGGACAATTACGTCATCGAATAAATGCATGTTAGGGTTAATAAGGTAATTTATAAATTAAGATAAATGATTAAGGACATATAATATATATATATATATACATATATATATATATATATATATATATATATATATATTGGGGGAATGATCATGCAAAAACACATTTATTTTGCGAAAACCATCTTAAAACCTACGTTAATATTTTTTTTTTAAATTTCCACCAAAAGTCTTATAATTATGTTATCTTTAATTCTATAAAAACTAGAAAAAATTAACGTTCTTTTTTTTGTGATGCACATGTGCATCACAAAAAAAAACTCATACTTTTAGTATAAGTTAATATATTTTTTTTTCTATATCGCACCATATGTGTTATATTTCCATCAATTTTTGTGTTTTTTTAATGATGCACATGTGCATCACACCAAAAAAAAACCTCAGATATGTGGTATACATTAATAGTTTTAAAAAGAAATTGCACCCTAAATCTTATAGTTGTCTTATTTTTAGATTGAAAGAAAAAAATAACATTTTATAACTTTTTAATTATATGTTGCACATGTGCACTATGTTTCATTATCATTTGTAGCATAAATGTTTTAGTGTTTTTGAATATGTTTTTAACATAAGGAGTGTTTTTTCGCATGATAATTCGTTTTGTCCAGAGATAGCGTAATTCTAAGACTTTTGTCGCGAATTTTATGAAAAAACACTAACGTATGAAGAAGTTATGTAGATTTTAATATTGGTTTTCGCATTTTCGCAATATAAAGTGTTTTCGTAGGATCCTTACCATATATATATATATATATATATATATATATATATATATATATATATATATATATATATATATATGGTAAGGATCCTGTGAAAACTCTTTTTTTGCGAAAACCAAAAAACTAACACTAAAACCTTCATAACTTTTACATGCGTTAATATTTTTCTATAAAACTTGCACTAAAAATCTTAAAATTTCATTCTCTTTGATTCTGGAAAAGAAAATGATATTTCAGAAAACGTTTTATTAGTGCACATGTGCACCATTTTCATTAGTACTGCACAAAGAGAATTGTCATGTGAAAAAATATTATTTAAGTTAAAAACATTTAAAAACAGTAAAATATTTATAGAACTAATGATAATTCTACATATGCACTATAACTATTTGTTATAGTGCAGATGTGTAGCATAAAATTTAAAAAAAAATAATGTTAAATCTATTTTCATAGTTAAAGATAACACAATTATAAGATTTATGGTGCAATTTGTTATTTAAAATATTAATGTATACGACATGTATAAAGTGTTTTTTTATTAGTGCACAAAAGCCACGAAAAGCTAACAAAATTATAATGTATTTGGTGCGATTTTTCTTTAAAAAAATATTAACGCGTACTATATGTATGAGTTTTATTATTAGTGCACATGTGCGCTAATAAAAAACGACGAGACTTTAAAGTTTTTTTAAATTTTTTTTCAAGAATTAAAGAACACATAATTCTAAGGTTTTTGGTGCATATTTATTTTCAAAAATATGAAGGTATGAAAAAAGTGATAAGTGTTTTAGTATTAGTTTTTAGGTTTTCGCAAAAAGATGTGGTTTTTACATGATCCTTACCCTATATATATATATATATATATATAATATATATATATATATATTCCAACACCGAAACTATGATGCAGTAAGTTTATGAGTTCCTAACATGAATTAACATAATATCTTCTATAAATATATTTATTGGAACTTCACGTTTAATAAAACTAGTCTTTGATACCCGTGCATCGCACGACTGGAGTTTACATAAAATATAAAAATAACTCATCCAATTATAGAAACGAGCAAAAGACCCGCGCGTTGCTGCGGGTTGACACTCTTTGTGAACCTACAAAATTGTCATCATCACATCACTACATAAGCAAATTTCTTGCTAAGCTTTAACTTTCTTTTGGATTAGGTCATTACATTACATAGATACATAGTTTAGTTTCATTAGTCATTATAAGTTCAATCCACTTGTCATTTTTCCTTATACTGTACCTTTTTTAAAAATGTATAGATACATAGTTTAGTTTCATTAGTCATTAATTATAAGTTCAATCCACTTGTCAAGTTTAGTTTCAATATAATTTCAATCCACTTGTCATTTTTATAAGTTCAATCCACTTGTCATTGTATCTTCCTGAAGTATGTAAGTCTAAGAAGATGAAAACTAAATGAGATGAAAACTAAACGATAGTCCCTAACATTAGAAAGACTAAATTACCCTTATATTGCACCATACGTCAAATGATTGTGTCATATGCTTTTAAGGTTGCAATTATTTAAACTTTTACCTCATATCTATTAGACTGAATAAGAAATTGAGTCCTTTATGTTTATTCGTGTTTTAATATTTGCACTTCTTTTAAAATTATTTTAATGTAAAGTAAAAATTTATAAAGATAGTGATAGCAAAACAAAAACAAAAAAAATCACAAAGAAAGAAAACAACAAAAGAAAGAAAGAATTATTCAAGTAGAAGAAAATGTGAAGTTTTGAGGTTTGGAATCCTTAAGGCTCAGATCAAAATTTTATAATCTAACAAACATCATGGCTGCAAAAGATGTATGAGATTTGCCACGCCAAAGTGATGCTCAGCTTTTATACAAACTTTCTTTGTTATCACAATCATCATAGCCTTTTCCAACACTCAACACTCAAGAAATAGGACACTTCTAAGATAAAACCTTCCAGTAATGTTAATATCATGGCCTTTGAAAAATAATTCAATCATGGCCACAAAGGCTTTAATAAGAAGAGGTATCCAGATCTAATAACTTCATCAGCAACATACCAACGACAACCAACAACATTACCATCGCCTTGTTAAGGCTCAAATAGCAATTCCATGTAGTACGCGATACTATCATCACCATAATGGCTCAAGTAACTATCATCGCCATAACGGCTCAAGTAAGAAAAATGAAATCAGAAATTCACAGCCATCAAATGACAATAAAAAATCCCATCACTTGAAGGCCAAGCGTATTTCAGTTCCAAATCCGGGTCATTAAGAACCTAAAACCAAACAGAATTCAGTTCCGGGTCATTAAGAACCCAAAACCAAACAGAAAATCAATCCAACGATCACAACTTTACCTGTTTGAAAAACCCATTAACCTTTCAGATCTGAAAGACCAAAAAGCTTCAACATCATTGGAGGTTATTCAAAACCCCAAAAATTATTGTTTTCATACTCAACCATGGAACCAGAGGTTGATTACATGAACTAACATTGACCGAGTCAACTCAAACTTAAACCCTTACCGATCTGAAGCCGGAATCGCGGGAGGAGTCGTCGGAGATGCGGAACACGACATCGCCGCCTCCACCGCTAGGCTGAGCCCTAGACGCCGCCGAAAGAATGAAAATCAACGTCACTACCTCTACGGAACGGAGCAACCACGTCGTCACGTTGTTGCTTCGACGTCACCGGATTTCAGCGAGCGACAGCGTAAGGATCCAGCCAGATCAGCGGAAAAAAATCTAGATCGGAAAGCAAGCTAAAGAGTGTTGAAAACCCATTAACCTTTCAGATCTGAAAGACCCAAAAGCTTCAACATCATCAGAGGTTATTCAAAACCCAAAAATGAACCCGAAAACCACCGGATTTCAGCGAGCGAAAGCGTAAGGAGCGAGCCAGATCACCGGAAGCTAAACAGTCACTGCTTCTACGGAGCAACGCCACAATGGCAGCCGCTTCCACGTGAAGATCAGTGGCCGAAAACGTGGCCATATCGTCGCCGGCGATCTAGTTTTTAGAGAGAGAAGAAGCTTTAAGGTGAAGAATAAGAGAACCAACACAGAGAGATAAAGAGATGGTATATGTAAAACAGCTCAAATGCCGCCCACCACTTTCTCTCTACCTCCCATGGTTTAATTTCTCATCTAGCCCACGTGGAGAGACAAAGATAAGTTGTCACGGGCCACCGCCCTTCATATCGAATTGGGCAAATACGTGTGTGTGAAATAGTGCTTAATGAGAGACTGACAAGATAGTAGAAATGATATATAAGGAATTAAATAAAATATTTAAAATTAAGTTTTAAGGTAAACATTAATTATATATATATATATATATATATATATATATATATATATATATAAAAGTACATGTACATTAAATGAAGCCTTTGTATTAAAGGAGAATATAAATGTGACAATTGCCGTTTTTCCCAGGTTAACTCAGTTAAACTTTTCCGTTAAGACATGTCCGTATATATACGATTTATTTTACGTCACGTGATGTCATGTGTAATCCATTCATCGAGTCTGTCCCAATGCACTTGGTCCATCAACCAAACCCGACAAATTACCCGAGAGGCCCTGCACATCAATAAATTTGACATTTCGTTAAATTTTAAAGTTTTAGAAATATCCTATAGGCTCGGTTTTAGAGTTACAGGATTATGTTAAGAGGTTGTGTCCCTCGTTTCATACCATCTTATGAACCCGACTAATTTAGCTCGTTTGTTATCCTTTTAATTTTTAATTTAATTAAAAACGTTTAATATTAAATTAATTAAAAAGGAAAAAAAAATATGTGTATATATATATGGGAGGGTGGGTCGAAACTCTAGACCCCTCCCCCATTTGTTTTGAACGGCAATTAGGAGCACCCCCCCCCCCCCATTCGTTTTCTTCTTGCACAAGGCTGCAGCAACCGGTCGGAATCCGGCGACTTCCGGTGGTTCACCAGCGATCCTCCACCCTCATTTCTACTCCTCTCGTGTACGGTAGTCCATTGTTGCAATCGGTTTTGCTCAATACTTCTCCGAACTCTCTCACGAAGAACAAAAGGTAAAACCCTAGAACTAGTTTTCATTTTCATGGTGTTCATCGCGATGTGAAATTGTTTCGGGCTGTTATGTGCGATTTGCAGGGACGTACCCGATTAATTTTTTGTTTTATAACCATTTGAGGGCTGTGATTTTCGGAATTAGGGTTATGGGGGTTTGGGGTGTGAAAAGAACATCATAAAATCATAGATTGGTTGCAAACAGATTCTGCCAGAAATTTTCGTCGTATTGTTCAGGTCATAACTCGCGAACCAGAAGTTGAAAACGTTTGATTCTTTTTGGAGACGAAAGTTTATTGTTTTAGCTTTCCATTGGTACTAAATACGCAATTTTCGAACATGATTTGGTCACTCAAACGTGCACCACAAGTTTGGTGCACAGGGCTGTTAAATTTCGGAAAGTCAGATTTGCTTCGGATTTTAGGTCAAGATAACGTGAATATTTCCAAAACATGAAACATGAAATATGAAATTTGAAGCTTACATGCCAAATTAACTTTCTGTAAAATTTCGAGTCTTAATTCAAAGTAGTGAATGACTTACTGAGTCGGGAAGTTGGCACACATAATCTGCTGGCAGAATCAGTTTTCTAATTTGTAGTCAATTTCAAAGTAGCAAAACTTTCTCATACGTGAATCAAATCACTCTCTTCTGCTTTGTAGTGTTAGTTTAAAGTATTAGGTTTCTTGTGGCTTTGGTCTCACATAAAATGAAGTTCGTTTGGTACCCCTAAGGCCCCAAACGAAACAGAAACTCAGTTCTGCCATGAAACTGGCTTCACACACTTGTGTGAAGAATTTTGCTATGATGAAACAAATAAAATTAATTGGTTAAAACATGAAAGTTTTGCATTTTATAACCAAGAATAATTATGTAAATTTTTAGAACCTAACTATAAAAGGGTAATGAGTTATATACCGGTTTTGTGTCATGTGTCGAACACTAGACAGAATATGTCTAGTTATTTTTACCAAACTTCAAAACATCATAACTTGATCAATACTCACCCGATTGGGGTGATTCTTTTTGGAAAATATACTAGAAGTAGTCTTCTTTCACATGGCATGATGTGAGGGTCTTAACACACTCAGTATCCCGCTGACTTTGACCAAACTAAGTCGGTACGCGGCTGTCCTAGATTTTACAACCAAGGTGAATCTGATTGCAATGCGCATTGTGCGCTAATTGAGGACCAAGGTCTAATGGTTGACTTTAGGGACCCTTAGTGGTCAAAGTTTCATGTTAACTTTTATTTGGTCAAACTTATTGTATTAGATTAAGCTAGTTGTATCAAATCCGCATGATTAGCTAGGATTAAATTAGTCTTGCATGCTTTCAACTTGTACTGTTCCAATGTGCTTACATGAAGGGTTGGATTAGACCCCTAGGCTATGTAGTTATGCTTCAGTACAGGTCCTAGGTCCCCACCCCAAGGGAATGGCAAGACAGCATAAGGTTCACTCGTTGACCTTATTCTGTGCCATAGTAGTTAATCACATTGTCCTAGCTATTTGCTTTTGTGTTTCACTCACACCACTCTAGTAACATGAGGATAGGACACTTGTACACGTATAACTTCAGCAGATCCTATTTCTTTTTCTTTCTCTTTTTCCATCTCGCGTATGTCTCTTCCATGATCAACCAGTGTGTCGCGAGTCAGCTCGTTTTCTCAAAGCCAACTGACCAGTTGGTCAGACCCTTTCACTGTGTTATGAGTCCTCTGAGTTCTTGTTTTCCTGCATGTACACATATCACTTTTGACCTTGTGACACAACTGACACTGTAGACCTTCACTCTTAGGTCATACACTCTCTCCCGTTTTTCTAAACGCGAAGCACTTGGATCAAGTGCGGTTTTTGTAGCACCGCTCCCAAAGGTGAATTTCACACTCCAAATTAGATCCTACCCCGTTTGGGTAGTGGTCCGCTTTTCTTACGAGTTATTTGGTAACTTACAAAACACATGTTAATGGATTTGAATAAGTAAACTATCACATGTCATAGGATAGCCTATCTATTAAAGCCCTCACATAATCGGACCGTTAATATAGTGTAAATAGCATGGTGACGTTTAGTAGTACTACTAAAGATTGACAACCCTCGCTCTGCGGTGCACGGGATGCCCACCTAACTGGAGGTCGGACGGAGTTAATGTCAGCCAAAAATACTGTGTACAGATGGACACGGGGGAGGCAAAATGTGTAGGTATTCCCTACATACATTTAGTCAGCTTCGGTTGCGAACTTCCTAATGGACATGAAAACTACGCTAGCTACCTACGATAGTATTCAACTTTATTAACGCATTACATGAAACTATTTATATATCTTTATGCCTAGTATATGTATTATACTACTTTAGTGAACTCATCAGCATTAGCTGACACTTGATTTTACCAAACTTTTTACAGGTCGCTAGGAGTTTTCTGTTGTTGGTACGTATTGCGGGTTTCACATTGGCTTACGATTAAACATTTATTTTTGGGAGAAAACTTTAACATTTTACGTTTAATTCTTTGAAATTTTAAACGGTTGAGCGCGTGTTTTGCGCATTCATTTATTTCCGCTACGTTACATTTTACACTATGGTTTTAATTCAAACATTAAATGCATTTATTTTTATTATGTGTAATGTTTTGTGTTGTTGCAATCATTGACTTCGGTCCTGGTCTGTTCTGACGCCCCACACGGTAAAACTCCGTTAGTGATAAATTGGGGGTGTGACAATAAAGCTTCAGTTTTTAGTTGTGAATTGAAAGTGAAAATACAAACTTTAACTGATAAAAGAAGAACTGAAAAAACAGAGCACAATGTCACTGTTCCAATATATTATCCATGTGAGAGCAAAGGACTATCACAAATCATATAAACACCTACATCACATATGAAAGATTAAATACAACACTTGTAAAAAATGTCATCGGCATAGTCCAACTACAGCATCAATATTTCACAGCAATACAGAGAACAACAGCCATTCAAAGATTAACTAGAATACTTTCTAGATCAACCAGTAAAGAAAGAGATGCACGCAATTAGTTTCATGTTCCATATCACGATATATATTCTCTTCTATGTCGGTTATAAACTATATTAGTAAGATATCTTATGCCTACACCTATTACATGAAAAAAGTAAAACTTCAACATTTTATTTCTTTTGATTATCTCAATTGATTAGCAAAAAGGGCAATCAATTAAAAAAAGGTTAGGAGAGCAATCACGACAAAAGCACAATTTAAGGCATCACTAATATAACTGAATTTTTTTATGGAGCAACACAAAAGCCA
Source organism: Deinandra increscens subsp. villosa (assembly GCA_039602395.1). Taxonomy (NCBI): domain Eukaryota; kingdom Viridiplantae; phylum Streptophyta; class Magnoliopsida; order Asterales; family Asteraceae; genus Deinandra; species Deinandra increscens. The sequence continues at coordinate 13,116,958 of JBCNJP010000024.1, read as the reverse complement.
ACTCAATGATTTAAGGAACCCCATGTGCTATGAAGTAGTATCATTATAACAAAATGAATACTTGAGATAAATTTGGGAATATTATGTCAAATGATAACCATGTACCAAAATTTCATATGTAATTTTCATGTTTTTTCAAGATCAGGGCAACGGACATTTCATATATGACAAACTTGATACCTATTTAAAAATTCTACATAAACCACCAATACTCCTGCTACAAAAAAGAATGTTGGATTACAGTCAAAATTTAACTACAATTATCAAAGAGCTGTTCCAGCACAATTTCCTATTTGGTCTTATATTAACTGTCACACCCCCATTTTTCCACTAACGGAGTCTAACCGTGTGGGGCGTGATCCAGTCCAGGACCAAAGTCTTTAGTTACAACCAAGCCATAAACTAAAGGTCAATGACCATAATATGTTTTACAAAATAGAGTGTAAATAGTAGTTCAATGGAAGCAATTAAAAACTACAAAGTTATTTGCAAAAGTAACTAATAAAAATGTCTGAAATACAATTCCCAAAAGGTTTTCATAAAAAAAGTACTACCATCGCCCCTGCCATCACTGATCCTGTGATACCCGAGAATTCCAAGGTTAACTTCCGTTAGACAATTCCGTTAGTTACGTTATAAGTGTTAACTTAGTAACTAATGCTTAACTAGGCCGAATACGTCCACGTCCTTTGGTTGATCACCGAACCCGTCCATATGTGTTATGTGATTATTTATGTATTGTCATTATGTGCAACGTGAGGAAAACGCATGATTTAGTATTAGGAATAAAATGAAAATTTGTCTTCCTTGGTTGCCAGCGAAACTAACGGGCGAAACTATAGTGTCGCCCGGTAGTCGGTTAAACTATTGGATCTCATGAAATCAGAGACAGTTTCGCCTGGCCAGCGAAACTAGCCAGCGAAACTAGCCTCTGATATAAAATGGCATAAAACCCTAGTTGTCTCATTTGTTGCACCATTTCTCTCAAACACACACACTCACTCTCCTGGAATCTGGTCAGCCGAGAAAACCACCAAAGAAACACCAAATCAGCCTCGAGACAACATCTATTTGGATCCTAGATTGAATCGTGAGTCTCAAAAACCTTTATTTATGCTTTTCTATGTGTTTTTCTTAAAAAGCATGCCTAAACCTCTATGGAATCACTTGATCTGCTAGTATGTTGCTTAGGGATGCTATATCTGTTATAAAGTTTGTAACTTTACGTATGAAATCCATCCATAATGAAAATCCATGCTAGATTAGGTCATTTAGGGTTTTAAATGTATTTTGGTGATTTGATGATGAAAACCCATGTTTAAGGTGTTAAAGCTTACTGATTTATGTTGGTAAATGATTATGCATGCTAGATATTGAATTACATGAAATATGAAAGCTGTTAGATTGATTTTTAGGCTGATTTATGAGTTTTTCGCGACCAGCGAAACTGTACTGTTCTCTGGGCGAAACTATGTAGCGAAACTATGTATATCTTCATCCAGCGACACTATGAAGCGAAACTGTAGTGTCGCCGGGTAAACCAACCAGACCTGTCCGAACGAAACTACCGAGCGAAATTCCCTGAACGAAAGTTCAAACCAGTTTCGGGCGAAACTAGGCTAGCGAAACTGTGCCAACAGTTTCGAGCGAAACTAGCCTAGCGAAACTGTGTCATCGGGTATTGCCTAGCGAAAGTGCTGCCCGTGCATACAGCGAAACTGACTAGCGAAACTGCTAGCGAAACTGAGACCAGAATCCAAACTTGTGCAATTTACTTGAACATTATGCCATGACTTGCATGATTATGCTATGATGATACATGCTTTGATTTCTGATGTATATGAACCCTTGTTTATGATCAACCATCGGTGTCGTGTGTCGGTATGTCGAGTCATAGTTCCAACGTGCTATGTTATGGGCCATAGTGACGTTAAGTAAAGATTAGACACCAAACTAATACTTAAGACCTAAACGTGTTCATAGGTCTTCGTTAAGCAAACTTGGATTTTATAGCAAGTGTAGCACTGCAACCCAAGGTGAGTGTCACTAACCCGATTACCGTGAACCCGTTTGGGTCACACCGAATAACTAAATGAAAAACAATGCTGACAACTTCGAGAGTGCTATGCACCTCCCTGATGAACTTGAAAACTTGGAGTGCTCGGCACCCACTTGATGAACTTGAAGTGCTTTATGGGAAGCACTTGTGAATTACTTAAACAACTATTTCTGAAACGAAACTGAAAACACTTTTGAGATTCATGAGAATCCGGTAAACCTTTTTAATATGGCTAGCGTAGGTTAAAGTCCAAACCACATGATATCACATGATTTCTAAGGATGCCTTGAAAACTTAAAAGTCCTCAACTAAATTGTACCATTAATTGTAAAGCGAGGGGATGTTGGGTAGATCTACTGGAGTTTGACAAACTCCGCCCCGTGGCACGGGGAGTGCACGGAGGTACAATATCAGCCTATCTGACCGTGATCCCGAGAGGACACGGGGGAGGCAAATCCGCGATGACGTAGGTCCGCAAAACCTGATGGCACGGCCACTACAATAATAGTCAGCTTTGGTACAAACTTCCTTAGTGCATGGAACAACGGATTAGCTACCCGCGATATCGGTTGAGCACTTTAACTATACAAAACTAGTTCATACCCGATAACGTATGTTACGGACAATACTCTTACTAAACCACAGAACTATGATTATGAATATCACTAAGCATTGCTTTTCACAAACAAATATTATATAAGTATATGCTGACACGATTATGATTATTAGACCGGGCCACTGCGTGACAAGCCCACTGTGAACTCACCAACCGTTAGGTTGACACTTGCGTGGCTTCCACTTTTGCAGATCGCTGAAGAGTATCCGCTGGAGGTTGGCATGGCACTTGAAGATTTCTTATTTTAAACTCAGACTTGGGAACTTAATAACAATATTATGTTTTGTAACTTAAGCACGTGGTTAGTGCTAAGATACTTATGTTTATTTTCCGCTGCGTACTTTTAAAACTGTTTTTGTCATGAACGTTTGGACTTTACTCTGATTCGTTTAGTATTCGTAACTAATGGTTGTGGTCCTGGTCTGGTCGCACCCCTTAACGGTATAAACTCCGTTAGTGGTTAATTTGGGGGTGTGACAGATTGGTATCAGAGCCATAAGTTGCAGAGAACTGGAATCAATTTTGAAAACGATTTGGAAACTGCAACTTGAAACCTTAGTTACAAACGAATAAACAAATTCCAAAAACAAAATTTCTACGTGCCAACCTGGGATACTCACTCTGCTGTGTAAGTAAATACTTCGTACGTATGTATATATATATATATGTAGATATATATAGACCGTGTCTAAGTAGTCTAACGGAAAGCCTTAGGAAATTTTCACACACGAATACGAAACGCGAACGCTAATGCGCGCACTATGCCGGGGGAAAGCGACAACGAAACGATGCTACGCGTTACGTCCTGATTTCTACTACGATGACTACGCCGACGGTGACTTTTATGGGAAAGCCGACTTTCGACGATAGTACTCACGATTTACGACGTTCTCCGACGACGCCTCGATTTTGCACAAAATTTTTCTGGACTAATAGTGGGATAACGGGAAATTTGTTATTATGCATATTATGGGATATGTATAAAGTATAATTGTGACTGAACACTGGCTACTTTAACTGTTCAGCAAGATGTCTGGAAGAGGACACGGAAGAAGCAACATTAACATGACGCCTGCACAACTACAAGCTATGATTAATGAGCACGTGCAAGCCGCGGTGGCAGCCGTCCAAGCTGCATACGCCGCACAGGGTAATTATTATGCCGGTTAAGGCACAAAGCGAATTATATTTTGACCTGTTAAATTTAAAACCCGAACTATTTATGCATCAGGAAACCACCACCACTGCACGTTCAAGTCCTTCATGGACTGCAAGCCGATGACGTTTTCCGGCGAAGAAGGAGCGGTAGGACTCCTCAGATGGATTGAGAAGTCTGAAAAGGTCTTCTCTATGTGCAACTGCCCTGCTGGGGACAAAGTGAAGTATGCTACTGGTACCTTTGAGGGAGCCGCTCTCTCCTGGTGGAACGCTGAAATTCAGATGATTGGGTTAGACGCGGCTAATAACATGCAATGGGAAGCGTTTAAGGAATTGATTATGGAGGAGTACTGTCCCCGCGACCAAGTAAAGAAGCTAGAAGGTGAATTCTTGAATCTGAAGATGATTGGGTCTGAAGTCGAACAGTATACTGCACGATATCATGAGTACGAGGTCCTGTGCCCCACAATGGTTGACGCTGAATTCAAACGCATTGAGCGTTATCTGGAAGGCCTCGCGCCTCAAATCAAAGGACTAGTAACTGCCAGCAACCCCGCAACCGTGCAGCAAGCCATCCGTTTGGCTCACAAACTTACTGATCAGGAGGTTGAGAAGGGTACACTTCCTGCAAAAGCCACAGAGAAGACTGCCTTAAGTGGCAAGAGAAAAGCTGATGATGAAGCTCCTGAGAACTCAATGAACAATCAGAGTGTTGGAAATAGCACTAGGAGGTCTTATAATTCTCAAGGTCAAAGTAAGAGGTCTGGAAACAACAGTGGAAACAACCGCCAGGGCGGAAATGGTCAAAGCAACTACAGGGGTAACCTGCCTCTGTGCAACAAGTGTGGGAAACATCATGCTGGTGTTTGTAGAAAGAACCTGAGCTGTGAAAGGTGTGGAAAGAAAGGCCACGAAGCAAAAGACTGCTGGGCAACTCTACCTGAGCAACAAAACCGCCAAAGGCAAAACAACAACAACAACAACAATCATGGCAACAACTATGGGAACAACCGTAACGGGCAAGGAAACAATCAGAACAACAATAATGGTGGAGCCCGTGGCTGTTTTGAATGTGGTGCTCAAGGCCACATTAAAAGGGACTGCCCGCAGTTGAGAAGGCAGGGTAATGGTAATCAAGGAAACAATGGTGGGAACGGTAATGGCGGAGGAAATGGTAACGGGAATGGTAACAACGGGAATGGTGGAAATGGCAGGGGAAGAGCTTTTGTCATGGGTCAAGGTGAAGCTCGCAACGATGCCAACGTGATTAACGGTAAATTCATCCTTAACGGTTTCTTTGCTACTGTATTGTTTGATTCTGGTGCTGAAAGAAGCTTTATTTCTACAAAATTTGCTAAATTGATTAATGCTAAACCAATTGCCCTAGATGCTAAGTATGTGGTAGAGCTAGCAAATGGTAAACTTCACGATACGACTCAGATAGTTAAGGACTGTAAGTTAGAACTAGCTGGCCGTACATTAGGAATCGACCTTATGCCTTTTCCGATTGGTAGTTTTGATGTCATAATAGGAATGGATTGGTTATCCGAAAACCGAGCTGAAATTTTATGTCAGGAGAAAGTGGTTCGTATTCCACTCAAGGACGGTGAAGTGTTAACAGTTCAAGGTGAAAAAGGTGGGACAGTCACCGGTATTATTTCATTTCTTAAAGCACAAAAGTGCCTTCGTAAAGGTCACTTCGCGATTCTTGCAAACGTCACCGACAAGACACTTCCCGAACGTAGAATCGACGACTACCCGATAGTCCGCGACTTCCAAGATGTATTTCCTGAAGATCTGCCTGGTTTGCCTCCATTTCGACAAGTCGAGTTTGGAATCGATTTAGCTCCTGGAGCCGCTCCGATTGCACGCGCACCTTACCGTCTGGCGGTAAGCGAACTCAACGAACTCTCCGCACAACTTCAAGAGCTACTCGACAAGGGATTTATTCGTCCAAGTTCATCTCCGTGGGGAGCACCGGTATTGTTTGTTAAAAAGAAGGATGGAACGTTCCGCATGTGTATTGACTACCGAGAGCTTAACAAGGTTACGATCAAGAATCGGTATCCACTTCCTCGAATCGACGATCTCTTCGACCAACTACAAGGTTCGAGCTACTTCTCAAAGATTGATCTACGGTCTGGATATCACCAACTTCGTGTTCGTGATGAGGATGTCCCCAAGACTGCTTTCAGAACTCGTTATGGTCATTACGAGTTTCTAGTTATGCCGTTTGGGCTAACTAATGCACCTGCTGTGTTTATGGATTTGATGAATCGAGTGTGCAAGCCGTACCTCGATCAGTTTGTGATAGTTTTCATCGACGATATTTTGATCTACTCCAAGACAAAGGAAGAACACGAGAGACACCTGCGACTTATCTTGGAATTGCTCCGCAAGGAACAGCTTTATGCTAAGTTTTCGAAGTGCGACTTTTGGATTCGCGAAGTCCAGTTTCTTGGACACATTGTTAACCAGGAAGGAATTCACGTCGACCCAGCTAAAGTGGAAGCTATCAAGAATTGGTCTACCCCGAGAGCGCCAACCGAAATCCGACAATTTTTGGGACTTGCCGGATATTACCGAAGATTCATTAAGGGTTTCTCGCAATTGGCTCAACCCTTAACAGCTTTAACGCACAAAGGAGTGCAATATAGATGGGGTGAAAAAGAAGAACACGCGTTTCAAACTCTTAAAGATATGTTATGTTCAGCTCCGATTCTTGCGTTACCCGATGGGGTTGACGACTTTGTGGTTTACTGTGATGCATCCATCCAAGGACTCGGTTGCGTGTTGATGCAACGGGATAAAGTGATTGCCTATGGGTCCAGGCAACTGAAGGACACTGAAAAGAATTATACAACGCATGATTTGGAATTGGGAGCCGTTGTTCATGCACTCAAGATTTGGAGACATTACCTCTACGGAACAAAGTGCACAATATTTACCGACCACAAAAGCTTACAGCACATCTTTGATCAGAAGGATCTCAACATGCGACAACGACGGTGGGTCGAGCTACTGAATGATTATGACTTAGCAATCAAATATCACCCGGGAAAAGCCAATGTTGTGGCTGATGCATTAAGTCGAAAAGAGTACGAAAAGCCTCGACGAGTACGAGCGCTGCAACTTACCATTCACACGGGATTGCCGGATCGGATCCGCGATGCCCAACAAGAAGCTTTAAAAGAAGAAAACTTCGCAGCTGAAGCACTGCGTGGTGTAGATGGTAACTCCGAAATTAAGTCCGACGGACTCAGGTATTATAATGACAGAATTTGGGTTCCTTTACTTGGGAATCTTCGTGAGCTCGTGATGGACGAGGCTCACAAGTCAAGGTATTCGGTGCACCCTGGATCGGATAAAATGTACCAAGATTTGAAAAACTTGTATTGGTGGCCGAATATGAAAGCCGACATTGCGCGATATGTGGCTAAGTGCTTAACATGCTCAAGGGTTAAGATTGAGTACCAAAAGCCTTCTGGGCTATTACAGCAACCAAAGATCCCAGAATGGAAATGGGAGGATATCTCCATGGATTTCGTAACGGGATTACCTCATCGATCGAATCGACCGGATGCGATTTGGGTTATCATTGATCGATTAACCAAATCTGCACATTTTATCCCGATGAGAGAAAGTGACAATATGGATAAGTTAACGAAGCTGTATATCGACAGAATTGTGGCACGTCATGGAGTGCCTAAGACTATTATCTCTGATCGAGATCCTCGATTTACTTCCCGATTGTGGCAATCTATGCAAGAAGCACTGGGAACCAGACTGGATATGAGTACAGCTTATCACCCGCAGACCGATGGTCAGACGGAACGAACTATTCAGACTTTAGAAGACATGCTCCGAGCTTGCGTTCTCGACTTCGGTAAAGACTGGGAAGCTCACCTTCCGTTGGTGGAGTTCTCCTACAACAACAGTTATCATTCGAGTATCGGTGCAGCACCTTTTGAAGCTCTTTATGGCAGAAAATGTAGATCGCCCGTGTGTTGGGCCGAAACGGGTGAGAAAGGACTCACTGGACCAGAACTCATTCATGATACAACCGA
>JBCNJP010000024.1:13010204-13108558 GCA_039602395.1 Deinandra increscens subsp. villosa | reverse complement strand
CTATGAGAAAGATGAAGTCTTGAATGAAGAATGCTACTCAATGAAGCTGATCGTAAACACTTGTAATAGAGAGAAATCGTAAATGTGCAATGAAAAGCTTGGACAAAAACATAAACAAATGAGGTTTATATAGTACCTCATACATGACCTAAAAGAAATCGTAAACTAGAAGAAGCCCACATGGCCCAATAGTAAACAATAATAAGCCCAATATCTAATAAGCCCAAAACAAACTAAGCTAGCCCAATAACTAATGTTCATGCCTCAATAAATATAGCCCAACAACTACAATTAATTAGTTTAATTAATTATATTGGGCTTGGGCTTGGAAAGCCTTGTAAGGTTATGTGAGTAGTATATAAACTCACATAAGCCTCATTTGAGCAGGTTGGCCATTGGGAAAAGCTTAGAAATCGTAAACCAGAGAGAGAGAGAAGAGAATCGAAATTCTCTTGTATTGTACCAGACGATCACAGATTTGATCGTGTGCAAACATTTCGGGTTAATCGTTCTTTATTTTAGTGTGTATTTCACCTTCTCCATCTCTAATCTTGAATCATCTCTAGTAATTGGATTCCGCACTCTTACTAGAGATTAGATATCGTGTTTGTACCGAATTCGGGACTTACATGGCCGAACCTCAGGTTCGGCCGGTCGTGATTTAGCTAGTATAAATATGTCGTCTTGTATAGAATTCATAAGCTTCTGAGTCATATCTTCTCTGTGTACTTTGTGGACATCTCTGTGGTTAATACAAGTCATTTTTATTTAATCTTCGTGTTTACTCGTTTACATTGATTTCATTACGACTAAGTAGAAGATCCATACGCTCAAGCAATTTCAAGTGGTATCAGAGCTTTTGGTTTGCTCTACTAGTCGGAAATCATTGTTTTTCGGAGTTTTGAGTTCAAATTCATGTTTTTATGAAAATAAGTATCATTTTTGAGTTCGTTTGATCATCTGAAGTGTGATTCTTGTCAAAAATTCATTTCTAGATCGTTCATTTCGAGTTTACTTGGATTTCTGAAAAAATTACATCAAAAAACACTGAAAATCAAAAAAATGGTGTCGAGTGAGGTCGAGCTCGTCTGAGGTTCGGACACGTTCGGTGTAACCGTTCCGAACTTGAGGTTCGGACGGCGTTCGGTCGTTATATCGGTTCGGTGAGAGATCGGTCCACGTTCGGACAAAGTTCGGTGATAATTCGCGCGCTTGTTCAGTCTAGGTGTTGTTTTAAGTGTTCGAAGGTTAGGTTCGGACGAAGTTCAGCGAGTTTTAATCTCAGACTAGGTTCGGAGTACGTTCGGAGGAAGTTCGGCGAGAGTTCGGAGGTAGTTCGGAGGTAGTTCGGAGTGAACAGTAACCAGTTTTTTCAAAATGTCTGATTTTCAAGCGTTCACGGCTATTTAAAATTCGGTTCAAGCTACGATGCAATCAATGATGAATTATGATAACGAAATCGGAACAAGTCAGAAAGTTCCTAAATTGCTCAAATTGGAAGATTATCATAGTTGGGTTACACGGTTTGAAGCGTATATCTCAGCGAATGATATTGATATGTGGTTATCATATTCTGATCAATATGTCTATCCTAAGGGTGAAGATGGGGAACCAATTCTTCAAAGGAAGCTTTTTGGTGAACAAAAGAAAGCGTATCAAGCTGAGAAGAAAGCATATGGTACATTAACGATGGCACTGCCGATAGAGTTATTACATCAATTTTCAAGTAACTACACGGCAAAGAGTTTGTGGGATGCTTTAGAAAAGAGATGTGAAGGTAATGACCAATACAAGAAAAGTCGCCAAAAGGTGCTGAAGAAGGAATTTGATAGTTTCAAACATTATCACAATGAATCGATTCCAAATTTCTTTGCACGATTTGCTCATTTAATGAGTGAAATGAAATTGGTGAACCTTACAAAAGATGAAGCTGATAAGAAAGACAAGATCATGGAATCCCTACCAGAGAAATGGGAGAATTATGTGATGATGGTTTCTCATGATAAAGATTATTAAAAAAAATGTCTTTTAATGATCTGATTTAACGAATCCAAGCAAGGGATATGGAGTTAACAGTGAACAAGTCCCTTCCTGAGCAAGTTCACAATCCTGCAGTGTATTATGGTAATAATGATTCAACTTTGAATGCTGGGAAATCGAATATTCTTAGTTCTGCACCTCCTACAGCATTTATTGCAGGTAAATCTGAAATTCCAAGTTATTCTTCTGCTGGTTGTACTGTTTCGAGTCCTAGTTCTTCAATTCAAGTGCATTGTCTGTTCAAACTATCGATGATTATAATGCTTTGATGTCTGCATTAGTATCTTCATATTTTGGTGTTATCACTGGTGCTGTCAATAATGCTGAATTAGCAAATGAAGATAATGATCAAATTGATTATGATCATTTGGTGGAAATGGATCTGAACTGGCAATATGCTATGTTGGTTCGAAGAACAAAGAAATTTTTCAATCGAACTGGTAAGAAAAGACTGAATCAGGAAGGGAAGATTGGTTTGGATAAGTCAAAGGTGAAATGTTATAAGTGCTCAGTTTATGGTCATTTTGCTCGAGAATTTCCAAGTTCTGCGGAAAATAAATTGAAGACTGGTCAACATGCACATTTAGTTTTTCATCCATCAAATGAAGCTGAAAAGGTTGAGAAAAATCTGTTACTTTTGCTCATGATTGGACCAATACATTTTTGCATTCAAATGAATTTGCATGGAATGCAGATTCAGAAGTTACAAAAAATCATGTTCCAATTACTGTTGCTTTGACTGCTCGTCATGCTGATGATGACAGTTTTCTGACTGATTCTGATTTGTATTCGAGTGCATCTTTGGTTCAAGATGATTTGCGCAAAGTTTCTAATAGTTCAAAAGTTGACGAGTTTGAATGTCTTAAATGTAAGAAATTGCTCCAAACGGTTGCTAGTTTTGAACAACGTTGTCAACTATCAACTGAAGAGATTGTGGTGCTCAAGAAAGAGTTAGAACATTTTCAAAAGAAGTATTATGAGTTAGTTCATGTTCATGAGGATATTTTGAAGGAAAAGTCTCAATTGGCTGAAGAATGTGAAAAAGCTAAAGCTGAAGTTTTAGATGTAGCTCAAGATTTTGAGAATTTGTTTGAGAAAAGTTATCCAGTTTAGCAAAAGTATGAAGAAGCTACTGTTCTTATTGCTAAAACTGTTGTTACTGTTGAGAAGCTTCAAAATAAGATTTCTATGCTTCAAGATGAGAATGTTCTTTTTAGAGACAAGAATGAAGTCTTATCTAAGGATGTTGAGATTTATAAGCAAAAGAGAGAAAATGTTCTTGAAGAATTATATGCTGAATGTGAGATTCGAAAGTTACAAACTTATGAATATGATGATCTCAATGAAAAGTTTATCAAGTCACAGAAAGAGGTATTTGAGGCTCAACAAAAGATCAATGATTTGAAATTGGAAATTTTAGAGCTAAAAAGACAAGTGAAGAATTGCAATCTGTGTCCGACATTGCTAAACTTCTTATACAAACAAGAACAAAGTCCAGAAAGTTCTCAGAAGGAGGATGTTCACTTGGTTCCTCAACAAGTGGATTTGATTGAAGTTACTTCTGCTCAAATTGATCCAACAGCTGAATTAAATGATTATTCAAAATTTGCTACTCCACCCAAGAAGAACAAGTCCAATTCTAAGAAGAAGGAGAAGCCTTTAGGTGTCGCTCCAAAAAAAAATTCAAAGTCTATTTTGTTGGAGAATGAAAAAGTTTTTGATAAGGTTGTGTCATGTTCTTCATCTGCAACCGAAGACGAAAAAGGGTTAATTGAGAAGAAAAAGCTGAAAGATATCAAAGCTAAATTTACTAGTGACGCTAAGTCACGAGAAGCTTCAAGTTCTTCTTCAAATTCTTCAAAGAATCAAGGATCTAAACACAAAGGTTTGGGTTACAAAGTGAAGGACGAACCTGTTCAAGCTAAAAAACCAGTGAAGGCTGAGAAGGTTCCTAAAACAAAGGTTGCAAAGAAATCACCATCTCAGAAAGAATTTTCTTATTCTTCTAGAAGATCGTCATCTTCAAGGAGTCCATCAGAAAGAATTTTCTTATTCTTCTAGAAGATCCACATGTTTGAAAATCAAAACAATTTTCAAACAATTTTAGAGAAAGACTTTGTTATGTATGTCGTCAACCGGGACATCTAGCTGCTGATTGTCCGACGACTGCATATATCCACAAAACCGCCAAATATGTGGATAACAAAGGTCAAATTTTTTATGACCCATGGTCTCCAAAGATTAACTCAACTCGTAAATCGTCTTGGTCTAAACCGAGTACGTCGGTTGAATCTGATTCAGGTTCCGATAGAAAATTATACCTTTTACAACTTTGGAAACCGAAAGTTGTTTCCAAGACCAACAAAGACTATGTGGAAGACACCGTGCGACCCGACGCTGTTGACTCGGGTCGATCCCAGAGCGACTAATGATTTATTTGGTGCCTAGCAGGTGTTTCAGGAAGACCTTTCGGTGATTGAGGAATTACTGATTGTGAAATATCTGTTCTAATTAAATTGAATTTCAAAATCAAATTTTGTTTTCAGACGGCTTAAACTGAACGTATTCGTGTTCATTGATCACTTTCTTATTTTTGCTTTACTTCCGTCTCATTCTGAGGGGGAGTTTGTTTTTCCAAAAATTCAAAAATAGTGTGTTGTTTTTCAAATCGTAGAAATGAAAATCTATACATAGAGTTGTCATTTTTAGGGGGAGAAATTTGAAAAAGACAAACAAATTGAAAAAATGCAAAAAGCCAAAAACATTGAAAAATGAGAAACTGTATCCGACATGTTTGGGAAATGATGGTACATTGGCTGACAATGTCTGACTCATGGATAAAGTAGATGAAACAGCCATAAGACCATTTGATCGTTGTGCAAGGTAGGCTCGGCAAATCAGAAAGTATACAAATGTGATATACACTAAATCTAATGCTTGACCTAGTGGACAACATCTTGATGAATATCTCATGATATATCAAGAAAAAGATATGTGAAAAATAAATGAGAAGTCACTGTGTATACATGTGTTCATTTTGCAAAGATTTAAACTTGTTTGATTTTCTTTATTTTGTCAAACGATCGGACTTTCTCTACGTATCGAAAGATCGACCTGATCGTTGTTTGTTTGACGTTCTGCTTTATTTTCTTTGGTGTTTCATATAACTCATCGGACTTTCTCTGCGTGTACGGGAGTACCGACCTGATTGTTGTTGAGTTATACAACATCAACTAGTTTTATTTTCTTATTTTCTTAAATCCGAGGACTTATCTGCGTATCGAAAGATCGACCTAAAGGGAAGACGATTTAACGTTCTTATTTCTTTTTGCATGGAACACAGTTGACTATATCATGGTTACAATCATTATGTGATTAAAATCACAAATGAAATCACAAAATGTGATAAGCAAAAACATATATGAGTATGTCTGATAGTGTGGGGTACACTAGTCAATGAAAAACTAATCAATATCTTAAATCCAGATGTTATTAGTATGATTGTGCCAGAGTTTAAAGTTGGACAAATTATATCTGCAATCGGCATGGTTTGTGTGCTTCAATAATTGAAATTGAAATGTAGCTCAGCATGTTATGTCCAATATGATCCCAAGTTGTGATCTTTCTCACAAAAGACAAGAATAATGTCTAATTCTGTAATGCTTTTACTTTTCTTATCAGAAAATACCAAAAAGATTTTAAGTGTGTATTGATATAAATTTTCTAAAATCTAAAAAGATTTTGTTTCTTGTTTCTTTTCGATTGATCAACACGAAATACAACTTCAACTTTCAAAATCAAAATATCTTGGAATCTCTAAAAGACGTTTTGCGCCAAGATTATTTATGTTGGCAGGTTTCTTTGTGGCAAGAGAACATCATCACTTCAAGTCTTCTGAAGTTTGTTGATAAAGAGGTTACACACGATGCAATATCAAGTATTCAAAATTGAGCTCATCATCAAGATCGAGGAAGAGTTTGATTGAAGATGCATGATACAAGTGTTAATGGAGGAGATGATACTGCACATGCCGAGGGGGATTTTGTTGATACATGGTCCTGATCGTCATGTGAAGTATCGATTACAAGACGCAGGTGTGCTTATGAGTTGTGGTCCGAACTCTCAGCGAACCTGGAGTTCGGACAGGTCCGAACATGTGGCCGAACCTCAGGTTCGGCCGGTCGTGATTTAGCTAGTATAAACATGTCATCTTGTATAGAATTCATAAGCTTCTGAGTCATATCTTCTCTGTGTATTTTGTGGACATCTCTGTGGTTAATACAAGTCATTTGTATTTACTCTTCGTGTTTACTCGTTTACATTGATTTCATTACGACTAAATAGAAGATCCATACGCTCAAGCAATTTCACAACAAACCAACAAGTTCGCTAAGGCTACTATGAATTTCGCTAAGAACAATTCGAACTTCGCTAAGTTACAAGTAGTCCGCTAGAATAAACAAATTCACTAAGACAAATAGAAGTTCGCTAAGATATCTTGAAGTCCTCTAACCATGTAGTCTGCTAAGAGATACCAAGTACGCTAAGGAAAAATCCAGTCCGCTAAGCACTCTAAGAAGTCCGCTAAGAAGAAGTTCAGTTCGCTAAGCTTCAGTCCGCTAAGGTCATTTAAGTTCGCTAAGACAAACTCAAGTTTGCTAAGAGCAAACTCAAGTTCGCTAAGAGCAATCTTGAATTTCCAAAAGAAACTCCAAAATACCTCAAGTCTTTATTCTGCAAATATTCTTTGGAAGGTCTTCACCGGGAATGCTTAACGGTGAAGGGTTTGTGTTGCCAACAACCAAAATGGGTTCCAATAATTTCCACCCTTGTTGGCAATGCAAACACTCAGCTTTAACAAGGCTGACTGAGCAGTTTGAGTAGGAATCTCTAGTATTCTCTGGCAGACTCTCTGTGTTCATCATAGATTGCAGAGAGCTAGAGATCATACAACCTACAGAGATCTTGCCATCCAAACTTCTTAAGGTCAGTGTATTGATGCAGCTAAACTCTTCAAAACTATGAATTCCTCCCTACATTGATTTTTGAGGAATTCATATTTTGGGTTGTTAGCGAAACTACCGAGCGAAACTGTTGTTTCGCTCGGTACCTAGATTAGTCGGTCTCAGTAACAGTTTCGCTAACAACCCAAAATACCAAAATTACAATTAAGCTAATCTAAACAAGTAGACTTAACAAAACTATGAATTCCTCCCTACATTGATATTCACTAACACTGACACTTTTCAGTTTTAGATTTTGAAAACACATTTTGTTTATCAGAAACTGTTCACTTTGAAAAACTTTTGAAAATGGTTAAGACTTTGAATTGCTAAATTATGCAAGTTCTTCACTATCAGCAACATACACTTGATAGGTCTTCTTGAAGAAATCTATAAACACTAGATAAATCATTAGCAATTTTGGGATCGGCCCGAGTCTACGGCCTCGGGTTACCCAGTGTCTTCAACATGGTCTTTGATAATCTTGGAAACAACTCGGGGCTTCTCGATCATGGGCGATTGCAATTCTTAAATGAAACCACAAAGTTATCAACTTGTGTCTTTACCCAAGACGGCTTATTTGTTGATTTGAACATGGTCGGTTGTGGTTCATAAAAAATTTGAGCATTTTCAATCACATATTTAGCAGGTTTTGTTCACATATGAGTGAGTGCTTGCATTCGTAAGACACTGAGCAGCGAGTGTCCTGGATTACTAAACACATCATGGTAATCAAATTTATCTCAAAAATATGTTTGTTATCAGAAAAATTCTTTGATTTTCTACTTCCCTACTTAGTAAACACATCATGGTAATCAAAGGAATTTTCAGAACCAAATGAATGAGAGAAACCATCATAAGAATCATACCTCGAAAATGCACTTCGTGGTGAGAAATGTGAATCACAAGAAGATCCTGCATAATAATAATGATCATTATTTAATTTAAACACATTTTGTTGCTTTTGGTGTGCTTGTTATTGTTGAATTAGAATAGACTTAGCAACAACCTTTTGTTTTCGTTTTGTTGATTTGTTCAACTGAGACTTCTTTGACTTCTTAACCAAGACCTTTATGCTTGAAACCGTGAAGTTTTGATGACCCAGCTTGAGAACCAGAAACATCCCTTTCATTAGCTATTTTAGTAAATTTAGCTTTGATGTCCTGCAGCTTGTTCTCAACAATATACGATTAATCTACCTCTGCCTTGGATGAAGTACTAGCAGACTTCTCAACCTTATCAAATATTTTCTCATCTTCCAAGAATGATGAACCATCATCAAACTTTGGAGCGTTGCCAGCTTCAAACTTCTTCTTTCCGGACTTAGTATTCTTCTTCTTTATAGGAGCAAGTGTAGCAAATTTAGAATAATCATACATCTCTTCATTCTGATTTACCGGAGCAGATGAAAACTTTGACATATCAATCAGTGAGGGAACTTGATGTAAATCATCCTTAGCACTTTCTTCATTATTCTCCTGTTTGTATATATAATTCAGAAATGTAGAAGATAGATTGCAACTTTTCACTTGTCTTTGCAAATCAAGAATCTCGATCTTCAATTCTGATATCTTAACTTGTGCATCCAGCAACTCTTTCTGAGAAGCAATAAATTATTCAGACAATTCATTGTATTCATATTTATGTCTTCTTCTCAGATCACACTCCTCCAAAACTTCTTCACTGACCTTTTCCCATTTCTTTTTGAAAATATCAACATCTTTTGTTAAAACTTCATTCTTGTTTCACAAAAGAACATTTTCACCTTGAAGTTTTGAAAGTTCCTCCTGAAGACTGATCACTTTCTCATCAGCTTCAACAGCAATTAGATTAGCTTTTTCGTATTTCTGTTGTGTAGGATAGCTCTTTTCAATAAAGCATCAAAATATTCAGCAACTTCTTTAGCTTCATCTTTAGTTTTTTCACCTTCTTTCATCAATTCTTCCTTCTCTTTTAACAAAGCATCATTGATTTTTGTTAGAGCATATTCCAATGCTATAGAGTGTCTCGTTTATTGTATCTAGGTTAGCGTTTGTATGAGTCTTTGTATCAATATTCAAGGTGACGTACCATCTGGTGCGCTGTACCATTTGGTACGCACGTACCAAATGGTCAGCCAGTTGGTACGCAAACCTCTTATGTTACAACTATAAATAGCTCGTGTTGAACTGAGAGTTTAACACTTCTGTCATTTCAACATCTTTCTGTGTGTGTTCTAGAGAGAGAAACCATAGAGACTTCTTTGTAATCTTCAAGTGATTCAATAAGATTTATCTTATTTACTTCTCGTGTTCACTAGATTGATCAAAGCATGCAGTAGTAAGATCGGATCTCGGTTTTACAAGTGGTATCAGAGCATTTGGTTGCTCTACTGCTGTGTTTTTTGTTAGAGCATATTCCTATGCCACGATGTGTCTCCTATATTGTATCTATGTAATGAGCGTAAGAGTGGGTCTTGCTGGCATCGTACCAGCTCCATACCAGTTGGTACGGACCAGCGTCCCAGATGGTACGCTAGGTGGTACGCTAGTCAGACTGAGCTAACTTTAAATAGGTAGCTTGAGAAAAGACTTTTAGAACAGCTAGTCACATCTCTCTGTTAACTGTGTGTTTCTGTGTGTGTAATCCTCTCAAGTATATCAATACAAATTCCATTTGTATTTACTTGTTTGATCACGTCTCTATCTCGTTTGATCAAATTTACGGATTTTTAGAGAGAGAAAGTTTGGGTTTCTTCATTTTTCATCATATTCTTCCAATTCTGAGTGATTCCGAGGTAAAAAATGATTTCTGAACGTTCCTAGAGTGTTTTCGCACCTCATTGTGTCAAATTCCAGTTTAAATTGTCAAAATTCGCAAAAATCAATTGATTTCAGCATGGTACGTTGCTGGTACGCTGGATGATCCGTTGGTACGCTTAGTGGTACGCTAGGCAATCTTCATAGATTTCCGGTACGCTGGTGGTTGGTACGCAAGGCAATCTTTAAAGTTGGTACGCGACGGTTACTCACTGGTACGCTGAGATTTCTTGTCCGGATTTTGGTACGTTGGAGTTTTGATACGTTGGTGGTACGTTGACCTCTTTGGTACAGAAGTCGTGATTTTGGTACGCTGAGACTAATTTTGGTACGCTGGCAGAAAAGTGGTGTTCACTAAAACAAACGTAACTTGAGAACCGTTGAGAGTTACGGAAACCAATACTAGCCAAAACGACCGTCTCGAAAAGATCTAGACTTTTACTTGCCTAACGGCCTGTACCCTTCGTTTTGGTACCAAAAATCCACTTGGAAGACCTTCGTTTTTGAGTTCGAAATTTTTGAAGTATAATTTTCGGTGAAAAATGTCTGATTTTCAAGCTTTTACCGCTATGCAAAGTGCGATGCAAACAATGCTAAACTTTGATAATGAAATCGGAACAAGCCAGAAAGTTCCCAAATTGTTGAAATTGGAAGATTGTCACAATTGGAAACGAAGATATTCTGCTTACATCAGGACAAATGATATCGATTTATGGATTCCAATTCGGATGCTTTACATGCATTCAACTGATGATGGAGATTTTAAACAAATTCAAAATTTTGATGCGGTTGAAAGAAAAAGCTATGAGCTTGAAGAAAAAGCTTTTGGTTATCTAACAATGGCTTTTCCTACTGAATTGTTGCATCAATTTAGTACTTGCAAAAAGTCAAAACAGTTGTGGGATGCATTATCTGCAAGATGCGAAGGCAATGACCAATACAAGAAGAGTAGACGAAAAGTGATGAACAAAGAATTTGAAAATTTTCAACATTATGATAAAGAAAATATTCCTGCACTTGTATCCAGATTTTCACATCTAATCAGTGAAATGAAAGTGGTGAACATTGAAAAGACCGAAGAGGAATTGAAAGAGAAACTGATGGAAGCATTACCAGAAAAGTGGGAAAATTATGTGTTGTTGCTTACCCATGACAAAGACTATTCTGCATTATCATTTCATGATTTAACCGGAAAGCTTCATGCTAGAGAAATGGAAATGATAACGTCAAATAAATCAACTGCTCAATTACAAAATCCAGAGTTATATCATGGTCAAAATTCTGCAAGTTTTAATGCAAAATCTAAATCTTTTGGTGTTGATTCATCAAATCCACCTCAAACAACATTTGCTGCTAGTCTTGGTTCAGGACATTCTGCAAATTCATCAAGAGGGTGTAACTTCACTATTCCAAATCATTCAAGTCAGACTTCATTTTCTGCAAAAACACCTGATGATCATTTGGCATTAATTTCTGCTCTATTATCTTCATATTATGGATTGCTGAATGTTGGCTTGACAACATATAATTTTATTGAAGAAGATTTTGATCAGATCGATCCAGATAATCTTGAACAAATGGATATTAATTGGCAACTTGCAATGTTAGCTCAACGAGTCAAAAGATTCAAAAAGAAGACTGGATTCCAAAGTTTAAATCCGGATGGCAAGGTTGGCATAGATAAATCCAAGGCAAAATGCTTTAACTGCTATTACTTCTGAATCAAAAGCACAAACATCGAATGAAGATTATGATTGGGCTGCTGACTTTCCTGACGAGTCTTCATTTTGTGTCGAATCTGCGTTTGTCGCTCAAATTGTACATAGTGATGATGAAGTAGAAGTAACTGATTCTGAATCTGAATTAAGTGGTTCTGGAAATAGTGGCTATGAATCGGTGTGTGAGTTTTGTTCTCAGAAAGACAAAAAGATTCAAGCATTAGTAAAAGAAAATGGGTTGTTGGTTGAGGAAAATAAAAGAAGGATAGAAGAATTGGCAAATGAACAGAAAAGGTTGGGAGATGTAATTCAAGAGTTCTCATCTCAAAAGGAACAATTTTCAGATTTTCAAGCAGAGGTAGTTGAAAAAGAGTTGAACTTTTAAAGTCTTGAAAAGGAGATTGAACAGAAATTTACAACATTATCTGAAGAAAGTGCTGAATTACTCAAAGAAGTGAAGAAATGGAAGGTGGAAGCTGAGGATGTTGCAAATGATTTTAATAATTTGTTTGAAAAGTCCAAGATTAAACTTGATATGCTCAATAAGTCGTCTGATGAACAAGGTGCAAAAAATTGAAGCATATCAAGTTTATATGGAAAAGTTGTTAGATGAGAAGAGAGAATTGGTTAGAGTATACAAATTGCAAAATGCAAATTTGGATATTCAGAAAAGGAATGAAGATAAATTGAAGAAAGAGTTATTTGCTAGGCTTAATGAGTTGAGATTGAAAAAGTATGAAACTCATAAAGTGGCAAAGAAGTTAATTGCAACGGAAAAAGAGTTGGCTGAAGCTCATCAAAGAATTTCTGAATTAAAGATTAAAGTCATTTATTCAAAACGTCTTTTGAACAATGTCACTAATTCTCAATCTTTTACAAGTTTCCTGGCCACAGATGAGAATTTTGAGAAAATGTTTAACAAAACAGTTTCACCACCAGGAAGTCTCAAAGAATGTGTTAATGATCTGAAGGAAAAGGTAGAAACTGGTGATTATTCTGAATTTGTTGATAAGAAATCTGATGTAGAAAAGGTTGTGAAGTCACAGAAAGAACAGAAAGATGAAAAGGTTGTGTCTGCTTCTACGTCTACTGAAGAAGAGAACTCAGCAAGTTCAACTGAGAAGACTGCTATTGATGAACGAATTTTCTATGAACAAAAGAATGTCAAAGCAGTGAAAGCTGAGTTTTCTCGTCTTGCAAAGAACGGACATACATCATCTGGTTCTGGAGAATATATTTCGGGAAAACATGTTGGTTTAGGGTTCAAGACCACGAATGTTAAATTTGATGGGGTTCAAGGTCAGAAGGAACAGAAACTGAAGCAAGTCAAGTTGAAGCAAGTAAAGAAAGATGTTTTTAAAGCTAACAGGTTCAACCCGAACGGTTTTACAAACTCAAGGGTTCGGAACAAGCATTTTCTAATAAAGAATTTCCACTTCATTGTGTGGATTCTCAGAATATATCAGAGGTTTTTGTGAAGACTGCAGATCCGAGGCACAAGAAGCATCAATACGCCCAATATTCTTCTGGAGGATCAATTATACTCCAAAGAGCCCAACATCCAAATGGGTTCATGATCATCGACATCTGGTATGTGATTCTTTCTATGATCATTTTGGAGATGCTAATCTTTGTGAAGCTTGCGAGATTGGACCGAAGACCGTTTTCGGGAAAAGTCAACCATTCGGGTCAACAGTCAACGTAAAAGTCAACAGAAGATTGGTTCGAGTGAGTCAAGCTTCGGATTAATTAAATCAACTTGGATTTAATTAATATTTATGTTATTTGCTTTGCTTGTAATGTTTTGTCCATTTATGTTTTCTTTAGTTAGTCACCCTCAATATATATATAGTGAGGGTGTCTATTACAAGATAAGAGAGTCTCCAAATGTGGAGATGATGATTTCTTGTAGAGTGATGTGAGCTTCCATTCTAGAGAGAGAGAGTGAGTCATGGATTTCTAGAGGGAGAGTGTTATCATGATTTCTATGTTGTAATCATTCACCTAATGAAATCATTCGACTTTATTCATCATCTTTCTCATGTTGAAGAAATGAAGATCCGAGCAGATTTTTCGTAACTGTTAGAGTTTTCCCGTTTTGGGGGGTTTTTTTGAAGATTTTGAGCTTTGATTCTTGGTTTTCTGGGTTTTTCTTCATGGATTTGAATGAAATGAGGTATGTTTCTTAGTGGAAATCGCATTCCGGATCCATTGGAAGCATCAGTTTCGTCTGAATCTCAACCCTTTGGGAAAATCTGGAAAAACACACACTAGTGTGTGTTTCACGGTGTTCTTTGTGTTCTTGAGAATTTCCAGAATTTGGGGCTGATTCGAATGGTTTTTGCTGCTGTTTGGGATGTGTAAGTGGCCATAGCATGTTCTACAATAGATTTGTGTCATGAATCACTCGTTTCCATTCATTTTCGGGACTGTTTCAAGAATCGAAGGGTATGTGTTCTTCACTTGTGTTCATCATTTTCCAGATTTTTCTAAGTGTTCTTGAAGATTTGAAGATGCTCTTAGCGGACTTGTTGAGGTTCTTAGCGGACTTGAGGTTTCCTTTAGCGAACTTGTTTAAAGCTTAGCGAACTTGATGTCTTCTTAGCGGACTTCAGGTGTCTCTTAGCGAACTTCTCGGACTGTTAGCAGACTTGAAATCGTCCTTAGCGGACTTCATTGGTTAACGGACTTGTTTTCTGGGTTTTCGCTCGAGATCATTTTGATGGATTCTGTTTGTACAGGGTTGTAGAGGATGATCATACGAGTTTCAACGAGCTAAGAATCATCAAAATGGTTGAGAAATGACGAAGTTATGAGCAATTTACGGTTTTCCGGCGAGCCTTACGTTTTTCCGATCTGTTTTAGGGTTTCGGTGGTTTTATGAGGGAGACGATGATGTGTCGGCCATCTATTGGCTAGAAAGTAATGTTGAGAATGTCTTTTCTCTCACATATGTCGGTCAACGCCCTACATACTCCTTTTGTTGTTGAGCTGCTATTGGTGCAAAGAAAGGCGCCGGGACCCATCTGGCTGGAAAAGAGCCGTTAAGGCTGTCATCGCTGTTGCCATTTCATTGGCTGATGCCAAAAAGGCGTGGGACCAGCTGCAGGAGATAAAGCCGTTAAAGGCTTGATGCTCTGTCTACTTCTGATTGGAGCTCCCTCATTTCACGTGGATCACTTTTCTCAGCCGCCAGATCATTCCTTTGTCGACCATTGGATCAGTTTATTGATAAATTCTGATTGGCTGCATTTAAATCAAACGGATTGTGGTCTAGGCAGCCTCAAATCTGATTGGCTCAACAATTTTCACAAGGATTATGGCTTTTTATGAGATATTTATTCAATTAAATAAATTTTCACCATTTTCATTAAACACGGGGTTTTTCCTATTAGTCTTTTACGAGACCAACGGAGACAATGTCTAACGGAATTGCGGAATTTTTTTTTATTGGTCATGGATTTATTCCGTTTATTTATTGGGGTTCTCGTTTATTGACGTCACGCGCACGTTTGCTATCGACCACTGATGGGTTAACTTCTATAGCCGTTTAATTATGCAGCTTTTTCCATTACATCTCACGATTTATTTTTAGCTGATGCAACGCTGATGTCAACTAACCGGATTAACTGGAATCTCAGTTAAATTATTGGAACTTTTCCAATTAAATCTCTCGAAGAGCCGTTTCTTGAAGAAAATTGATGAATTTTTCAGATCGCGGCGTTTTCACCGATATTTCTCATAATTCTTCATGGAATATTTTTCCGAGCTCATTTTTTTCACCCAAAATTACGAAGACTCCGGTTATGATTATTTTACGCTCGGGATCTCAAAATTTCACAGATTTGAAACTTATCTTTATTCTTGCATCCAACCTCAGTCGTGCGGATTATTCACAACTATCAGCATCCGACTTCCGGTTTTTCGCAAGACTTTTCGATTTCAAGATTTTTTATCCGGTTTCTCTAGGCAACCGATCGCGACAATTCGACTCTCCGCATCTAATTTTACGCTTCCGACTGGATGTTTTTGGAGAGATTTAGAGAAATAGGAGGAATTATTATGGAACTGGATTATCGGGTCGATTATCTGAAGTTGGAGCATTTTTGGTGATTGATTGGTATATCTGATTCGGTTTGTTGCGGTTTTGACTCCGATGTTCAGCATTTTCTTAGTATTGTACCCGACCGTGTGAACCGAATGAGCGGAACACTTGGATCTCGACTTGAGAAACAAGAAAAGAAGAAGCTTATTCAGAGGGGGAATTTCTACGATAGATTGTCTCCGGTTTATCAGTCTCTCATTGAATATGTACGACAGATCAATTCTTCAGCAATTAAACAGATTTGAAAACATCAGTCAAGGGGGAATATGTTGGAACTAAAATTTGTGTGACTGGCGCCATCAAATCTGTTTACCGAAGCATTGGACTGAAGAATCTATCGTGAATTGATTCAGAGACTGGGTTGTGATGATCGAGGCTTGCGAGATTGGACCGAAGACCGTTTTCTGGAAAAGTCAACCATTCGGGTCAACGGTCAACGTAAAAGTCAATGGAAGATCGGTTCGAGTGAGTCAAGCTTCGGATTAATTAAATCAACTTTGATTTAATTAATATTTATGTTATTTGCTTTTCTTGTAATTTTTGTCCATTTATGTTTTCTTTAGTTAGTCACCCTCACTATATATATAGTGAGGGTGCCTATTACAAGAAAAAAGAGTCTCCAAATGTGGAGATGATGATTTCTTGTAGAGTGATGTGAGCTTCCATTCTAGAGAGAGAGAGTGAGTCATGGATTTCTAGAGAGAGAGTGTTGTTATGATTTCTATGTTGTAATCATTCACCTAATGAAATCATTCGACTTTATTCATCATCTTTCTCATGTTTGATTATCCTTGATTCATCTCCATTCATCATCGTCTCTCTCGGATTTTCGAATCCGATCTTCGTTCTTGCTTAAAGTCGAGATTCTTGATGTGAAAATCGGTCCTTACAAAATCATCTTAGAGTTCCATTTGGAGTTATCAATCATTTAGAATGTTAACATGTTTTCACTATAGCAACAACCATTTGTTGTGAAAAGATGCATATCTAACGAGTCTTGAATAATTAAAAGAGTCAAAGCACACAGTCTAGTAATTCCTATAGAAATCAAGTTTCTTTGATAAGGAATTTAGATGTCCATGCATCAGAAAATGGACGTGCATAACTTAAACTTGGTCTCTCGCAAGATTTGATCTTCGAACTAACTTGAGTTTGCAAGTGATAGGTGAGGAGGTGATCTGGGTATAAGTTGTGAACGACAGCCATTTGCATGTCATGGGTCACGTGTTTATTCATTTTCCAACTTGAAATCAATCCTAAGAATGTAAGCAATAAGTGCCTAGTAGGATTTTAACACATATGAGTACAAGTTAGTTGTAGTCTCTGACTTTCAAGGTGTTATGCGTATATATCTATTCATGACCATCATGGTCATATAGACAGGACTTAGTGCATTTATATAAACATAATCATTCAGGTGATTGTGTTACGTAAGTCGTTGGTGACTTGAACTTTTACAAACAAGCATTTGAACTTAGCAAAGGTCCTATTGTTTGAATTTGATGAAATCAAGCAAATAATTTCATAAAAGTTCAATTTAATTTAATGAATTCTCAAGCTATGAAATTCTAAACCATAAGGTTCTATGAATCATGGTAGGTTGTTATTCCTATTGTAACAAGTACGTTGGGAATAAGAGACATCATAGCCTTAATGGGACTAGATAGAATAATCGTTCTTCTTTTGCATTTAGGCTAGTCTCATGGTCATTAAATCGAGAGCACTAGGCTTAGTGTCATGTTATATATGTTTGAATCTTATCTACCAACTAAGTGAAAATATTTTCAAGTGTAGATAAACCCATGCATATCAATCAAGTTTAAACCAAAAACTTAGTGCATGTCAAGATTCAAACCAAAGCAAAATTGTATCGTCATGGACCCCTGCCAAGGAAAACAAACAAGCAAGTTGTTTAAAGATACCACTAAGAATTCAAAGTACGACATGATATTTATTCAAAGTTTGCAAACATGCAAAGGTGTCATGTCATCTTGGTTCTTTTGCTTTCAACGACTTCATCTTCCTACAAAATGTAAAGTATGTCAAGCATATATTTTGAAGGATCAAATGAAGTGGTTTATAACATGAGGTTACATATATATACCTCCGGAAGAGTCTGCATCGGCCTTCTTCCCTTTCACCTTGGCAAGATATTCTGGCCATTTTCGCCTCCAGTGCCTCATCTTGTTACATTTGAAGCACTAGCGCTCATCTTGCGGCGGTGCCTTCGAAGCCCTTGACTTGCCCTTTCCGGTGCCACTAGAACCTCTAGCAGCAGCGCCCTTGCCTTTTTTCTTTTGCCCATGTCTCATCTTAGCCTCAGGTTTCTTGACACCTCTGGATCGGATGGCGAGCACATCATTCGACTTGCCTTTGTTGTTAATATTGCTAAGAAAATTAATCTTAGCTGTCTTCAACATGCCATGAAGCTCAGTCATTGTCTTAACCAGGCTCTTTAACAATGTTGGCACAATTTGATTTAAACAAAATAAATTAGTAGCGGAAAGTAAATCAAATTGGAAGACAACAATTCATAAAAGGGTTATTATGTATATCTCAAATGTAAATAATGGTTTACACGAGTTTATAGTATGACTATGTATCAACAGAAATAACTTTTCTATGGGAGTAATGTTAAAATTGCTTTGAGAAGATATAGAATTGTATGCTTGATGTCTTGCTTTGTTTGGTGAAGTCAGCTTGATATTTATAGGCAGATGTAGCAAGTTGTATTTGGATAAGGTGGTTAAGGACGGTTGAAGTTGGAGTGTGTCAGAGTATATATAGATAAATTGAACATATTCAATTTATCTCTTTTTCGAACTGCCTTCTTGATTAATGCTAAGTTGACATTCATTTTGTTTGTTCTCCACACAAAGATAGAAATTGTTCTTCTCGTAATATTTATCTTATGATAATCCAGAACTCCTTCTGGACTCTTCTTTGAAGACTTTTGATGCTTCCCATTAGAAGCTATCTACAGAAATGAGGATTTCTGTAGATTTTAGTCTGTACAGAACTACTTCGGAATTTCCGGAGTAGTTCTGTATGATTACAGAAATCATGCAGAAATCTGTAATTCATACAGACTTTCGTATCCTTTCTCTTTTAAGGATGTGTCTTATCTTTTATTCTAATACTTAACTGTTTTGTGTTACAATTACATTATGTTCTAACATGGAGGATCAAGTTCGTCGCCATTTCTTGAGGAATGACGTAATCGAGCTTCGCAAGTCGGTCGATGTAGCTCTTCATCTTAAAGAAATGGGCGCTGACAGAGCTACCTTCAGCCATTCGACAGGTGATGAGCCTGACAACGGTTTCGTAGCGTTCCTGCCGGGCCTGGGTTTCAAACATGCCCTTCACTTCCCCGATCATCTGAAAAGTTATCCAGTCAACCATGCTATTGTGAATATCAGTAGACATGGTGGCCAACATGAGGCACATCACTGAATTAGCATCCTTTTGCGGTGCCTCGTGTGCAGTGCAAGCAGCGGCAGTGCCATTTTCCGGTGCCTCGGGCACTTCTTGTTCCCACACGTGGAGCTTGTTGGCAATTTGCAGGACAATTTTCAGATTACGATGCCAGTCGAGGAAATTAGTGTCATCAAGTTTCTCTTTCTCAACGAGGGACTTGAGCTGGAAAACCTTGTTATTTACAGGAGGGTTAGCCATCTGAAACAATAGGCAATTAGTTTTAGTGTTTCGATATAATATTTGTATTCAGAGATGGCAAGCAAATCTTGAATAGGAAAGTGGGAACCCAATTAGTAATCGACTAACAAAGGCAGTGTTAAGTACAATCACCAGTCAATTAAGTAATCGGATGGACAACAATTGTCTCTTGTGAAAAAAAACGGTCACAACTCCCGTTTATGAGGCTTTCGAGAATTAATTCGCGAAATACGTTTAGCCTCATCCATGCTAATTTTGTCTACGTATGACCAGATGTACGGTGTTGAAATACTCCAATACACAAGTTACTCGTAAAGAAAATGATAGATGTCCTCAGTGGTCAGTGTACACGTACGGTGTTGAAATACTCCAATACGTGCACCTTGGAAGATACCCTGAACACCAAGTGCGGTGTTGAAATACTCCAACACTGATGCATCGGTAAATATGTTCCAAGTTAGACTTGACTAGGATGGCATAATCTATCTGTTCCACGGCTTACCAGATAGGATTATATAGTCAATATTTTAATTACCTTAAATGTTTGACTAAGTGATCTTAAGAACCCTATCTCACTCGAGACAGTCAATCCAATAACCTCCTTATTAAAGACTACGCGTCGCGAGGTAACAACCATTTATTTAAAAGTCCGATATCATTAATTGAAAAATTCAAGATCACAGTTGATGAAGTAAATGATGACTTGGATGTGTTTTACACATCCAATCGCTTACTTCCAAGTCCTTCGGACATGATGCTTTGCGGAAGTGTCTTTGCAGGACGCAGGTAGATGCGGTCACACAGATGCGAAACTGGAAGATTGAAGTGGAGGCCTATAAATACCCGAAGAATAGTGTAGTTTAGGGATTCGATGTCATCTGTAATAAATCAATCACACATGCATCTGTATCTTTCTCTCTCTTGAATTCAATAAAATCATTCTTCCTTCCTTCAATCCTTTTGTGTTTCCATTACGCATATTCCTGATTTGGCGGCAATTATGTTTGGGGATAATTTGCTTTTTCAGTGGCGCCATCCGAATAGTGACTCGATTTAATTGAAACGTAATGGAATCGATTGCCGATTTGAGGAAGTCGTTGGTTGGTTCTTCGACGGGGGGGGGGGGGGGAGAATGCAGAAGAAAGTTTGTCCAAGCAAGATGTAATGACAGATTTTACTTCTACTCCTAGGATGAAATATTCGGCAGCGTCACAAATCGTACGTGATGTAATTACACCGAATTCTAAAACGTTACCTGGTTCGGGATCTTCTCGTAAAAAAGTGCAGGAAGAAGACGGTAATGATTTCAACATATCGATACAGTTTGTCATAGTGACTCAAGACGAAGAAAATGAGGATTCATATGTAAAAGAGCACAACGAGTTAGCTGAGTTTGATGCTGAATTCTTAATCAGAAATAAGGCGTTGATATGGCAATTGAAGAAAAGGTAGTTGAGGGAGGATGTTAAACGAATAGAGGAAAATGCAGAAAGGAAACGTAGTGAGCAGCAAGAAGAAGAGTTATTGAAGGAATGGGCTGCTCAGATGCGTCAGAAGGAGCACATTTTTAACAAAGATCATTTTTGAATCATTTGGACAGACGTGGTCTTGGTAAAGGAGCTACGGTGAAAGGTACATGTTTACTAAACAGTTATTGATCATGTACGCAAGTGTTTATTATCAAGAATCATGTTTGTTTCATGATATTGCATACATTATATTATAAGTATATGTCTAGAAATGATGTTTTATATTAGAACATACTGTGTGATCTTTGGAAAATGTTGTGATAGCAAATGTAACTGTTCCATATATGCCTCAATCAATGATTTCGCTCTAAATTTACGCCATGGATTTCTAAGGAAATATTTTCGAAAAAACTGAAATTACCTTTGGTTGTGGGAAAATATGCGGGTTTAGCTGATCCGGATGACCATGTGTTTGAATTTTATTATGCGGCACGACTAGAACATTGGACAGAGGAAATCTGGTGCCACATGTTTGTTCAAACTTTTACTCGAATAACAAGAGTCTGGTTTGACTCTTTACCAACAGGACATGTTTGAAGATTTAAGTAACAAGTTTTTGCAACAGTTCAGTCAGCAAAAAAGATGTATGAAAGATCCGATAGAGGTGCACAGTATTCGTAGGAAGGATAATGAGTCAATTGAAGATTTTATTACAAGGTTTAATAAGGAGAGTACGAGGGTAGATGGAGCAGGTGACCAACTGCGAATATCCGAATTTTGTCATGGGGTAAGGTGTGCACAATTAGTAGAAAAGTTGCATGAGGACTTACCTAGGTCGATGGATGTTCTAATAGATAAGGCAAGGGCTTTTGTGAGAGGCAAAAACGCATGTGCTTACTTGAACGGAAGTGATGGGAGGTTTGGTCAAATACGCCAGGGTTTTTTGCCTTTTGGGCATGGGAATGGAGGTCTGGTAAGAGGTGCAGGTTTGGTTCCGCAAAATAAGTGGTTAAGGATTCCCCCAGCCAGGAGTAAGAATTTTGGGCTACTTCGAGGAATGTGTATGCAGATTATCGAGGTGCAAAGTTTGTGGAGTTGGTTAAGACACCAACACAGATATTGGCAACTGAGAAAGTGGATCTGCCTATGCCACCAAAAATGAGAAATGCACCCACAAGAAATTTAGACAAGTATTGTGACTACCACAAAGATAGAGGGCATACTACAGATACATGTTGGACCTTGAAGAAAGAAATTGATAAGGCTGTAAGGTCAAGAAAGTTGGGACATTTTGGTAAAAAAAATAATTAGAAATAATGTACAGGGGGATGCACCTGTGATTAATATGATACAGAAGCCAAAGTCGGATCAGTGTAGAAATGTAAGAGGAAAGAGTAATAAGTATGTGGATTGGAAATACCAGGACATTACTTTTCCTTCGATATTGGATCAAATGGCGATAGAGGAGCCGGTCATAGTGTCTCAAAAATCAGAGGTTTTTTGGTAAAAAGAGTATATGTAAATTGTGGCAGCGCAACTGAAATTATGTATGAACAATGTTTTCGACAGATGGGACCTATTGTATGTTCACAATTGCGATCGACTACTATTCCTCTGATAGGTTTCG
This sequence comes from Deinandra increscens subsp. villosa, assembly GCA_039602395.1. Classification (NCBI taxonomy): domain Eukaryota; kingdom Viridiplantae; phylum Streptophyta; class Magnoliopsida; order Asterales; family Asteraceae; genus Deinandra; species Deinandra increscens. Next base: position 13,086,123 of record JBCNJP010000024.1, on the reverse strand, counting down.
CGGGGGGAAGTGGTTAAGCCGATAGGAGAAATAACTTTACCTATGACCATGGGTAATGGGTTACAAGTACGCCAACTTGATGTGACATCCTTGGTGGTATCGACGACATCTGTACACAATGTTATTTTGGGGTGACCAGATTTGAGAAGGTTAGGGGCTGTGATATCGGTTATGCATGGGATGATTAGGTTTCCAACACCAGTGGGTGTCGCAACGTTGGTTACAAATCCGAGTGTGGGGGTACATGATGTGGAAATGCGAGTGGGTACAGATGTGATTGATCAGAAGGAGATAAAAAGTGATAAGTGGGCAATTACTTTGAAGTTTCCAGATCAGAAGTTGTTGATTGGAAATGATTTTTCAATTGAAGGACGAAGAAAACTGTATGTTTTATTAAAAAAGAATGTGGATGTGTTTGCGTGGGAGCCTTCAGATATGACAGGGGTACCAAGATCATTGGCAGAACATAGGTTGGCTTTATATACTGGTAGCAAGCCAGTTCAACAAAGGAAAAGAGGGATGGATAGTGAACGGGCAGAGGTAGTAAATGAAGAATTAAAGAAATTGGTAGAAGCTGGAATTCTAAGAGAAATACAATATACAGATTGGGTGTCAAATCTGGTGTTAGTAAAGAAATCTGATGGTTCATGGTGAATGTGCATAGACTTTAAAGACGTAAATAATGCTTGCCCAAAAGATTGCTATCCGCTACCGGAAATTGATCTTAAGGTCGATTCTGTTGTAGGTTTTCGGTGGAAGTGTTTTTTAGACGCGTACAAAGGGTATCATCAAATACAGATGGCAGTAGAATACGAAGATAAAACCTCGTTTATTACAATAAGAGGAATTTTTTGTTATAAGATGCCCTTTGGTCTTAAAAATGCAGGTGCAACTTACCAACGTCTTTTGGATTGGGTTTTTCAAAAGCAGGTAGGGAGAAATGTGGAAGCTTGTCCAGATAAAGTAGATGCAATTCTACAAATGGGGTTACCATCTACAGTAAAGGATGTACAAGTTTTAAATGGAAGGCTGGTTGCATTACAGAGGTTTGTATCTAAGGCTGCGGAGAGGTCTTTACCGTTCATGCAAGTGTTAAAAGTCAGTATTGGAGGATCAGGATTTTGTTGGTCGGTAGAAGCTGAGGAGGCATTTAAGCAGCTGAAAGCATTTTTGATGACATTTCCGACATTAACTGCTCCGATTGTGGGAGAGACTTTGCAGATCTACTTAGCAGTTTCGGAAAGGCCAGCTAGTTCAGTATTAATGACAGAGAGAGGGCAAAAGCAGATGCCCATATATTATGTGAGTAAGGTTTTAAAAGACTATGAAATTCGGTATTCACCAATGGAGAAGCTGGTTTTGTCGCTTGTGTTGGCGGCAAGGCATTTGCGAAGATACTTCCAAGCACATACGGTTGAGGTTTTAACAACGTCTTCTATGAATCAAGTGTTACGTAGACCGGAAGTGTCAGGAAGAATGGTAAAGTAGGCGATTGAGTTGGGCCAATATGATATTCAGTTTAAACCAAGGGTGGCTGTTAAAGGTCAAGTTATTGCTGATTTTTTAGCGGAGATGCCAGTTGGATGTGTAGTACAGGATGTGAATGATAACAGTTCCGATATACAGCGCAATTCAGTAAAAAAAGGTTGGAAGTTATACACAGATGGAACAAGTGGCGATGGAGCGGGGGCAGGTTTGTTTAAGTTTTGTGTATCACATTGATAGATATTTTTTTACTTATAAGTTTGTGATAACGAGTATACATGTGTTTTTACTTATTTGACAGGGTTATTATTAATAAGTCCAGAAGGGGATGAGTTGACATATGCTCTAAAATTTGATTTCAACGTATCTAATAATGAGGCTGAGTATGAGGCACTATTGGCAGGTTGTTAAAGTCAATTTTAGTTAACAATTTTGGAAGTTATCTTCTTTAAAGATATAAAAAAAAGAAATAGAGGATGTGTGAAGAATGGGAGTTGGGTAGCACTAAGTATGAGTATGATATATTTTTGAGTGCAAGATTAAGGTTAGCTAAAAAAATGGGAGCCGTAGATGTGAAAGCGCATGTGGATTCACTACTGGTAGATAACCATATTTAAGGATGATATGAGGCTAAGAGTGCTGTTATGGAACTCTACTTATCACAGGTGAAGAATTTGATGAATTCATTTGATACTTGCGAGGTGGAACATGTACCAAGGGGAAATAATAAAAAGGCGAATGTGTTAAGTAAGTTGGCATCAACATCTTTCCAGCATTTGGCTAAGGAGATAAGGGTGGAAGTGTTAGAAGAACCAGTAGCTATATTGATGGAGGATGAGGCATGGTTTGGACCTATTATGAAGTATTTGAAAGAGGGGCATCTGCCAGAAGATAGAGAAGAGGCAAGAAAGATTCAAGTGAATTCTTTGCAATATCAATTGCAGAATGTAACTTTATACAGGAAGACATATCTTTGTCCATTGTTAAGATGCTTAACAAAAGAGGAGGCAAAGAGAGCGGTACAGGAAGTGCATGGTGGTATTTGTGGAAATCATATGGAACCTCGCATGGTAGTTAACAAATTAATAATATTGGGGTATTATTGGCCGGGGATGCATAAGTTGGTGGCAGAAGAGCTTCGGAAATGCGACAGTTGCCAAAGACACGCCCCGATAAGTTTAAAAGTGAAACATGAGCTTGTACCAGTCACAACTGCGTGGCCATTTCAAAAATGGGAATTGACATTGTAGGACCGTTTCCGGAAGCTGTAGGACGTGTCAAGTTTCTCATTGTTGCGATTGATTACTTTACAAAATGGAGTGAAGCGAAGGCGGTGGCGAGTATCACTGGGAAACATATAAAGAAGTTCGTGTGGGAGTATATTATCTGTCGTTTCGGATTAAGATGCGTTTGGAAAAGGCGGGTGGAGGGGATTAAGATGCGTTTGGAAAAGGCAGGTGGAGGTTGGGTCGATGAGCTGTCGCATGTGCTAGGGCGCATCAAACCATGCCAAAATCAAGTAACGGTGAAACTCCGTTTAGTTTAACATATGGAACGGAGGCTGTTATACCAGCGGAAATTGGTTTGCCCACACAAAGGATGGTTGAGGTTAGAGACAATGATAAAGATTTAAGGGTCAACTTGGATCTGTTAGAAGAACGAATGGAAATGGCTGCCATTAGAGAAAGTCGGTATAAACTGAAATGGGAAAATATTACAATGCACATGCCAAGGTGTATCAATTTAAGGAGGTAGATTTAGTGCTAAGGAACAATGTGATAACTCGTCCACCCAGCCACCTCCAGCTTTTTCCAAACGTATCTTAATTCCTTCAACCAAACTTCTATTAACTCTTTCAACCTGTCCATTGGCCTGCGGATATGCCACAGATGCAAAAATTTGCACTATTCCCAACTCCTCACAGCAGCTCCGAAAGGGATCATCTACAAATTGTTTTCCATTATCTGAGAAAATGTATAAGGGTAAACCAAAGGGGGAATCTTTACAACAGAAAGATTCAAGTTTATCAGTTATTCTTTGAAGATGTACGACAAAGCGGTTCTTAACCAGTATGACCGATTTGACAGCGTCAGTCAAGGGGGAATTGTTGGAACTAATAATAAGTGTGACTGACGCCATCAAATCTATTCTCGAATAATTCGCTGAAGAATCCATTGTGAAATGATTCAGAGACACGGGTTGTGATGATCGAGGCTTGCAAGTTTGGACCGAAGACGTTTTCTTGAAAGTCAACAGAAGATCGGTTCGAGCAAGTCAAGCTTCATATTAATTAAATCAACTTTGATTTAATTAATAATTTACTTTAGTTGTTTATTTGTAATTTTGCTCATTGTTTTTGTGTTTTACTAGTTAGTGGGCTAGTGAGCACATGAGCTCTCTATATATAGAGGTGACAGCTTCATTTGAGAAGAAGAGGGAATAATGAATGAATAAGGAGAATGATCTAGAGAGATGTGAGCTATCATTTCTAGAGAGAGAGTCTCACATTGGGTTTGAGCTCAACCCAATGTGACCGTGGATTTCCTGTGACGAGTTTGTAATTTTTCGGTTCGTTGTAATCATTCAGCAATAATCAATGAATCGTTTGATTTATCATTTCTTGTTATTTATTATCCAAGATTCTCATTATCCCGTCTCCTCATCTAATCTTTGTTCTTGCTCACGATCAAGATTCTTGATGTGAAATATTACCAACCGAGGGTTAGCAAATCATAATTAAATCGGATTAAACCGGTAGTCCGATACGCAACGGAATTAAATTGTTTTTTACTAATTAAACGCGTAAACCTAAAGTGTCGTAATCGTGTCAACAAGATCACGATCACCAAAAATCACACAAACACCTATTCGCGTTAAACCGGTTAACGCGAAAACAATTACGATCGAAATAAAATATCTAAACTAAAACGGAGTACAGATATACCTTCGCGGTGACCTAAAAAACGCTAGAGACACCGAGGGTCAACGTGATGATCTAGGGTTTCACGAAAAACGATCCAACCGTTCAGATCAAATCGTTTCACAAATCTTAAAAGTCGTCTCAAACTTATTTGCCGCGTATCGTGACATTTCGGTTTATGGTGTCGATGAGCGAACACCTACAAAATGAGACAGTGACGGCGGCTAGGGTTAGCCGAGGTGATGAAACGACGATGGCGACAAGGCTTGCTTCGTTGATGTCGTGGTAATGACGACGTACAAGGAATGTTATGGTGTCGCGGTGAAATGGAGAAAACAAGGTCACACTCGTGACCTTGGTGGCGGCGGCAATTCTCGGGGGATATCACGGTGACGGCGACGGCTCCCAACGACGGCAACGGCGGTTGTTCGGAGCTCGGGCAGCAACGACTTCAATGGTTTCACAGGAACCGAATGTAGAGGCCGTGTGGTGGTCATTCGGATGGAGTGACCGACACAAGGTCACCGGCGGCTAGGCTCTCGACGAAGGAGAGGGGGCGGCGAGAGAGAGAGATCGGCGAGAGGGTGAGGGGTGCGATGGCTGAGAAATGGCGCAGGGGATTAGGGTTTCCTAGTCCCATAGTCTCTTATTAATAAGCCGACTAATTACCCATTTAGTCCCTCGTTAATCATCTTTACCAAAATGAACCACTAACAATTACGACTAATCAATAAATCAATTTTATTAATACAAGAGTCGTAAACCCGAGAACCGATAAACATAAATAACTATTTATTTGATATACCGCTAACTTTAATCGCAAGGATAAGTATCCGCAATTAAATAAAAGTTTAGTAATCATGAATAAACTTTAATTAATTACGTATTTCTGTGATTTACCGGTTAACTGATTAAGCGGATTTATATCTTGTTGCCCTCAGTGTAACTCTTTACGGGTGTTAACCGGGTCAGGTTCTTGGTGTTGTCGGGTCTGGACATCCAGTATCCAACAATTTTGAAGACCAATGAGCTGAAGGCCAAGACATCTCTAAGAGAGTGGGAGTTGAGTGTTAAAGCCACAGGGGATTCCCTGTGTGACAATCCGTCTTTTCATGTCTTTTTCCTGAATTAACTGAACTTAAACTGTTATAAATGTTATGTGAACATTTATGTAATTGATTAGTGTTGATCGGAGAAACTAGGGTTTGTGTGACCATCACTATACGAGCATGCACTTAAGTCTTGACGTTTGATATTCTATGATTTTATGTAAACCGTCATTTTATGTGGCGATTAATCTTATGATTTTATGTGATGTATATGTATGTATATATATATTCACGTAAATTATTCTATGATTTTATATGAAATTGTGTCACGTGGTCATACGTAATGTCTTATGATTTTATGTGAATTAAATACGTATCGTTATAATTTCAGGTTTTTCATTTTATGTGAGCTCAATAAATATTTATGAGTTTATACTCATGATTTTATGTGGCGATTTAGGGTTTGCATCCTATAAACATTATACGTTAAAATGTATTTTGACAACATGTGTATGTTCAGCGTTAACACCGTTAGAGTTGGTTAACGTCGTTTAAACTACGAGGGGTTGGTTTTGTAATTTGTCAAACTCCATTAAAAACAACCAAACCACGAGCGACTGGTGTCGTCTTTTGCCGAACTCAACATCCTATATTTGTAACTTGGTGAGGGACCTTTCCTGCCAATTTGTCAAAGTTAATAGGTAAAAGATTCAATTCGATGGCGGTTACAAACTTCTCGTCTCCGGCAATCGACACCGCTTTAATTCCGAGACTTAAACCATCGCTTGCGGACCGACACAAGATTTAACCATCACAGAAAACATTTTCTCTAGCCATCGTAATCACGGGAACCTCGTTGCAAATCCTCTCAAACCCCTGTTGCCGGACTTGAACTTCCGAGAGCCACAACAAAGATCCGACAACGTGCAGCATCTCCGACAAGCTTTCTGTCCACCACGGTCGCTCGGTCACAGGTCTGGTACCATTATCGCGTTACGTCATCATTCCGCTCGAGTACAGTAGCAATAGAGGCGTCGCGGGTTTAACTCTGGTGGCGAGTTCGAGTTCTCGACTGTGTTCGTCATCGATTTGTGTTTCATTATTCATCTCACATTCAAGGTAATTCTAAACCCACTTGTATTCGATCTATAAACATTCTTAGACCCTCTGTTCACGTCCGTAAACTTCTGGGGTCATCAATGGTGGTCTGGTTGTTAAAGGTTGTTGGGTAAGGAAGATGACCAGAAAACCACGATTTAAATAAGTTTTGAACGGATTAAAACCAACAATCTGTTGTTGTCCTAGTGGTTCAGGCTTTGGAATTCTATAGCGGAGGTTGCGGGTTCGAAACCCAGCAACCATAGTTTTTGCTGAATGTTGATTTTTGTACATATATCTCTTGAACTTTTATCCACAACACCATTTTGATCGGGTGCCTGACCAGAACAAGCCATTATCCCAGTGGTAGGTGTTGTTAAATGTGAACAAGACGTCATGGGTTCGAATCTGGTGACCTCCATATTCCTTGTTTTTATTATTTTTGTTATTTTGGGCATTAGACCATCTAGAACTTATACTAAAATGGTTTTTAGTCGTATCTTGAACCCATGAAACCCTTGTAGTAATAGTCATTTTGCTCGTTGTCCCGTTATTTTTATAACACAAGTTTTATAAACAAAATATATATATATATATATATATACATATATAAGTGGAGACGTTTGGAAAATATATTTATATACAAGTATTGGTGGTTATAAACCAAGCGTTTTATAAACTATATATCATGGGAAAATGCATATCTAAATAGTACATTTATCGTTGTTACAATATTAATAATTTTTAAACATCGGAATATATATATATATATACATATATATTTTACTACTTGATTATATAAACGCATAATTCTATATTCGGTTACGTATATATATTTAAAGATATATACATCTTTTATTATTCGATTTCATGAACGAATATTATTGTTTAATAATATACTTTCATAGACTTTTGTAATCGTCATGTTCTTGGCTGTGTGCCACCTCGGACTCATTTCGGATTTAGTAATCTTCGTCCCGTCATGCTATGACATCATTCATTTTCACCGTCGGTCTAGACTTGGTCATTTTCTGCTGAACATACACTTATGTATATATGCTCGTTAGGTGTTTGGTAGACTGCACAAGACCGGTTACTTCCTACTCGCTGTTATTATTTACCTGAATTGCTATTCACCCAAAGGTGAGTTTCACGGCCCCATTTTACTGTTTTAAATCCTGTTGGGGGAGATTAACATGTAAACACTTGAACTGTTAGATAATTATATCACCTGAATGATAGTGGCACACTTATGATAAAGTCCTCACTTTTAGAGTTACTGTCAATGTGACATCAGCGGGAACTTATTTAGTAGATCTAATGGGTTTGACAGCCCCACCCGGGTCAGTCGCTCTGGCACGATTGGATATCGAACGGGTGTTATAAACTTCTTAGTCTTAACGAGGCACAATTGAACTTGTCGAGCTTCAGTAACTGGATAGCTAGGTGATCTAGTCAAACATGCACTGATTTCTTGAAAATAGTCTAGCTAACTATTAATATATTTTTTGGATTTTACGGAACTATTAAACTGATGAACTGATTAAACTTGTGAACTCACCAACCTTTGTGTTGACACTTTTTAGCATGTTATTTCTCAGGTTGCGGATGTTCGGGTATCACGAGTACGCATGCATGAGTATTTGAAAACCCTTTTATTGTCTTTGAACAAGCCACGTCACCTTGGGTGATGGTGTTTTTACATTAATACTTTCATTGTATTTACGATTCCGCATTTGTAAAACTCTGTATTTATATTTTAATGAAAGATACAACCTTTTTATTAATTACTGGTCGTTTGGTGTAACTAATGGACGGCGATCCTGGTTTGTCACGCTCCCTGCGGCGCGTTATCGCACGTGGGATTTTTGGGGGTGTGACAGATTGGTATCAGAGCCATTGGTTACAGCGAACTAAGATACGTCTTAGACTGTAACTGTGTTGCATTAGTTGCACTTAAACATTTTTCTCATGCATCGTGATACTCACTACTGCACGCACCTGGTTTACGATAAGTCGTTTACATCATCCAATCCCCTTATACTCATGTCGAGGAGCCGATTATTCTTGAGTCATTTTTCCTTAACCTATTTAAGTCGTGTATTTCTTGATTAACATCCATGGACGACAAGACGTCGAATCATATCACAGGATCACATCTTCACTCTTGACGAGTCGTTGCTGCTCGAGATTATTCTGGACTAAAGGATTGGGCGTAGTACCCAGACATTGGACAAGTGCTCCCTTACGAAGGTGGTGTGATACCTCGTCATGTCCTTAAACATTTCCCATAACTTAGGAGGTTCTTGTTATACCTGACTTTAATATACCGCTCCACCCTTATGTTCAGGGAATGTAACCATGACGTGCTAATAGTGCGATCAATCAACCTTATGTGGTGGCAACATTGTGTGAATTAAAGCGGTTGCCCATGGGGCACTTATATATGCCTCTATTACCCTAATCGCTTTCACATTTGCGTTGATCTTTTAAGATACCCCTCTTCTCGTTTCCATCGCGTTGTGCGTCGAGATAACACAACTTGGGAACAACTCTTATAACCTTAATGCTACATGATGTGGGCTGACTAAAGTGTTTCCTTTATGTACCGGATTGTGTTCAAGTCAGTATGCGCGATAAACCTTATTCAGATCCTATTGAGCTAAATTTCTGGATGACTCACTTCGGGTGGGTCATTCCAATTAAAGCGAACATTTTATTCTCGAAACTTGTCTCTTTAACAAAATCCTAGTCAAGATAACCTTACGTTAGTGACCACATTCTTGATACCCACATGGTGGATATCTCATATGTACTCCACCATACCTAGCAGCTGAAGTAAGAGGAACTAGGGTGATCATATAAAGTAAATCACAGTTACGGGTGCACACGTAAATGTAATTTGCATTATATGTAAATCATGGAGAATCCTACTAGGCAAGCCAATGGTCGTATTGGGATCAAATTCCTGATTTTTTTTTCGGGGCATGTAATTTTGAACATGTTGAACTCAACCGGATGATCGAAGTCATCTATCTTTGTAAACGTTATGGCGCATGATCTTATCTCTCCTATATATGGTTTCTAATTCCTCCGAGAACTCTTTTAAACATATTATGAATGTTAGTCCTGAAGGGATATCGTTTCACTCGTGTATTTTGATGACAAGATTTTTTTTTCTTAACTACAAAAACTCTTGATGAAATCTTTAACTGGTTTTGATTCATCTTGAATCATAACTCTACTCTTACGACCTTATCTACCACATTAATCCCTGAAACTTTTGTGATTGTGAGACAGTTAGGTAAACCTCAACCAGACGAATACCTAGGCAACATTGGATAAACCAAAGAGATGAAGTATATACTCCAAGCAATGGAACATATCTGTGACCGAAAAGTATTGTGAAGTTTTTCTCTCTAGTCGTTTACTCCCTGATAATATTTGCACCAAAAGCCTCATCCCGCGAACATCATTTTCCCTAATATGGTAATGTTAATGAAAAGTCTTCCTGATTTTCAAACTAGTGACTTCTAGTTTTAACGCAATCACTATTCCGATTGACCTATGGAAACTGTGCTCTTGACTTCTGTCTGCATGATTCGAACCTTTTATGATTTAACAACCAACAATTTCTGATTCTTGCGCTCTTATAATCCTTTATGTCTTGGATGAGCTTTCAAGCTTTGAACCGGAAGGTGTTACACTTTTGGTTAGCATTTCTACTAGTTACCACAATCAACGATGAGACTACCTTGTGCCTCTATCGAAGTACTAATGCAAAGCCTTTTATAGAAACCTTAATTACACCATCGAGCGTGAACTTCTAGTTATATATAGCTAATCGTATCATCGACCTCGTATTTTTCCTTCTTATGTATTTAGTACACAAAGTAATCCGTACGTTTATATATTTATTAACGCTCCTGTCATCGAAACTATCGGAAAAAAAAATTCTGGTAGGCGAATCCTTATCGTCCTTTTCAGAAAACTTTCATTGATGAACCCCCAGCTTGAACTTAAACCAAATGGCGTGCTTTTAAATTTGGATCGTCTTGAAATCCGAAGCGCTGTGATATTCGCACTGCGCATGCCAAAATCTCAACGATCTTCACTAGAACGACAAACTCTACGCATCCTATTCGTCTTGTAAATGGAAACACATACACCTTTTGGTTTGCACAACGTATTGCGGTTTAATCTCTCGCTCCCATTACATTCAAGCATATGGGAGAAACCTGACGTCCTTTATTTATGATAAAACATCCAATGTGGTTTGGCTAATATTTAGTAATGGTGGGTAGCTGGTACGCTTTCAAGGTGCTGGTAGTGTGGTGGGTTAGCTGCGATACACCCTATATATAAACATTGGTGGCACGTTGAATGTAGGACCAGTACCGGACCAAGGATTGACTTTAGAGTCATACACAAGAGCCTCATCTTGAGAGACTTCATCTAACTGGACTATATCCCCAACAAAACCGCGCAATGCTACCTTTTCCGAGATCACAGATACCCCTTACATATTCCTACCAGAAGAGACATACCCGAAATATTTAGACTCCATTCTTTCAATTGTCCGACTCTAGAAGAAAACTCTCCTAAAGCGAATTTCCTGCCACGATTCAGACTTGAGTTTTGACTCAGATGAACATCTACGCTTTGAAAACCAGATATTTTCCCTTATGAATGATAAACCGCCAAGTCGAATGATCAACTCCAACTTTTAGAAGCATGTGTTAAGAAGTGGATTGACTTTTGCTTAAAGGACACTACTTTTGGGTCGACTGCCTTGTTTCTATGACCTCTCTAGCATTTATAAGGTGATAGCCCTGATCCTTTTCTATGGAACACCCGATTTGATGTTTTGTTCCGCGATAAACCTGCACTGAACCCTAGCAAAACGCATACGTACAGTCACCCCAAGCCGAGCCACTTTCGAACATCCTGATGTTTTGTGTTTCGCAAACACCCTTTTATAACCATTTCATACTTTACCTTACTCTTGAAGACCGTTTGAACCGATGTTTTGACAAGAAACGTAGCATGACGCATGAAGCGCAAGAACACCAAGGAGATTGGGCACACTGGTGTGTTTAAACAATGTAGATTACTATAACGAGACATTTACTCTATTGGATTGAGCGTTAACGTGTTCATTTCGATATCTATTTGCGCGAGTTCCTTGTCAATCCTGTCAAGCACGCTATATATTTCTCCCTGGATTCTATACTATCCATTACGTTATTTGCATCCTCCCTGCTGGTATCTTCACCAGTGTCAGTTTAAACCCACATGTTGTTCTTTGAATGTGTAGTTGCGACTATCATAAACTTGTTATCCCATTGTTTACTTGAATTCATGAACTATGTCGTTGGTGCTTTTCCTCTATTTGCTATTCTCATGCTTGATTCCATGCGTAATCCTACAGATCACTTTTTGATATTCGATACCTCATAGTTTACAATTTTATTTTGTTAGCTCTTCACTCTAAATTTTGGATACTTTAGCAAGGTAATGTGCATGATGATATGTTGTATGATACTGAACTCCAACTTGAATTTATCTATGTTATTAATTGAATAATTCAAAACAAAATTAAGTAACTGTTCTTTAAAACAAACTACTACGTGTTGCCTTTTAAATGACAGTGGGCTCTTGATTAGATTTATCCTTAGACCTCTATCCTTTTGTCACAAAATCATTGTGTTACCAATTATATTTTAGTACGTGAGCAACTGTTGAACCATGTTAACCATGATAAATAATTCGTTTACTTCTGATCTTCTCATGAGAAATGTTTACAAAACATATGTGTTTATGCATGCTAAATTTGAGAATCTAATCCTATGCTTAGGGAATAGAAACTAATTAATTATTGAAGTGCTGGTTTAAACATAAGTTGCATAGAATTGCATGATTAGTTATGTGTGTGAAACATGTTAGGAGCCAGAAAATGACATATTGTGAATGTATTAACTTGATTGAGTATGAAAATCATACACCATACAAGGTCCTAAGTCTCCTACCTCGGTGGGAATGACAAGACTATGTGAAGTTGCCTCGTCAAAATTACACAGTATGGGTTGTGTTGGTTAGTTTATGAACTTATATGCTAGAGATATGTCATGCTAGGGTTGTATGCTAGTATATAAGGTGATGGGATAATTGTATGCGTTTTATGGTAAAACATTCATGAAAGATTGCATGCTAGTACGCTTTGACCGCATAAATCTTTAAAAGAAACCTTCGTAGAGGCTCGTATGTTATTTGAACCGTTATTGCATGAAATGTGAATTTCAATATTATTATGAATCATGTGAAACTTAATTGGTCATAAAAGTACTAAATCAATTAATGGGTCCTCATGTTAACTTGATCAGTCTTGTGTAATTCTATGCTAATTGCTAATTGGTAGACAAGATCAGACGTATACGTTTTGTTAGACAATAGGTTCATTAAAAACTGATTGACTTGATGCACACACAATTTTCTCATATACACAAATTCTCCTCTCTCCGATTCACCTGGGTTATTGGTAAATGCGAACACCTTAACTGGAAGCAGAAACGAAATGGAAATCGCATTCCCAGCATTGGAAACAGTAGTTAGACGGTACTCGGTCATGTTATGGTTCTTCTTCATATTAAAATTTTGATTTCGGATACTTATGTATCATGTTACTCTGTTCGGCCTTGCCACTCAACACGATCCCCATAATACGGTTGTTCGACTCTTCTCATTGGAGGAAGTTTGATAGGAAATCACTTTCTATACTTTCGATTCGATTTTCTTTTGAAATCCTCTAAACTTATAACATCTTCTCAACATCGGGCAAACATTCTTGATCATAACATTCTTGACTCCTTTTGGAGTAGGAATACATGGTTTTTTTTCGATATATTACTGTTAATTCGACTCCTGTGGCAGTTGTCACTGATTTAAATTTTGGGACGAAATTCTTTCAACAAGTGGATGATGTGACGACTGAGAAAAATTTTCTTTTTGTGACCAACTCGTTAACCACGTTATGCAATTTTCGGGACGAAATCTTTTCAACAAGGGGATACTGTGACAATCCGTCTTTTCATGTCTTTTTCCAGAAAATTTTTCTTAAGTCTTGACGTTTGATATTCTATGATTTTATGTAAACCGTCATTTTATGTGGCGATTAATCTTATGATTTTATGTGATGTATATGTATGTATATATATATTCACGTAATTTATTCTATGATTTTATATGAAACTGTGTCACGTGGTCATACGTAATGTTTTATGATTTTATGTGAATTAAATACGTATCGTTATAATTTCAGGTTTTTCATTTTATGTGAGCTCAATAAATATTTATGAGTTTATACTCATGATTTTATGTGGCGATTTAGGGTTGCATCCTATAAACATTATACGTTAAAATGTATTTTGACAACACGTGTATGTTCACCGTTAACACCGTTAGAGTTGGTTAATGTCATTTAAACTACGAGGGGTTGGTTTTGTCATTTGTCAAACTCCATTTAAAACAACCAAACCACGAGCGACTGGTGTCGTCTTTTGCCGAACTCAACATCCTATATTTGTAACTTGGTGAGGGACCTTTCCTGCCAATTTGTCAAAGTTAATAGGTAAAAGATTCAATTCGATGGCGGTTACAAACTTCTCGTCTCCGGCAACCGACACCGCTTTAATCCCGAGACTTAAACCATCGCTTGCGGACCGATAGAAGATTTAACCATCACATAAAACATTTTCTCTAGCCATCGTAATCACGGGAACCTCGTTACAAATCCTCTCAAACCCCTGTTGCCGGACTTGAACTTCCGAGAGCCACAACAAAGATTCGACAACGTGCAGCATCTCCGACAAGCTTTCTGTCCACCACGGTCGCTCGGTGACAGGTCTGGTACCATTATCGCGTTACGTCATCATTCCGCTCGAGTACAGTAGCAATAGAGGCATCGCGGGTTTATCTCTGGTGACGAGTTCGAGTTCTCGACCGTGTTCGTCATCGATTTGTGTTTCATTATTCATCTCACATTCAAGGTAATTCTAAACCCACTTGTATTCGATCAATAAACATTCCTAGACCCTCAGTTCACGTCTGTAAACTTCTGGGGTCATCAATGGTGGTCTGGTTGTTTAGGGTTGTTGGGTAAGGAAGATGACCAGAAAACCACGATTTAAATAAGTTTCGAACGGATTAAAACCAACAATCTGTTGTTGTCCTAGTGGTTCAGGCTTTGGAATTCTATAGCGGAGGTTGCGGGTTCGAAACCCAGCAACCATAGTTTTTGCTGAATGTTGATTTTTGTACAAATATCTCTTGAACTTTTATCCACAACACCATTCTGATCGGGTGCCTGACCAGAACAAGCCATTATCCCAGTGGTAGGTGTTGTTAAATGTGAACAAGACGTCATGGGTTTGAATCTGGTGACCTCCATATTCCTTGTTTTTATTATTTTTGTTATTTTGGGCATTAGACCATCTATAACTTATACTAAAATGGTTTCTAGTCGTATCTTGAACCCATGAAACCCTTGTAGTAATAGTCATTTTGCTCATTATCCCGTTATTTATATAACACAAGTTTTATAAACATATATATATATATATATATATATATACACATATATAAGTGGAGACGTTTGGAAAATATATTTATATACAAGTATTGGTGGTTATAAACCAAGCATTTTATAAACTATATATCGTGGGAAAATGCATATCTAAATAGTACATTTATCGTTGTTACAATATCAATAATTTTTAAACATCGGATATATATATATATATATATATATATTTTACTACTTGATTATATAAAGGCATAATTCTATATTCGGTTACGTATATATATTTAAAGATATATACATCTTTTATTATTCGATTTTATGAACGAATATTGTAGTTTAATAATGTACTTGCATAGACTTTTGTAATCGTCATGTTCTTGGCTGTGTGCCACCTCGGACTCATTTCGGATTTAGTAATCTTCTTCCCGTCATGCTATGACATCATTCATTTTCACCTTCGGTCTAGACATGGTCATTTTCTGCTGAACATACACTTATGTATATATGCTCGTTAGGTGTTTGGTAGACTGCACAAGACCAGTTACTTGCTACTCGCTGTTATTATTTACCTGGAATTGCTAAGCACCCAAAGTTGAGTTTCACGGCCCCATTTTACTGTTTTAAATTCTGTTGAGGGAGATTAACATGTAAATACTTGAACTGTTAGATAATTATATCACCTGAATGATAGTGGCACACTTATGATAAAGTCCTCACTTTTAGAGTTACTGTCAATGTGACATCAGCGGGAACTTATTTAGTAGATCTACTGGGTTTGACAGCCCCACCCGGGTCAGTCGCTCTGGCACGATTGGATATCGAACGGGTGTTATAAACTTCTTAGTCTTAACGAGGCACAATTGAACTTGTCGAGCTTCAGTAACTGGATAGCTAGTTGATCTAGTCAAACGTGCACTGATTTCTTGAAAATAGTATAGCTAACTATTGATATATTATCTAAATTTTATTGAACTATTAAACTGCTAAACTGATTAAACCTGTGAACTCACCAACCATTGTGTTGACACTTTTTAGCATGTTATTTCTCAGGTCAAAGATGTTCGGGTATCACGAGTACGCATGCATGAGTATTTGAAAACCCTTTTATTGTCTTTGAACAAGCCACGTCACCTTGGGTGATGGTGTTTTTACACTAATACTTTCATTGTATTTACGTTTCCGCATTTGTAAAACTCTGTATTTATATTTTAATGAAATATACAACCTTTTTATTAATTACCAGTCGTTTGGTGTAACTAATGGACGGCGATCCTGGTTTGTCACCCTCCCTGCGGCGCGTTATCGCGCGTGGGATTTTTGGGGGTGTGACACCCTGCCACAGTTTGGCCTGGCATATCATTCTTATAAAAAATCTAGGATACGTAATTACTCTCTCTTCTATATACATGTAGTAGTTGTTTTTCATGTTTTGAAGTAGGTAGTGAGAGAAATTCATGTTTAATCTGAATCAGAGCATGCATCACCATTTGGGTGTCATGGTCAGCAAGATGATGGTTATTGATGCAGGGGGAGAAGTAAAGTTGGATTTGTGAGAAGAAGAATTACCAAATAGGGAGAAGATGGAATATGTTGGCTTGCTCTTCCAAAATTCCTCCAGCATACCCAATGTCAATGAATGTTTTAGTGACTTGGGTTCTGTTGAAGTGAGTGACCCTATTTCTGTCATTCATGTTGACAGCAGAGCGAATGCAGTCTTTAATGACTTCCAATGAGAGGTGCTTCACTCGTGTTCTGATTGGACTTCCAGGTGAATTTGGGTCAGATCTAGCATTGACCCTAAATTCCCTTAGAAGTTCATAGCTGATGGGAGTGTTTAGGGTGAGGGTAAATCCAATGGTGCATGTCTGCAGGAATCTCATCATCCTGGTGAACATTTGTTGGTGGTTGGATATGTGAAGACATAGATTATGGGTATAGTGGAGTGAAATTTGGAAGGCTTGTCTATCCATAAGGGCTTGAAGATCCATTTTGGGACGGAGACTTGTTTGGATGGATATTAGGATGAGAAAGATATGAAAATGACATCCATCTATTTGTAACCGGGAAGAGTACAGATATCTGAAGATTTGTCAGTAAGACTTTTGAGCTTTGTCGGCTATTTAGACTCCTAGTGAAGGTGGTTGAGAGGGTTTCTGATAGGGAATTAACTCTTATTTTCATCATTCTCCTATTTTAGAGTTATTATTGCCTCTTTTGGGTGCCTTAATGCACAAATATTTGCTTCCCGATATGCTCATGTCATTTAAAAAATGTGATTTGATGGGAATTGAAAACGCGATTCGTCCCGATCTAGTGAATTTGTAGACCGAAATTAGACCGAAAGTTCACCCGAAACGAAATACACAAAAACGTAAATAATCACTCGTTTATAGCTCGAATTGATCAACGATTACATGATTTGAACTTCTTTACAATCTCTAATCATGATCCTAAACATAGAACTCTCTGAAAAACAAGATCAAAATCTCTCCCCCTTGTAATTTGAATTCACGTAAAACGGTTATCCAGAGAGCTGTTTTGCACCGAACTCCAAAACCCACTTATATAGGAAGTCCAGTTGTATACCGAACATGAGGTTTGGAGACAGTTCGGCATATGTCCGAACTTTAAGTTCAGACCTTATTTGATTGTCTTCAAATCCTGATCTTCAACTTATATCTACGTATCTCATTTATGTATTTTTACTAAAACACAAACAAGACCCTCCACTTTAATAGAATGACACAAACTACCCTATATCATGATTGAACTATTCTAAGTAAAACAACTAACAAAACTACCTGTAAGGAATATTGCGCTTGGAAGATTTCCGGCTGAATGCCAATTTTGTTATGTTCCGGCTGAGTCGAAGTTGAAGTTGAAGCGGAATTCTCACTTCAAGCGGAACTGGCACCTCAAGCGGAAAGAAGCAGTTTTGTCTCTTAGCGAATATTCCGGGTGAACTCGATTATCCACCAGATAATGAGTTCAACCGGACTTTTCCTGAGATGTCTTTTCAGCAAGTCCAATCCTGCAAAAGCTTCTCGTATGCTTCTATATCTGATTTAAGCCGCTCTCCTAAAGTAGTATGTTGCTACAAACACGCAAAATATTCCAATTGCCGATGTTTATTCTTTTGGTAGTTTGTATTTGACTTTTTAGTTTACGGTCTAGATTAGATCGCATGAGATCAATGGCTGTCATTGATCTCATCAGCACTATATATAGCCTAGTTAGCTCATAGTTTACATATCACGAACATCATATGTTCTTGAACAACTTGTAATAGTGTATCTTTGATTTAATGCAAATAGTGCCGAGTATTTGATACTTTGTTGTTACTATCTTTCTACAAATCAAGCATTTACATTATACACAAGAACTAAATATCGCTTAAGTAAAGTGAAATATAACTTTAATTCCGCAGGGTTATATTTGCAAGTAAAGGACTTTGTTTTAGTTTAACTCTAACTTATAACGATCCTACAAGTGGTATCAGAGCTTTGGCTCTCACTTTGAAGACTTTCAGTGCTTCAAAGTTGATACTTTACTTGCTTACTTTACAAGCTTTGCTATTTCTTCTTTCAAAAGGTTTTCAAAATGAGTGATTTTAGTCTAAGTTGTCCAAATGGTTCTTCCAACAAACCACCAATGTTCACTCCTGATGACTTTGGTACCTGGAAACTCAGGATGGAAGGTTTTGTTAGGATTTTGGACCGTCGTATTTGGAAATCTTTCACTGAAGGACCCTACTCACCCATGGTTTCATCTGCTAATGATGCAGAAGTCAAGATACCAAAACCACTAGATAAATATGTTAAATCTGACTACACTGCTCTCGAATTTGACCACAAGGCATATTGGACTCTACAGGCTGCACTTCCTAATTCCATTCTAAGTGGGTTTAAAGGATATAAAACTGCATTTGACCTGTGGAATGCCTTAAGTGAAATGTATGAAGGAACCAGTGAAGTAAAAGAAAACAAGAAAGATGTCTTAAAACAGAAGTATGAAAACTTTACTTTCAAATCTGGTGAAACAATGACAAACCAGTACTTAAGATTTGTTTCTTTGCTTGATGAACTCCAAAAGGTAGATGTAAAACTAGACCAGGTAGATGTTAACAGAAAGTTCCTACGTTCCCTGCCTTCTGTGTGGACAGTTTACACAGTAAGCATCAGGGAATGTAAAAACTTGAAAAAGATGAGACTCAGTGAACTTCATGGCATACTCAGTTCCTATGAAATGGAACTAGATCTTAAACAAAACTCATCTTCTGAGTCAACTCAGTTGTTTTCATCTGCACTAGTAACTACTGAATTTAACAGTCAAAGGTCTTCAAACTCATCATATCAGTCACCTATTGTCAGTTTCCCTGAGACACCGTCAAGAAAGTTTTTCAAACACGTTTGAAAACTCTCACAATGCTCATGTAGCAACTGACTCTTACCAAGGCTCCATACCTGAAGATCTCGAGTGTATAGGTGCTGATGATTTAGAGGAAATGGACATAATGACTCAACTTGCTATGGTTTCTGTCAGAGCTCAAAGGTTTTACAAAAGAACTGGTAGAACCTACAAGGGAGCAAAAGGTGCTCACATAGGCCTTGACAAAAGCAAGGTGAAGTGCTATAACTGTCACTAACTTGGTCACTTTGCAAGGGAGTGCTCTCAACCAAGAAGAGAAGGACAGAATCAGAGTCATGTCCAAGTGAAAAATCAAGGAGGAAGCAACTCCAAAAACAACAATTCTGGTAACAACTCAAGCTCTCACTCTACTCCACCAAAGCCAACCGGAAGACAAAACCACCAGAATGTGGTAGTTGCTGTTGCAAATCAAACCTCATGTGTTGAATGGGAAGATTTCGTTGCTGAGTTTGGGCCTATCAACCATGCTTTGATGGCCAAACAAGACTCCACCTCAGATCAGGTAAACTCCACCCCTAAGAAAGTCCTAGAAAACCTATGTAGCTCTGCCTGCATAGAACAAGTGGCAAAATACCAAAATCACAACACTGATTTGATCGATGAAGTTTCAAACCTAAATGAGTTAAAGGAATGTTTCAAGTAAACTGAATCATCATACATTTCAAAAATTGAAAATTTAACAAAGAGTATGAACAGTTAAAACAAACCAACTCAGTGTTTGAAACACAGCTTGATGACTTGCTGTCAAAGCTTGAGAAATCAAGAAATGAAACCAAAGATGCTAAGGCTGAGGTTGATGTTCTTGAGATCAAGTTGAAAGATTCTTTATTTACTTGTGATAAATTCCAAGCAGCAAACAAAAAGGCTGGGAAACTATGGATGGGAGGGATGTATGGTAAAGAAGGTGTTGGGTATAACTGTGTTGAACCACCAATTGAATACTCACCTGTAATCAAACCGATTGATGCTTTAAAATCTGAATGCAAAGTTAGTCTCACAGTTGATGACATTTCATCACAGTCCAGTTCTGAAAACACTGTTGAGTCTAAGAAAACTGAAGTTACTGTTGCAAGCACATCTGCTTCAGCTGACCAATCAACCATTTTGAAACCATCAATTGTTGTTCCTCCACCAGCTATTTATGAACCCAAGGATTCAAAAGTTGGAGGAAAGCAATCTGAGCAACCAAAGGGAAGTCAAACTCAAAGGCTTGGTCAACTAAATTTCAACCAAGTAACCAAACTTGAGTCTCCCAGAAAATTTGAAATCAAAGTTGTTGAATGCATGTGCTCATAGCTGCTGTATGCCAGTTTAATCCTATGAGTAAAGTTAAACCATTTTCGATACCAAAACTTGTTTTGCAACCAAAAGCAAATTTTCAAAAGAAACTCACAGGAAGAATTTCCCCTGTGAAATGTCACACAATGAAGCATTTTGGATCTGAATCCAACAGGGTCTTAATTGGTAATGATAAAAATGGAAGTTTCTCTGTTTTAAGGCAAAATCGTTTTCCGGCTGAAGTTCAGGCGGAACATTTTTCCGCTCGAACTCATGTTTAACCGGAATACAAAACTCAACCCAGATCAGCTACTGCTCCAAAGCAGAGACCACATGTACACTTTGCTGATGGGTTTGAGCATTTTGAAGCTCAAGGAAGAAGAAATCCCTCTAGAGGAAAGACCACCTCTAGAGAAAAATTTTCAAGAAGCAAAAAGTCTTACCAACCTGAAATTGTTTTTGCTACTAGTTCAAGTGGAAGTTACTGTGTTCCACCTCGGGGGGAGAGTTCAAATCAAAACAAACACTTTCCTCAAAGATTTTCAAAATCTCCTGAAATAACTAAGTTGGTTAACCAAGGAAATGAAAAACCAAAGAAAATAACCAACAAGCAAAGAAAATTTAAGGAGTACAGGGAAAGAAAAATTGCTGAAAGGAAAAAACACCAAAGGTGAAGGATTTAGTCAAACAAGTACTTAATATGAGAACTTCAATTTTGACAATGATGATCTGCTTAATGAATTTTCCAGTTTTAAATACTTTAGTGCTCAAGGAGTATAAGTATAATGATGCTTATGGCAGACCCAAGACCACTCAGGCTTGGGTCCCCTATAGAAATTAATCAATTATGATGTGTGCAGGTGCAAAATAGAGGCCAAAATAGCCTATTGGTAGTTGACAGTGGATGCACTTGCCACATGACAGGGAATAAGCAAATTCTGGAAAATACAAAAAGAATCAATGGAGGACCAGTTGCCTTTGGAAGCACAAAAGGCCATATCACAGCACAAGGTTATGTGACAAATGGACTGGTAAAATTTGACAGCGTCAATTTTGTTGATACATTAAATTTCAACTTACTTAGTGTCTCACAAATGTGTGACAAGAACTTGAATTTAATGTTTAATGAGAAAGAGGCCATAGTCCTCAAACCTGGTGTCAAAATTCCTGATGAACTAATAATGCTTAAGGCACCTAGGAGAGATGGATTATACATTTTGGATATGTCAGTTGCTACACCCTCATGTGGCACTGCTTGCTTTGTATCCAAAGCCTCAGTTGACGAATCTGATCTGTGGCATAGAAGGTTAGGTCATGTGAACTACAAAAACATGAACAGAATTGTGAATCTTGGCTTGGTTAATGGTCTTCCTAACAAGCATTTTGCATGTTCTGAAAACTGTGTGTCATGTCTCAAGGGCAAGCAACACAGAACCTCCTTTAAGCCAAAAGTTGAATCTTATATCTCAAAACCTCTAGAGCTGTTGCACATGGATCTTTTTGGTCCAACTAGAGTAATGAGTTTAGGAAAAAAGTCATACTGTTTTGTTATAATTGATGATTTTTCAAGATATACTTTGGTTTTCTTTCTCAAAACAAAAGATGAAACTGCTGAATTGCTGAAAACTCTTGTAATTAATTTAGAAAATCAATCAAATCTCAAAGTCAAACCAATCAGATGTGACAATGGCACAAAATTCAAAAATCATGTTTTGAATACATTTTGTGAAAAGAAGGGAATTGTGAGACAATTTAGTGCTCCTAGAACTCCACAGCAAAACGGTGTTGCTGAAAGGAGAAATAGGACATTGATTGAAGCTGCTAGATCCATGTTAGCAGACTCCAAGCTCCCTGTGATATTTTGGGCAGAAGCAGTGAACACTGCCTGTTATGTCCAAAACAGGATTTTAATAGTCAAAGGCAAAAACAAGACACCTTATGAGATTTGGAGAAAAAGAAAGCCAAACATTTATTTCTTTTAGCCATTTGGTTGTCCTGTTACAATATTAATAACCAATGAGTCATTACCAAAATTTACTGAAAAGGCAGATGAGGGATATTTTGTTGGATACTGATCAGGTGTGTCAAAAGCATACAGAGTGTACAATAAGAGAACCAAAATTGTTGAGGAAACTATAAATGTCTCATTTAATGAAAAATCTACCAACAATTTTGAGTCTCAACCCACTTGGTTATTTGATATTGACGCACTAACCAATGCTTTCAACATAACTGTTGATAAGCCTGTGAGATCTTTAGTGTAGGAAAAGAACTTTTATAGGTCTGCTGATGAGCATTGGAAGAGCAACACTGCTAGAACTGAGAAGCAAAACTTCTTCTCTTCAATGAGCATCAAACCTATTTTGCCAGGAAATGGAAAGAAACCTTCTGAAATAATTCAAATTGAAGAGGAAATTGTTCCGGTCGAAGTTCAAACGGAAATTTCTCCGGCTGACGTTCAAACAGAAATTTCTCCGGCTCAAGTTCAACTGGAAAACTTTATTTCAGAAACTGTTGAGAACAATGATTCCGGATCAACTGAATCTGAAAATTCAAATGATGAATTCAGTTTCGAGCATTTGACCCACCTCTCAGAAGACAGTTCTCACAATACTGTTGAAAGTTCAAATCCTGTTTCACAAATTGCTGATATTGAGCTTGATTGCAGACTTCCTCAGCTCAATATACCCTTAAATGGAAGAAGCCATGAGTTCCCTATGTTTCTAGATAGAAGAATCAACAGAGATGACCCAGTGAGAAACATTATTGGAGAAGTGTCAGCACCTGTGTTGACAAGGAGTAGATCTGCTAATGCAAACATTTGTTTGCATGCTGCATTCTTGTCTCAAGAAGTGCCCAAGAAGGTAACAGATGCCTTGGAAGACAACAGTTGGGTCGAGGCAATGCAGGAAGAGTTATTTCAGATTAACAAGCAGAAAGTTTGGGAATTGGTAGATCTGCCTGATGGAGCAGAACCAATTGGCACAAAGTGGGTATTCAGAAATAAGAAAGATGACAGGGGAATTGTTATCAAGAACAAAGCAAGACTGGTAGTGCAAGGCTATGTACAGGAAGAAGGCATTTATTATGATGAAGTGTTTGCACCAGTGGCTAGATTGGAAGCTATCAGAATCTTCTTAGCCTATGCTACTTTCAAAGACTTCCAAGTATTTCAAATGGATGTCAAAAGTGCTTTCCTGTATGGCCTACTGGAACAAGAAGTATATGTCAACCAACCTCCTGGTTTTGAGGACCCTCACCATCATAACAAGGTGTGCAAGCTAATCAAAGCTTTGTATGGTCTCAAACAAGCACCTAGAACCTGGTATGAAACTCTTTCTAACTATCTTCTAGGGAATGGCTATAGGAGAAGGGCCATTAACAAAACACTTTTTGTTAAAACTGTTGGTAAGGATATGTTGATGGTACAAATCTATGTAGATGATATTATTTTTAGTTCATCTAACACTGTTTTGTGCAAGGAGTTTGAAACTTTGATGCAGTCCAAATTTGAGATGAGCTCTATGGGAGAACTAACATTCTTCTTAGGACTACAAGTGAAGCAAACTGTAGATGGAATCTTTTTGAATCAATCAAAGTACACCCAAGACATGCTGAAAAGATTTGACATGCAAGCCTGCTCAACTGCAAAAACTCCTATATCCACTTCCCATAAGTTATCCAATAACTTAAGTGGCAAGCCAGTGGATGTGCACCTGTACAGAGCAATGATAGGCTCACTGATGTATCTCACTGCTAGCAGACCTGACATCATGTTCAGTGTTTTCTTATGTGCTAGATATCAGTCCTCACCAAAGGAGTCACATATGCTAGCGGCTAAGAGAATCTTCAAGTATCTAAAGGGACAACCAAAATTGGGTTTGTGGTATCCCAAGAACTCTGACTTCTCTTTCAGAGCATTCACAGACTGTGATTATGGTGGTTGTGAAATTGATAAAAAGTCAACATCAGGTGGATGTCAAGTCCTAGGTGAAAGACTTGTCTCTTGGCAATGCAAGAAGCAAACTTGTGTTTCCACTTCAACTGCAGAGGCTGAGTATATTGCTGCATCAAGTTGTTGCAGTCAAGTTCTATGGATCCAGAATCAAATGCTTGACTACGGGATCAAATTCATGGAAACTCCTATTCTTGCAGACAATAACAGTGCCATCTCCATCATCAACAATCCAGTGAAGCACTCCAAAACCAAACACATTGACATAAGGTATCACTTTATTAGAGATTGTGCAGAAAAGAATTTGATCAAACTATTCAAAGTTCATATTGATCACCAGTTGGCAGATTTGTTTACAAAAGCTTTTGATAAGGCAAGATTTTTCTATCTCATCACAGCCATTGGGATGATGAATTTTGAATAAAAACTTTTCACAATTTTCAAATAAAAGAAAGACATGTGCTTAAGAGCCCGTCTCTTAATACAAAAAGAAAAAGAAAAAGAAAAATTCTTGTGATAATTTCTGTTCATAGTCAATAACCTCTGTTACACTATGAAAAATTTATCACAAATTTTCAAAAATCTTGTGTTTTGGTGTTCAGCTTCAATTTCCAGTTCAACCTGTGAGTAAAACAACTTTTGAGACTCACCGGGTGAACTTCAAACGGAAAAATGCCTTGTAAATGACGTGAAAAATGTTTTTGAAAACAATTATTCCAAGCGGAAAAATCATCCGCTTGAAGTTCAGACGGAAGAAATTTAGTTTTTAAAATAAAGGAGAAATAGGTTCCTCTTAAACTTCCGGGTCAACAAAGTCAAAGTCCCATTTAATTACCCGGAAGGCACAATTTTCTAAGCGGATATACATTTATTTACCCATTTAGTTTTTAACTGATTAAAATCCGAGGTTTCAGTAAATTTACTTTTGGATACAGATATGCTTTAACCAGCTGTACCGTATAACCCTTAAAGCACATGTCCCATTAGTTACTGAACCGTCTGTTTTAACTCTCTCTCCTCCACGTCATCACCGAAAAGGTAAAAAGCCCTAATTTACCGTCACTTTCCCCATTTCTCTCAACCCCACTCAGCACTTACTCCCAAATTTCTCTCAAACTCTCTCCGATAACCCTCTGTTTAACTGTCAATCTACTCAAAAACTTGTATCAACAATGGCTCCAAAATCAAAGGCGAGTGGCAAGAAGCCCATCGGTGACTCAAAGTTCCCTGTACACACAATTTGGTGGCGTACCTAGAACCACCAAGCAAAACTGACATCTACAACGGCATGATTGACTTCATCAAAAGATCTCACCTTCATCATGCGCTCACTGTTGAAGCAGAAATATTTGAAGATGTTATGGAAGAGTTCTGGTCTCATGCTAGGGTTACCGAAGGCAAAAATGGTAGTGAATCGATTGTGTCGAAAGTTCAGGGCACAGAAGTGGAAATTAATGAAGAAAAGGTGCGAAAACTATTGAAATTCAGGGATAACGGTGGATATGAAGGAGTCGACTCCCAGAAATATCATCGACTGTTCAGGGATATTGGATACGGTGGTTCCCTGCAAAGCAAAACTATCAAGAAAGGGCAATTACCCTACAAATGGAGGTTCTTGGCCCATACAATTCTGGTGTGCCTATCTCCAAAGAAAGGTGGATTTGACGAGCTTGCCAGTGAACAGGCTTCCGCCTTCTATGCTGTGGTAAAAGGTGAAAACTTCAATATTTCCAAACTGATTTTTCAAGCCCTAAAATCCAACATTCATTCTGAATATATCTACCAGTACCCTAGTTTTTTGACATACATTCTCAAAGAAGAGTACCCCCCAAATCGTCTGGCTTGGTACAATTTTGCAACAAAAACTTCTTAATGAGAAAACGTTTTCAAACCTTGCTTTAAACAAGACTGTATTTCTTGGAAGGGACATTGACTATCCCTTACCAATTCCAAGGCAGTTTCCAGATGAACCTGCTACTGCTGAGGTTCATCCGGAAACCGTAGCAGCAACTGAGCCACATGCTCAAGATGACAGAGCTATAGACCCAATAGCTTCTGAACACACATCTGTCCCAGCTTCCCCTACTCTCAAAACTTATCAATCCAAAAAGAGGAAAGCTTCCACAATCACTACCACTGCCACCTCATCATCAACCTCACCTCCTGTCATTTTTAAAAGACAGAGAAATGTGGTTACTAGATCTCCTCCACCTAGTCCCCCCAACCAACCCGAAGCTTCTAACCCCGTTCAAGGCAAAAAGCCTAAACGGAAGCTGGTTAAATTGGGAGTCTCTCTTAGGGATGAACCTTCATTTGAGGGGGAGTCATTAGAAGCAGATGTACAATCCCCCTCTGAACACTTTTCACCCCTACATCCCCTATCACCTAGGAGTGACAATGTTGTCACACCCCCAAAAATCCCACGCGCGACAACGCGCCGCAGGGAGCGTGACAAACCAGGACCGAACACATTAGCCATACGAACAGTCTATATGCAACGTAAAAGTAAAACTAGAGTAAATGCGTTTTTAAATGCGAAAGCGTAATCGACAAAGTTGTAATAATAGTTCAAGCGCCAAAACATGCGCAAACCAAAAGTTGATAAGTTTGATAAATAAATAGTCTATGATGCATGCATGGTAATAGTAATCCTTATGTGGTGCATCCTAGCTCGTGGCAGACAATCCAGTTTAGCGACCTGAGATATAACATGCTAAAGTGTCAACACAAAGGTTGGTGAGTTCACAGGTTTAATCAGTTTAACAGTTTAACAGTTCAGTAAAATCCAGATAGTATATCAATAGTTAGCTAGACTATTTTCAAGAAATCAGTGCACGTTTGACTAGATCAACTAGCTATCCAGTTACTGAAGCTCGACAAGTTCAATTGTGCCTCGTTAAGACTAAGAAGTTTATAACACCCGTTCGATATCCAATCGTGTCAGAGCGACTGACCCGGGTGGGGTTGTCAAACCCAGTAGATCTACTAAATAAGTTCCCGCTGATGTCACATTGACAGTAACTATAAAGTGAGGGCTTTAACATAAGTGTGCCACTATCATTCAGGTGATATATATCTAACAGTTCAAGTGTTTGCATGTTAATCTCCCCCAACAGGATTAAAATAAGTAAAATGGGGCCGTGAAACTCACCTTAGGTTGCTCGGCAAGGTTTCCAGACAAACAGTTAATTCAAGTAGCAAGAACGAGTCTTGTGCAAGCAATCAATCACCTAACGAGCATACGAGTATAAGTGTGTGTTCTAAACTATTAAATCTAACGTAAACGATGAAAACGAGGAATCGTGAAGTCCGGAATAAGTCGAGGATGGCACGTGTGCCAAATCCGAGCGAATATCGAAATAACGCGAGAAAATCCAATATATATCTTTAATATATATTTTCTAAGTAAATACATATATATTATATATATATTTAAATAAATGTTCAAGTGACGTTGATAATAAAGTTTTAACAAGTTATATATATATATATATATATATATATATATTCATAAATATGTTAAATCTAATGATTTAAATATTTATTTTGAAAAGAACAACAATTTATGGTGAAACATAATCTAAAACCGAGTATTTCGTGTTTCTAATCAAAACAACGCTTTTTAATAGTTTCCTAAAAACATCAAATGTTTACACAAAATATTATTTGTTTCAATCCAACGTCTTGTATATGTATATATATATATATATATATATATATATATATATATATATATATTTCTCCTTTTTAGATAAATTCAAAGTTTTATATCAATATATGTATATTTATATATATATATATATATTTAAATGCCAAGCTAGACATGTTTGCAATCCAAAATATGATTCCACAAGGTTTAGATGTCTTAAATATATTTTTACGGGTTTAAGACGTTTGTAAGAACCCGTTTAACACAAGTTTTAATTTACCCATTACATAAAATATCAAAAATAAAGAAGAAAAACAAGCAATGAGGTCAGCCGGGTTCGAACCCGCGACCTCATGCTTACACCCGAGAGCCCTAGCCACTAGGCTACGACTTCCGTTTGTTAACAGGCCGCCGCGAAATATTTTTATGTTATGATGGAGTCTAGACCTGGTTTGCATAGATTAAAATGGGAACGGAAAAGAAAACGAGGGGGGCCGGGTTTCGAACCCCCGACCTCTCGCAACACAGACCCGCACCCGAACCATTGTGCCAGTTTGGCATCTGTTACAAAACCCGATTCAAAACCTTATAACCCGTACCCGCCAGAAGTCATCTTCTACCCCCAGAACCCTAATGTCGCCGGAGATATTTTCCGGCGACCGGAAAATCGCGAAACATGAAATAAACTCATAAAAAGCTGCGAATAACATTAAGGAGTCGATACCTTGAGTCGAAGATGAGATTCGAGGTGATTTGGGAGCCGAAAATAAACCCGGAACGTAAACGCGAACACCGAGCGTGGTCGCGATTTGAACTTCTGACTACACCAGGTTGTTCGTGAGGGCTTCCCGATCGCAGTGGTGGTCGTAAGGTGGTGTAACAGTGGCTATATGGTGAGTTTTTTTTGCCGGAAATTGTGATTGTAGTGGGTTTCTTGGTTTGCGACAGTCGAGAGAGAGTGGGAGAGATTGTGAGTGGCTCTAAATGATTTGGAGATCATATATAGACCGGTTGAAATGGTATACTGAAACAGTCGAACTTAATTGTCGAGATTAATTTGTTGGAGCGGTGGTCATCGTGAAACCGTTTGGGACGTGATTGAGGTTTTAAGTCGGTCGAAGCATGCAATTCTCCGTAACTGTGAATTCAATTCAAATTATGGACATTTAATTGACTATTGTCCAATGACACTTCTAGTCCCTCCAGATTTACTCATTAGGAAATCAAGTTTCGGTAATTACAGAATAGTCCTTCCAAGTTTAATAAAAGACAATCATGTTTGGTAAAACCTAACGGCTCTAACGGAGTCAACATAAAATGTTCTCAACAACAAATATACCAAGGTCGTTGAAATATATTAATCGTGTAGCGTTTATAAGAATTATAAATATTGTTTTACCCACATAAAATCATGGAATATAATTCAACAATTGACTATTTAAATTGTAACATATATATTTAAAGTCACATAAAGTTTGACTAAAATTTATAAATATATACTTTAGGTTTACATAAAATCATAAATATAATTTATGGTTTGATAATTAAAAACTCACATAGAATAATAAAATACTTGTGAAATATATATGAATATATCACATAAAATCATAAAGCGGGATCATGGAATATCAAACGTTTAAGTTTCCGTGCATGCTCGTAGTGATTGATCACACAAAACCCTAATTTGCTAAAGTCAACAAGTCAACACATAAATGTTCACACAACATTTAATACAGTTTACGTTCAGTTATTGTCAGAAAATGACCTGAAAAGTCGGTTTGTCACAAATGCACCCAATCTTGGTTCAAATGAGGGTGTTATTAACTCACCAACCTCATTACAGGAGAACATACCGATGAACCAGGACCCTGTTGCATTGAACCCCCACTTCTCACCAGAGGTGAATCTCAGGAGATCTGAAGAGATTCATGCAGAAAGGGCTGTTGCTGTCCAAGGATCCCCACTGGATCTTGGTGTCAGCAGTAACATCAATAAGACCCGATATGCGGAAATCTTCTCTGATCAACACCCAGAAGTCCTTTGTTGGATCCAAGGGTTGCTAAAACAGATGAAGAGAATCCCTAGTGCCAAGAAGCCGTGGGTACCACTGCTGATCAATCTAGGATTGATAGCTTGGTTTTGTCAAAGGATGCTGGTAAAAAGCCAGTTGCGGACAGTTTTACACTACCGGAATTGACGAAACTGTATCTTTCTCTCCAAGCACAGGTTGATCATTTAAATGCAACTGTTGCTCATTTGGTGCAAGCTGATCCTATTCAAACTGAAGCAGGTCCTTCAAACCCTATCAGAGAAGCTGATGAAGCTGTTATTGCTGATGAAGCTGATACTGTCAAATTGGGGGAGAAGATGCCCTCAAGGCCTGTTATAACTGAAATTGAAGAAGTTGAGAGGATACCGGCTGAAGTTAGACCCACAGCTTGTGAAAGAATTGGTGTCAACCCCTTCAATGTAGAAGAAAGTTGGGTGAACATGAAATGCAGTCAACTGATTGCTATTTCTCCTTTTGAGGACCCCAACCTCACTGAGCTTGTACAGTCAACCATGCTTATTGCTGGTGATCTTCCTGAGCACATAAACATGATCACAACACTTCTCAAAGATGTTATATTTCCGGCTGAAAGAGCCAGTGATCAAGTGGTAGGAAACATTGCCTCCACTAGCAAGGCAACCATGGATGTTGATGAGAGCACTACAACTGTTGCAATTGCTTCAGTGACTGAAGGAGGAGACGAAAATTGATTAGTGAAGGAGAAGGAACTGAAGTGTTAGAAATAGCAGACAAAGAACCTGAAGTCACCAAACCTCAGGTGGTGACTGAAGGGCAAATTCATGTTCAACCGGAAGTTCAACCAGAAACTCAACCGGAAGAACAAAGAAGTGAAGGAGCAGAAGACATAGCCGAAACTTTGATAGCCTTAAGGAGCTCAGAACCAGTTCAAGCGGAAACACCTGTTCAAACTGATATTCCTAAAACCATTCAACAGGTGGTTCAGACTCATGAAGCTGAGGCTATAGTGAAAATGGTGGAAAATGCCAAAAGGATAGCAGAAGATGAAAGGCTAGCCAAAGAACTTCAAGAGGAATATGATCTGTATCTGCAAAATGGAGTGTTTGAAAAACTTGCTTGAAGAGGCTAAAACAAGATCTTTCAACTGGAGACTGAAGGATTACGATTTGGATGCAGTGACTGAAACTGATAGGCAGAGGTTGATTTCGATTGCCTCTCAATTGCCTACCAGGTTGATAAAGAATGATGAGAATTACATTCTATTGAAAAAGGTACAAAGGGCTCTTGTGGTTAGAAACTTGAGGACAGAGAAGAGGTAGCTCAGATGCAAGTTAGGGAACTGTGCAGCTTAATTGATACTATCTTCTATGAGCTTAAAGGAAAGATAGCTGCTGTTAACTCTAATTTGGTGATGCCTTCACCTTCAGAGCTCATCTCAGGTACAACAACTAATGTAAATGTTAAACCTGAATTTACTGATGTTGCAGATGTACAACCTCCACCCTCCTTCATTTACAACCCAAACCCCATACCTACAACTGTTCCATCTATTCTACAGTCACTTGCACTTACACCCTACAAACCACCCTCCATCTCTAAGAAAGTAGCCACCAAGCTTGCCAACCCCAAATACAGAACAGAAAACTTTACACCCATCATTCCCCTCAAGAAGAAGCCTCCACCTACCATGGACTTTTCTGACATTTTCCCACCTACTCCACCTTCAAGTCCCACACCAGAAGCTATTCAACCACCAACACAAACCTCCCTACCTCCTCTCACCATCAATGAAACTTTTACTACCATCACTAAACCTACTGAAGCCCAAACTGGCCCTTCTTCATCATCTGACAAAGGCAAGAGACCTGTTGTGCAAGAATCTGCAAATGATTCTGATGAAAAAAGGATGATAAGAAAAAGGAAAATGATGCATGCCAAGAATAAAAGAGATCAAAGGCAGAAAAGAAAAGCTCCACCCAAAAAGAGGCAGATTGTGGGTTGGACAGTGGATGAAGCCACCTTTGATTTCACTTTCAAGCTGGAAAATGGCACAACTCAAGTGGTAAACGTTCACAAGGCCACTACATATCTTACTTTGCTACAAATGACAGACATCATTCTGAAGCTTAGAGAAATTCTGAGTCCCTCAAGAGCTGAGCACATGTTAAGGCTTGTCATTGAGCCAACTGTGCTGGACTGCGGAGTGTTCTACAGAAGCAATTTAGATGATGATTCAGCAGAAGAAGAAGAAGAAGAAGAAGAAGAAGAAGAGCCTGCAAGTGAAATAAATTTTATCATTTGGGAAGAGGAGGGGAAGCTCTTTTATGTTCACAGAGCCGATGGCACCTTCACAGTTCATGAGTCCATATCTGTTCAAGAAGAATTGAGCGAAATGGTCTGGGAATCTTTCAAGCATGTGAAGGTGACCAAAACAAACTCAAAAAGAGCTGTCTCAAAACCTTGATGCCGACATCAGAACCACTGACAAGTAGGATAAGGAGAAGAAGATTTTTGGGCACAAGTCAATTTTTGAAGATAAACATTGGAATTTGACAGCATCAGCTTAGGGGGAGATTGTAAGGAATATTGCGCATGGAAGATTTCCAGCTGAATGCCAACTTTGTTATGTTCCGGGTGAAGTTGAAGTTGAAGCGGAATTCTCACTTCAAGCGGAACTGGCAGTTCAAGCGGAAAGAAGCATTTTTGTCTCTTAGCGAATATTCCGGGTGAACTCGATTATCCACCAGATAATGAGTTCAACCGGACTTTTCCTGAGATGTCTTTTCAGCAAGTCCAATCCTGCAAAAGCTTCTCGTATGCTTCTATATCTGATTCAAGCCGCTCTCCTAAAGTAGTATGTTGCTGCAAACACGCAAAATATTCCAATTGCCGATGTTTATTCTTTTGGTAGTTTGTATTTGACTTTTTAGTTTACGGTCTAGATTAGATCGCATGAGATCAATGGCTGTCATTGATCTCATCAGCACTATATATAGCCTAGTTAGCTCATAGTTTACATATCACGAACATCATCTGTTCTTGAACAACTTGTAATAGTGTAGCTTTGAGTTAATGCAAATAGTGCCGAGTATTTTATACTTTGTTGTTATTATCTTTCTGCAAATCAAGCATTTACATTATACACAAGAACTAAATATCGCTTAAGTAAAGTGAAATATAACTTTAGTTCCGCAGGGTTATATTTGCAAGTAAAGGGCTTTGTTTTAGTTTAACTCTAACTAATAACGATCCTACACTACCAAGACTAACTGATACACACACGACACACATATTCCGCACCAACAAACTCCCCCTTGATGTGTGCTGTATCAGATCTTCAACCTCATTGAATCTGTAGTTAGTTAATATAGGGTAGGCATGGTAGGAATAGGACTAAGTTAACTGAACCATTTCTGAAAGTAATAACTCTTTGACAGCTTTGCAATCATGCATAAAATCCATTCTAAGATCCGTATATGAGAAACTTTGATCTTTTCAACCTGCAAACTTCAGAAGACAGAAGTGCGGTTTCTCTTTTCCAAAAATAACTTTAATCTTGGAAACAAAACTCTCCTTTGGAGAAACCAAGACATTTAGTTTTGAAAATTTGTTGTATCCCGTGTCGATCAGATCAAAAACAAAGAAAAAAGACAATCTTTTTGGATTTTACAAAGTTTATATCGAAACACACTGATTTTTTTTAATTTTTCATAAACTGAAACATAAATGCAATATAGAATTAAACTCTATTTTTTTTTGGTGAGAAAGATCACAACATGAGATCATATCACACATAACGCATCGTACACACTGCAATTTCAAAATACTAAGCATGCAAGCCAAGCTGACTAAGAATACAACCATTTGGTTTATTTCAGCTAAAGCAGGTCATTGTCTATAACTTTCTGATATGAAATTAAGTGTATTTATCTAGCATTGATAACATGGTACCCACACAATCAGGAAAACTGGCAATCTGCTTATTTCATATTTTTGTATTTTTCTTTTATTAAAGTCAAGTTACTCGCAGCAGATTTCTTATACTGATATTGTAAACTTGCTTATACAGAATCAAATGCCATAGAGATATCAAGTTCATGGTGTTTCTTGCAAAAAGAAAGCAGAAGCCTCAAATACTTAGCAATCAGGTCGGCCTTGTGAGCACGCAGAGAATGCATAAGTATTGAGAAAATAATTTAAAAGAAATCAAACAAGTTGAAGTTGTATAATCCAACAACAATCAGATCGGTACTCACGTACACGCAGAGAGAGTCCGATGGATTATACGAAACACCAAAGAAAATAAAGCAGAACGTCAAAGGAACAACGATCAGGTCGATCTTTCGATACGTATAGAAAGTCCGATCGTTTGACAAAATAAAGAAAATCAAACAAGTTGAAAATTTTCAAAATAAAGCAAGCATACACCAGAAAATCTCTTTATTCTGTTTTTGGTTTTTTCTGATTTTATTTTGCCGGATATGCAGAGTACCCATCATGATTTGTAACCACAATTATCAAGCAAGCGTTATCTTTATATCATACTTGCATACATCAGACTACTCAGCACATTCAATCAAGTCAAGCAAATACCTACAGCCTTTCTTTCTACTTTATTTATGGCAGATAACGTATGCTGATGTACCATCATTTCTCACATGGTTGGATCAATTTCTCCTTTTTAAGATTTTTCACTTTTTTTCTTTTTCAATTTTTCATTTTTTTATATATTTTTCATAAAGGAAACAAACATCACACTATTTTTTTTGTTTTTCAAATATTCTTCCCCTAAAATTCAACAAACTCTATTTTTGAATTTTCAAAATTTCTCCCCCTAAAGATATGAAAGAAAGTAAAAGGAAAGAAAATAAATTGATCGATAAACATGGATACCTCACACTTTTAGATTTTGAAAACCATTTTCTCAAAAACTTTGTGAAATATTAACTCTGATAAGCGCTAACTTAGACAAAATACTCCACTATCAGGAACTTTGCAATCACTAATAGGTCTTCTTGAAGTACCTGCACACAACCTCGAGCATTTTTTAGTTAAATACGGGAACCCAAACTAGCTTGGGCCGTCCTGTATCCTCAACAAAATCGTTTCCCGCCAAGGTTGCCATTTTCTGTTTCTAAGAACGAAATGGTTTAGACGATTTTGCCCGATGCGAATAAGAACCATTGACATACCGTGACAAGTCGGAAACAATATTTAACAACTCACCAACTAACATTTTCTCAGATTTTGGATGACGTTGGTGATGTTGTCTAGGCCCATAGTAAGAAAAATCATTTGAGTAAGGCATTTTAAACTCATTTTGGAAAAATTGTTTTTGTTTTGAAAATTGTGGTGACCAATCATCATAATTTGAGGTTTTACCAACACCCGGCTTTTATAAGCTGGTTTTCGTTGGTTTTGCTGAATTTGTCTCAGGTACCTCATTGAGAATCATCAAATCGGATGATGGTGATCGATATGAACCACATGAAAACCATTTTCGAGTAGCACAATCACGAATCACATGTCCCGTCTTGTTGCAGTAAAAGCAAGCTCTCCTATCAACCGACTTAGAAGATGACATGGATTCTGTTGATATTGTAAAATGTTGAGAAGAATCACTCTCTAGACTCTCTAACTTAGAATTCGTTGACAGAACATCAGCTTCAGGTTCACACAAGATATGATTCTCAAGTGGAATCTCCTTTTCTTTCTGAACCTTAATATCCTCCAAATTTTCTTCTATCTCAAGCATATCTTGGAGATCATTTCCAACATTCACGTTCTGGTCTTTGCTTTCATATCCTAGACCACCATTCTTTTTAGATTATCTGGTACCGACTTAGGTTTCTCATGACCTTGTGAAGCAAGTCGAGAGAACTCATCCTTGATAGCTTTTAAATCATCTTTATTGGAAAGCAAAGATTCATCAATCACAATCTCCGAGAATTTGTCGACTTTCACTTTTCCTGGATTACCGTGAAAAACCTTTTCCTTATCAACCAATATGGAACTTGAAACAAATTTAGTTCTCTTGGTAGCATCAAAATTCTCTTCATTTTTCTTCTGCGACTTTGACTTTTTCTTCTCAGAAGAATTATCAGCAAACTTTGAATAATCCTGAACTTCTTCCATTGCTTTCAAAGTATTGATAGAATTTTCAATAACCACAGAAGGTGGAACATTTTTCAGAATAGCATCACCAAAAATCTGTTGAAAATTCTCCTTTTTGCACAAAAAATTTGTGAAAAACGATGAATTATTGAGATTATGCAACTGTCTTTTGAAATCACACACCTCAATCTTCATATCTACAATTATCTTTTACGCTTCAGGCAACTTTTTTGTGTTGCAATAAGGTCTTCTGTTGTTTTATTCAAAGTAAACTTATCTCTCCTCAACTGATCATGAGCATCATATGTTTCTTGAACAACCTTTTCCCATCTTTGTTTATAAATCTCAACATTCTGCTTCAAAAGCTTGTTTTCACGAAGTAATTCAGCTTTAGCATCTAACAGCTTCGTGTTGTCCTCTTGATGACTTAATTCTTTAGCAGTAAGATTAGCAACTTCCTTTTCTAAACCTTCAAGTTTGATCTTTGATTTTGCAAAAAAATCATCAAAAACTGCAGCCATATCATTTGCTTCTTTCTTCCAATTCTCAACATCCTTTATCAAATCATCATTTGTTTCAGTCAGCTTTGAAACTTTTATAATCAACTCCGCATTCTCATGCTTAAGCTTCAATTCATTCTCAGGAGGTTCAAATTTTGAAGAACCATCTTTTTGAACTTCTTCAATTGGAATGTCTTTGTTTTTGTGAGCCTGGATATCCTCAAATACTTTTTCTATCTCGATCTTCTCCTTGTCATTTTGAATACCATTGACAAGTCTATCTATTTTCTGAAGAATGTTTTTCTCTTTCAATGCAATCCTTTCAAAGAATGTCAATGATATGTCAGAAGATGACTTTTGAGTTGGAAACATTGTTGTTTCTTTCAGAATGACACCATTTATCTCCTCATTCTTGACCTCAAGCTTGACTTTCAATTCTAACACTTTTTTTGTCAAGGCACCAATTTTCTCTTTGTATAATTTTCCATCCTCCAACAACTTTTTGTATTCTGAACTCATATTATTCAAATCAACAAGCAACTTTGTATTTTGCTCTTGATGACTGCCAAGTTTGGTAGTATATTCAGTACACGTTTTTGTCAGAATCTCACAATTTGCACAGGGTTTAGATTTCTTAATGTCAATCTTCTTCCGGATTCATTCATTTCAGCATATTTCTGAGCAAGAGCATCCCATAACACTTTAGAATTCTTGCAAGTCTTGAATTGAAGCAGTAATTCTTTTGACAATGCCATTGTGAGAATATCATAAGCTTTTAATTCTCTTTCATAACATTCCCTTTCCTCAAATGAAAGATCTCTTTGAAATTTAGAAACACCATGCCAATCAGTCGGATATGAATACTTTTTATCAATCGCCTTCCGAAATTCTTCAAAGTTAACGTTGATAAAAACCTTAAAATCCTTTTCAATTCTTGATAGGCTTTACATTTTAATAATTTCAGAACCACTGAACTTGATTAAACTTTACTCATTGTGATTACACCAGAAAATTCTTAATCAGTGAACCTTGTATCTAGAGCTTTGAATTTTATGAAGTCAACGAATTTAAATCCGGAGGCTAAGGTTGTTATTTTTTTTAAAATTTTTTTTAATATTTTTTGATGCCTAGTTTTTTTATTTAAGAAAAGAAACAGAACAACGAAAAATAACAAGAGAAAAAAAATTGTTTACAGGTTTTGTGTTGTTTTTAAAGAAAAGAAACTAAACGACGAAAAATAATACGGTAAAGACACAATCAAATATAAACGAGTTATATGAGTTTAACCGACTCGACAAACATAAAAGAGTTTTACGTTCACGAATCAATCCAACAAACACGAAAACTTTTTTTGTAGAATTTTTTTTAACAAAAATAAAAAATAAAGAAAAGATTTGTGTTGTTTTTTTTTTAATTAAAATCTTTGTTGTTTTAAGAGTTGTGATGTTTTTTTTAAATATGAAACCTATTTAAAAAGACTTTGAAACTAGAGGTGTGAAAGTGAAAATTACATAAAAAGCCAAAATAGTCGAGACTTGGTTCCACCGCCCTTTTTTTTTCTTCGTTTCCGACCAAAGGAACCCGCCGGCGACCAATTTTCCGGCGAATTAAACCCAAACACAATCACAACTTCAATCCTTCATATCTCATTCAATTCTTAACAAAAATTCAATCTGAAACTTGCTACCGATTCATGAGATCGAGAGGATTCAAACTAGTACCATTGTTGCTAGGTTGAGTTGGTTTAAACCCCGAAAGAAATAGCTCCGGCAAATGAACAAGGTGGTGAAATCGTGATCTTCTCAAATCGACACCAAAACAGAAACGGATAGTTGCATTAGCTTTGTATCATCGAAAGGAATGTGTAGCAACCAAAATCACGTGAAACGATCAAGTATTTGAAGATTTGCCATTGTTGAGAATGAAGAAGACGTGAAGAAGCTGTGAAATTGCGATCCAGATCAAAGCTCAACCAAAATCAAAACCGATTGTTGCATTAGATGCGTAATAACTTTTAGAAACGTCCTGTACCGATTAGAATCACCAAAACACAATATTTTACCAGTTTTGTGGTCAAATTTTGAATAGTTTGACCTCCAAAAGTCAAACTCGATGAATTCAGCAATTTCAGCCTTGATTTCGATCAAAAGTTAGTGTAGATCACGCCTGGATTGCTCTGATACTAAATGAAAACGCGATTCGTCCTGATCTAGTGAATTTATAGACCCAAATTATACCGAAAGTTCACCCGAAACGAAGAACACAAAAACGTAAATAATCACTCGTTTATAGCTCGAATTGATCAACGATTACATGCTTTGAACTTGTTTACAATCTCTAATCATGATCCTAAACATAGAACTCTCTGAAAAACAAGATCAAAATCTCTCCCCCTTTTAATTTGAATTCACGTAAAACGGTTATCCAGAGAGCTATTTTGCACCGAACTCCAAACCCCACTTATATAGGAAGTCCAGTTGTATGCCGAACTTGAGGTTTGGAGACAGTTCGGCGTATGTTCGAACTTTAAGTTTGGACCTCATTTGAGTGTCTTCAAATCCTGATCTTCAACTTATATCTACGTATCTCATTTATGTGTTTTTACTAAAACACAAACAAGACCGTCCACTTTAATAGAATGACACAAACTACCCTATATCATGATTTAACCATTCTAACTAAAAAAATAACAAAACTAACGAGACTAACTGATACACACACGACACACATATTTTGCACCAACAGGCATCATTGCATTTTAGGAGGAAAGAGAAAGTCAACTTTTTGAATTGAGATACTGAGAGTAACATGTGTCTTCATTTATTTGGATAGAGAAGAGGAAAAGAAAAGGAATGAAAAGAAAAAAACAACAAAAAAAGGCTCCCTCTTGATAAGTGCGAGGGAGGAAGTTTCTTAGTTGATGCAGATGTGCTTCAGAAATTCTGAAGAATGTCTGTACAACTTCGGAAAAAAACTATCTAGTTTTTGGAACCCATTTTCTTTTGGTTTTTTTGTTTATTGTCTCTGTAGATTCTTTCTTTCTTTTAATTTTCACAGAATTAGAAGAAACACTCAAAGAGGTGTTAGTATTTGCAGGGTGTATACTTTTAATGCTATAGTGTTTTCCAGTCAGTTTTACCATTTCAGTGCACATGCAATGCTTGTATATTGTAATCTCCCCAAAGTTTTCAAAGTTTTGATTCGAGGAACTGGTGGAGTTTGTTGACTCCGATTCAGATCTGTTAGAGTCATCAAGATTAGGCTTATGTTGGGTTGAAGTTTCAAAAACTGGATATATATATATATTTTTTGACATTGTTATCCAGCTGCTGAGTCATTCTAACTGCTGCTTTTTACAGAGAAATCTTAGAACTTTTAGTCCCATGTATATACCCAATCCCTTGACGATAGTTTCTTGGTGTATTTGTCATATTTTCAAGTTGGCCATGACATTTATGAGACCGTTTATTTACTTAGTTTCTATAAGTAACCTTTGATACAGAATTGCATGCTCGGTCTCATAATGATCAAATTTGTCTTTATTACTCAAGCTCTGTGTCTCTAGTTGTCTTAATCTTGACAATTCATTTTCTCTGTCTCCTTTTAGTTGATGAAGTTCAGATAGGAGAGATTTTATTTCTTCTTCAAAGGTTTTTAATTTATTTTAATTTAAAAGTTTGTTTCTTTTAGAGTTTTCTTGAAGAACTTTGTAGTTTATTGATATATTGTTGAATTGATAAATTAGATCAGTATGAGAAGAGCTTACTTATTTCTCATGTGAAGCTTCAAAGAGATCGGATGAGTAAGATTCATCATTAGCCATAAGACATCTGTTTGCATGGCATTCTTCTTTAAATGATGAATCTGAGTCCCAGTTTTCAGTTTCAGCCATTAACGCTTTTCTCTCTGCATGGCATGTTCATACTTTCTTTTATAGTATTATGCGTCTTTGAGTTTTTGATTTTTGCATTCAGAAGCGAGCAAGAACACCGGCTGAGGTTTCGGTTTCCTTCATCTCAGGAATGTCAACTATGGGACAATGGGGTCCATTGGCTATGCAATCCAACAGGGAACTGTCAACTTCTTTTAGAAAGTTGGTAATTCTAATTTTCCACTATGGATATTCCTCCCTAGCAAGCATAAGGGGTTTTGCTAATGAGCCAATAGATTTCCGTTATTCCAGCTTGAAGACATATTTTAGGGAATGTCAAAGAAAAGATGTTGAAGAGCAATATCTTTGAATATGAATTATTCAATATGTGCTCACACCAATTGGTGGCTCCCATGAGGGGCTCTTTAACAATATTGTCTCAATTTTGATTTAAACAAGATAAACAACTTGCGTTAAAGTAAATCAAATTGGAAGATAACAATTCATAAAAGGGTTTTTCTGTATATCTCAAATGTAAATAATGGTTTACACAAGTTTATTGTATAACAATATATCAACAGGAAGAACTTTTTTATGGGAGTAGATTGTAATTACTTTAAGAAGCTTATGAATTGTGTGCTTGTTGTCTTGCCATCTTTGGTGAAGTCCGCTTGCTATTTATAGAAAATAGTAGCAAGTTGCAAATGAATAATGTTGTTGACGACGGTTGAATTTGGAGTGTTTAAGAGTATATAGAGATAAATTGAGGATATTCAATTTATTTATTTTCAACTGTCTTCAACTACCTTCGTATTTAATACTGAGTTGGAATTCATCTTTACTTGTTCTTCATACAAAGGCAGATTTTGTTCTTCTCGTTAACTTTATCTTCTGATAGTCCAGAACTCCTTCAGGACTCTTCTTTGAAGACTAGTAATGCATCCTATTAGAATCCTTCTACATAAATGAGGATTTCTGTAGAACCTAGTGTGTACAAAACTACTTAGGAAATTCTGGAGTGATTCTGTACGAATACAAAAATCTTTAGATTGTACAGATTTTCATATCCTTTCTCTTTTAAGGATGTATCTTATCTTTTATTCTAATACTTGACTGTTTTCTGTTATATTTGCAGTATGTTTTAACAATCCCCCCTAAGTATTTGAAGAAAATAAATGAAAAGCACTACATCAAAATTCACCTTTGGCCACGGAAAAAACCGTGACAAAAGGTGTTTGGTCACGTTTTTTTTCCATTCCAACCGACACCATAGGTGCCGTGACCATATGTACCCTACGGCCACGTTACAATATCAGTGGTTGAAGCCACCTATAAGCGTGGCTAAAGGGTACCAATATTTGTTGTTGTAATCAAACAATTCTTCAGAAAAGCGTGGCGAAAGGGTCCCAACGGCCACATGTGTTTTTTTAACGTGGCCTTTGGTATTTTATGGTCACGTATATTTGTGTTTTAGCCACATACATTATAAAAATACGTGGCCAAAGGGTTGCTGAAATCATACATTTTGTCACAGTACGAGTGGCCAAAGGGTGGCAACGGCCACGTTAAAATATCAAAAGCGTGGCCTTTGGTATTATATGGTCACGTATATTTGTGTTTTAGCCACATATGTTATAAACAAACGTGGCCAAATGGGTTGCTGAAATTATAATTTTTATCCCAATACGCGTGGCCAAAGGGTGGCAACCGCCACGTTAAAATATGAATAGCGTGGCCTTTGGTATTATATGGTCACGTATATTTGTGTTTTAGCCACATATGATATGAAATAACGTGGCCAAATGGGTTGCTGAAATCATAAATTTTGTCCCAATACGCGTGGCCAAAGGGTGGCAACGGCCACATAAAAATATAAAAAGCGTGGCCTTTGGTATTATATGGTCACGTATATTTGTGTTTTAGCCACATATATTTGGAAAAAAAAAGTGGCTAAAGGGTAGTTGAAATCAGATATTTTGTCCCAATACGCGTGGCCAAATGGTGGCAGCGGCCACGTTAAGATATAAAAAGCGTGACCTTTGGTATTATATGGTCACGTATATTTGTGTTTTAGCCACATATATTTTGAAAAAGAAAGTGGCCAAAGGGTAGTTGAAATCATACATTTTGTCTCAATACGGGTGGCCAAAGGGTGGCAACGGCCACATTAAAATATAATAAACGTGGCCTTTGGTATTATATGGTCACGTATATTTGTGTTTTAGCCACATATATTTGGGAAGAAGAAAAAGTAACCAAAAGGTTGTTGAAATCAGATGGG
The DNA here is from genome assembly GCA_039602395.1 of Deinandra increscens subsp. villosa. Classification (NCBI taxonomy): domain Eukaryota; kingdom Viridiplantae; phylum Streptophyta; class Magnoliopsida; order Asterales; family Asteraceae; genus Deinandra; species Deinandra increscens. The sequence continues at coordinate 13,042,888 of JBCNJP010000024.1, read as the reverse complement.
TCCTTGCTATACGCATGGCCAATTTAAAAGCTATTACAAAATATTAATTACAAATCAAATAAAATTCAATTACAAGTCAATACAAATGAAATACAAATAAAAAATTAAAGAAAATTACACTGCATACAAGCATTATTCTCAATCTAATTCAATTACAAGTCAACAACACTACCGCGTACGTGGTCTTCATCTTCAACTGTCCAGATTTGAGCTTAATTAGGACCATTTTTTATTGTATTCCTTCCTATACCAAAACATATAATTGATAATTAGGTTATGGAAATTGATCATAATATATATAGCAATTTTGAAATACTTACCACCATGATAGATATGGACTGAGGAGTGCCATTTTATTGCAAGTAGTATGGGTCATCAGGTCCTACAGTTGTTGATGCATGAACCTTGTGTGGCCGTTACTGTTCGAATTGTCAAACAGACTGATTTGTCGGAAACATGAACTGAGGTCCGAACCTCAGCCGAACTCCAGATTCGGAGTTGGCCGAAGGTGGTCCGAACTCCAAGTTTGGAGGAAGCTCGGAGCAGGTTCGGAGGTTACCCAGTTCGGACAGAATGAAGAAGTATAAATAGATTCGTCTTTGTATTTCTTTGTAAGTTTCTGTCTTGTGTCTGTGTGTTGAGAGGGGAGGTTCTGTCCGACCTCCCCAGAGCTTAATTGTTGTATACTCCTTCGTTATGTAATCATTCGACATGATTCAATGACAAAACTTCCGTCTCATCCATAGAATCGATCCGTATACGGTTTTTCAACAGTTCAATTGATTTCCAGATGAACATTAGATATCCAGATGAACTTAAAACATCCGGATGAAGATCACATTAAGTTCCAGATCAACTTCAAAGTCAGTTGAACTTTGTTTGCTACACATCTCACCATTTGTTCCAACAATCCCTAGCTGGCCCAAGTGTTTGAGGTACCAAATAACATTTAAAATGGGACTACATGACATTACCAAACAGATTACTGTGAAACTATAGAACGGAATGAAACTTGACTGGCAAATATTTACCTTTTTCTTTTCAACCGCTTCAGACGAGGTTGATCGACCACCGATTTCACACCCTACAGTTCAATTAATTACTTTATGTAAATGAGCAATCAAACCTATAATGAGTTTGACAAATACTAACCGTTGTGTGTATGTCAGCATGATTAGTGCTGTGGCTAGATCCAACAAAAATCTCCTTAGAATTTTCCTAGAAAAATGTTTTTGAATTGGTAAAAAGTTAGAGCAGAATAATGACGCAGACCTATCATGAAAGTATTTATTCTGTTTTTTTAATCGAACATAAGTTGTTCCAGTTTTATTCATACAGATTATGTATATACTCTATTTTTTTCATATTAACATACATTTTCAATGAATCATAGCAAGGCCCCATTTAACTCATAACTTTGTTCTTACATGAAGTATATATTCTTATGTACCAGGAACTTGCATCTATTTGTGTTCTTCAGGAACAAGAGTTCATCCGGATTGTGTTCTTCATGAACAAGAGTGTATGTTATTATAAGGTACTTGAAAATAGTATGATTAAGTTGTGATGTAAAGAATTCACCTCTGTAGATGCCGGAGCATTAAGTTTGTGTGGTAACGGTGGTCCAATTGCAGATAGATGAGCTATAAGTAGATCAAGTTTTTTCTCCGATTCTTGAATCTTCAAGAAGAGGGCCTTAATTTGTTCATTTTTTTCATCCCTAAGAAGTCTCTCCTCTTTAAGTTCGAACTCAAGTTTTTCCAATTGACCATCAGTGTCGTTGGATCGATCCTTGAATTTTGTACAATTAACAGAATGTAGTTAGATGCTTTTTAACAAAGTACATAAATAGGAAAGCATGCAGACCCTATTGATTCATTATCTCTTAGTTAGTTCTTAATTATTAATATATCACATAAAGACCCTATTGATTAATTATTTGATATGTTATACACAAATTAAAGACATCTAAAGGGAAGAGTGGAACACATCATGTCTTCAGTGGATATAAACAAACAGTTCACCATTTCTAGCAAAGTAGCAGATGCATGACATCAACATTCTTCTATTCTTCTACAGGGGATTTAAACTACAATTTCTTTATTTTGTACCCCTCTAACATGAACCTACAAAAAATGTTGGAAACATTCCTATATATGTCCTCTAGGATCATTTCCTAGCTAGTAATGACCAAAGTAACGTAAATTAGTTCTTAGTTATTAATACATCACATAAAGACCCTATTGACTAATTATTTGATATGTTATACACAAATTAAAGACATCCAAAGGGAAGAGCAGAACACATCATGTCTTCAGTGGATATAATTAAACAAACAGTTCACCATTTCTAGCAGTGTACATAAAGAAGAAAGGAGGTTCACCAGTAACATGAATCTACAAACATGTGCATATGCTTGACCTCAACATTCCTAGCATAAAAATAACTAATTTAGCATGCTCCCCCAGTCATTTAAGAAGGTAAATAACTAATTTAGCATAAAATGAATGGGTTGAAATGAATGGAGAAGATATCTGCAATATATACCCCTTCCTAATCAATTCTGTATGAAACGAAATTTTATCGATCTGTAACTGTAACTGTACACAAATACAGGGATCCCAAGTTAAACGTGTATCAGTAATAAACAAAAGAAACAATTTTATGAAAACAGATTGTAATTAATGAAACGGAATAACTTGACAATTACCGTTTTCTGGACTGATTGGTCTCCTAAATCACATCCCACTTCTGAAGATCGCTAGCGCTGTCTGTTGAAGCTATTCGTTGTTGAAGCTCCATGGAAGATGTGAATGATATGGATGAGAAAGAAGACCTAGTTATTCGCTGGAGGTTTTTAATTGGAAATTTTCTGATAAAGTGAGAGGGAAAAGTATCTGATGAATCGATAATAAGTAAATTTAGTTCGAAATTTTGGGTGTAGTTTGAACTAATGGTGGGAAATTCAAATTTTTTGGTGAAAATTTTTAATTAAAAGGGGGGGAATTGTTCAAACTGATAATAAAACCCAAAATTAATATAAACAATATGTATATTAAACATAATTAAACCTAAAATTAAACATAAACATAATTAATTAATTAATTAAATTAGGGGTGAGCAAAAAACCGAAAAAACCGAACCGGAACCGAAAAAACCGCAAAAACCGAACCGAAAAAACCGAAACCGAACAAAAAACCAGAAAAAACCGAACCGAAAAAAACCGAACCGAGACTTGTGGTTCGGTTTCGGTTTTGTATTAAGAAAAAAACCGAAAAAACCGAACCGAACCGATTTATTATATAGTTATAAAAAAAGATTAGTTTACTAACCTATAAGATAATTTTAGTTGCAATTTAGCCAAAAACCTTCTTAGTTCAGTTGGTATTGTGCATTTGCTGAGACTTTGAGATTCGGAGTTCGATCCTTCTTGTTCTCGAAACTTTAATTTTTACACTAAAGTTTAAACATATTTCATCTCCTTCCATAAAAATCTTTCTTTTATCATTCATTTACCCTTATCCCACATTGGTCTATAAACAAATTTGGATGCCCCTCCCCTCTATATAAAGAAGAAGACACCCCCTAAACTTAAATTCCTTAATATATTCATATGCCTTGATCCATATGGGTCTGAGCAATAATCGAGGAAGTGTCAATTATATATACTATTTAAAAATCTGTTTATATATACTTTTAATTAATGTATAGTATATGATTACATAATTATTTTGGTATTGGTATATAACAAGTAATCATGAAGTGTCAACTAACTAGCTATTGATAAAAATTAAAAGTAATGATCTACCTGAACGAGAATACGCATGAAAGAATGAGAGAAACAAACACCACAATTGTCAAAGATAGAGGAAACTTGGGCACTTGGCCATCTTGCTGTTTTCCCCAAGTCACTTGCCTTTATTTAATCTTAATCGACTACAAGATAATTATAAATTTATAATAACTGCAGATTTAAACAACAGATCTCCTACCACAGCTGGTTTCATCCTCTGGTTGTTTCGTATTTCTTGACCTAAGGGTCTAGAGTTCGAGTCCCTCAACAAAAAACATTATTGTTTTAGTTTCAGTTTGCACTAATTATACAATCCCACATCGAAGCCTTGAGCAAATATGATGCTCCTCCCTCTTCATATAATCACTTTGCTCTAGAGGATCAATCCCACATCTACTCCTTGAACAATTCTTAAGCTCTTTCCTCTCTATATATAGAAGTACAATATTGCCAAAGCTTCTACTTGGCCCATTGGCTATGAAATGAGCAAGCCCTGTTCGATTCAACTAAGATCCGACATTGATTGGATTGATTAGGTTGAATTCGTAATGGTTTCGGTTATAAACCGAAAACCGAACCGAATTGACTTTAGAAACCGAGAAACCAAACGGAAAAAGAACCGAACCAATCGGTTCTTGTAAGTGAAAAAACCAAAGTTTCGGTTTCGGTTGCGGTTTGAGCTAAAAACCGAACCAAACCGAACCGAGCACACCCCTAAATTAAATGTCTCCACGTGGCTCTTCCAGCGGGTTCTTCTTGAAGATGAAATTCATAACTGTGATCCTTTAAGCAGATCTGGATGACGATCGGAGTTAAAAGCCCTAATTAACAAAATTATGTTTTAATATATATTAACTTTATTATTTTCTTTTAGATATAATAAACAAGATTTTAATAACACGTGCCTTGTGGCCGTATAACGCAACTACAAAAAACGGATACATTACTAAAACACAACTCAAAAATGAAAATGATAAATTACTATGCAATTCAGAACAAAAATACCAAAAGACCGCCATGTTGTGAATTTCTCATGTATAATAATTTTGTTTCCAAAAATATTAAACGACGTCCAATTAGGATGGTGAGGAGCAATTAGGAGCAATTAGGACCAACTAGACTCAATGAGGACTAAATACTGACAATTAGCGTCATTTAAGATACTTTAGTGAAGACCAGTTATGGTCAATTAATATGGTCAATGAATACGAATTAGGACCAGTTCAATGAGAAGGTCGATTATGCTCATAGGACCGATAAGGACGGAGCATGAAGGAAGTGACTAATGAGGATTGATAATCAAGTATGACCAATTAGGACTAATTGGGGCCAATTAGTTAAAATGAGGACCAATGATACCAATAAGGGTAAATCAGGGTTAGTGATGGTCGATTAAGACCAATTAGGTTCAATTAGGGTCAATGAGGACCAATTAGGACCAATGATGGTCGAATATGCTCGATTAGGACCAATAAGGATGAATTATGACTTATTAGGGCCAGTTAGGACCGATGAGGGCCAATTAGGACCGATGAGGGCCAATTAAGTACCAATATGGCTCAATTCGGGTTAATGAGGAGCAATTTGCACAAAATGGACCAATAAGGACCAATTAGTGTCAGTTAACCTCAATAAGGACCTACTAGACTTATCGTTTACCATTTACTTTGTAGTACAACAAATTTGAGTCAATTAGGCCTAATTGACCCCAATTGATTATAATTGGTCCTAAGTGAGCCTAATTGATCGTAATTGACCGTAAGTGATCTTCATTGAACCTAACCGATCCGAATAGACTATAATTGACCATCATTAGCCCTAATTCATCCTAACTGAGTGTTCACTAGCCCTCATTGGTACTCATTTGTCATAAATGACCATGGTTGACCTTAATTCAGTCTACTGGTCCTCATTGAGCGTAATTTGGCCCTCAATCGGCCTAATAGACCCTAATTGGTCATATTTGGTCCTCATAAGGCGTCGACATTGAGCAAAATCGACCCTCGTTAATTAGTTATAACTGGTCTTCATCAGTGACCCTAATTGATCCTCATTGACCCAAATTGACCCCAATTTACCCTAATTGGGCCTCGTGGCTTCGTTGGTCCTAATTGGTCCTACTTTATCTTCATTTGTCCTCATCGGTCTTAATCGACCCTAATTGATGTGGATTCAATTAAAATAAATTAATAATATTTTTCTAAACCAAATTAAATTATCAAAAATTTCCACCATCCCAATTTCAACTAAATGGGCAAACTCCAATAACTTTCCCTGTTTCAATTCTTAGGGTTCATTATGATCCAGAAGAACTGCCGTTAGTGTAAAACTGCATTTTCGAAAAACAGTTACCCTCTATTTTCTCTCCAGGTTTCTAATTGGCGATTTAAACCTAAACCTTACTCTCTAATTTCTACCAAATGGCACCCAAATTGAATCGAAAGGCTGCATCAAAGGCTACTCAACCGTTCTTCGCCGAACACAATGTTGTAGCGTACTTCGAGAAGTCTGATAAGTCAAAGCTATTTGATGAAATGAACGATTTTCTCGAGAAATCCAACACTCATTTCTCTTTAACTGTGAATCCTGTAATATGCAAGCAGAGAATTGCTGAATTTTGGGACTCAGCCAAAAAATCTGTTGATAGCAACGGGGTTGGTAAAATTGACTCTAGAGTCAATGGGAATGAGATTAGTTTGACTGAAGAAATGATCCGGAAGCACATGAAATTCAATGATGCAGGAGGTGATCCTGATTACAAGTCTGAATTGTACTTGAAGACGTACGAAGCAATTGGGTATGGGGGTGACTTAACTTGTGGGACCATCAAAAAGGGACAACTACCCTATGTTTGGCGATATCTTGCTCATACCATTTTACACTGCCTGTCTCACAAGAAAACTGCGTGGGATGAACTTGCTGCACCTCAATCATCCGCTTTTCATGGATTGGTAAATGGGCTCAACTTTAACTTTTCAAAAATGATATTTGATGGAATGCTGGAAAATCTAAAACCTAAAAGGATCTTTTACATGTACCCCAGATTCATCCAACACATTCTCAATTGTGAATTTTCAAATCTGCAAATCTCTTATCAACATCTTGAACTAAAATCTTTTACAAGTAAAACATTTTCTAACATGCAAGTGAACAAAACTGTTTTCCTTGGTAAAGACACATCACACCCTATTCCTAAGGCCAGGACTGCTCCTGAGCAAACTGCTCCTGAGCAAACTGCTCCTGGTGACAACATTGTTACACCAACAAGTGTTGAGCCCACACCAGACCGACCATCCTCTTCCACTGATAAACAAATTCCCACCATTCCCACCAAAAGGAAGAGGATGTCCACATCAAAAACCACACCCAAAAATACCACACGCACTCCACAATCACCCAGAAGGAAGAGGACTAGGTCTCCTTTACCTAGACCCTCCACAGGACTACCTCAGAATGAGGGTGGTATATCACCTAAGCCACGTGAAGTAGATTCCCCAACCCTTATTGCAGAGAATATACTGCTGTACTTGGTTCAATCACCCAACCGACATTCTGGTGATAAGGTGACTTGCAGTAGTGATGAAGCAAGTCAGGTGGAAAGGGCTGACACTACTCATGAAGTCCCACTAGACCCTGAGGACAATGCCAACATCATTAAGACCCAATCCACGGTAACTGTTTCTGTCAGGGAACCTATTCAGGAACCTTTGATTGACAACAGGAATCCCAGGTGCCAAGAAACCATGGGTGCTGAGCATGAATTGACGGTTCGATGTACAAAACTTGAACATGAATTGGCAGCTCTCCGTGCAATTGTGAGAGCTCAAGGAGAAGAAATTGAACGGTTGAAGGCAGGACAATCTGTGAAAGCCACTGATAGGTAAGGTTGTCAACCATGCATACGTTGAAATGAAATTCACATGCAAAACTAGATTTAATTCAATATAGGATCTTGCACAGGGTGTCTTCCTCAGATGTTGATGAAGTTGAACAAGTTGATCCGGTGGAACAACTTCATCCGGAGGAAGAAGGCCATGTTGATCAGGTTGAACTAGTTGATCCGGTTGAACAACTTCATCCGGAGGAAGAAGGCCATGTTGATCAGGTTGAACTAGTTGATCCGGTTGAACAACTTCATCCAGAGGAAGAAGGCCATGTTGATCAGGTTGAACTAGTTGATCCGGTTGAACAACTTCATCAGGTGCAAGTGACTGCTGATAATCAGATTATCATAAGCGTGATGAGTGATCTGCAATAGCTCCTGAAGCTCTATCTTTTATGAGAAAAATGATGATTAGGAATACTCTTAACTGCACTTGGTTTAGGAGTGCTCCATCTCTGCCCACAATTCCTCTTTTAAAGCCTAGTGCTCTATCTCTGCCCATCATTCCTGTTTTAAAGCCAATCACTGCTGAGGAAATTCCTGAGCAAGTTATCTCGGAAGCCAGTCCCAATGCTGCAACTTCACTTCATGAGTCTCCAAAACCTGCTCATGATGATTCTCTTGATGAGAGAAGTATCTCTGGTTTCACTGACATGGAGGATGATGATAATCTGAGCACAGGAGGTCAGAGAGAAGACATGGACCCTGTTACAAAGGCTCTGTTGGATCAGTATGAAAAGGAGAATGCTGAGATACGAAAGAAGTTCCAAGAACAGAAGGAAATTGCAGAGTATGAAGAACAGAAACGACTACTCATAGAAGAAGGTATTTATGAGTATGTCATCAACAATGCAGACCTAATGTTCTTCATCAATGCAGCAAGGAGAAGATCTGATCTGTATATAGAAGAAAGAATTACCAAAGCCGAAGAGAAAGGTCTTTCAGACAGAGTTGAGATGTACATAAAGCTCTTATGTAATGAGTATAGGATGATTCGGATGAAGAGAAATAAAGATAACAAAATTTTCCTATGTCAGTTCAGTGTGATGCTCAGAAGCAAGGAATGCTTTACTGATGCATGGGTTGATGAAATGAAGGGTGATGACTTGATCAGATGGATGTACATGATCCTAGTCATCAGAGCTGATCAAGCCAATGAAAAGAAGAGTAAAGCTCATGTGCAAACTACTCAGCAAAAGAAGCCAAGGATCAACATTATCAAGGAAATGTTTGACACTGTCTCTGATCCTCATTTCTCATCATCTCAACCCTCCACCACAGCCTCACAACCGACTGCTCCCTCATTACCAGGTGCATTTTCTGGTTTGAATAGAACTCTAGCCTCACAGCAACCTAGAAGAAACCCTGCTGCTAGAACTAGTAGACCAGAAAAAAATCCTAAACCTGTAAAATTAAAGCCTATTCCACCAAAGTTTAGAGCAGATAACTTCACACCCATTGTACCACATCCTCACCTAAACAAACCCCGAAAACCCTCATCTCCACCCAAGTCACCAGAAAAACCACCCACCAAGAGAATGAAGTCAGTGGCTAGGAAGGGAAAAGGAAAAGTGATCAATGAGGAGGATGAATACAGAGATGTCCATGCTGAAAGGAGAAGAATCATCTCCTGGAGGTATGATGATGAAGCGAAAGTATACCTGTTCACAACTAGTTCATGTGAGGTACTAAAGTTTACAGCTGAAGAAGCTATGTACAACCTCACTGACCATGAGTTGGGTGATGTTAGACAGTCACGTGGTGATATGAAGGGTGCGTGTTCACAAGAGGAATCCTTAATGCTGAGGATAAGGATGTATTTGGATGAGTTATACGGGGAAGTAGACGAAGCCACACAACGCAGCATTGATAATCCTGTTTCGACACTTGAAGTTGATAAGGATGGAAATTTGGTAGTCTATAGAGCTGATGGGTCATTCACAACGCATAGTACAGTTCCAGATCCAAAATGGAGCCAGGATGACAAAGACCGAATCCATTTAATAATGATAACTAACAGGCTTCATCAGGTTTTTATTAAGAGAAAAAGGGCGACCAACTGGGAGTATAAGAAAGAAACAAACATGTATCACATTTTCACCAGTGAAGGTGAGACAATTAGAAGCTTACAGGATGCTCTAAATGGGCTTTCTGAAGATGAGATACGAGATATTGTCAGGATTGGTGATACTGAGAGCAGAATAATGACACGGACCTTTCATGAAAGTCTCCTATGTAACAAGGCCAAATTTCGGTTACAAGCTATTGAAGAGGAGAACAAGATGGGAACCGGATGAACTTGGCTGGAAGAAGAGTTGATCCATGTATTTGTGTACAATTGCATAAGTTGTTCCAGTTTGTATGTTAACATGATAGTTGTTACAGTTTTATTCATACACTTTTCATCTATAATTAATACCATACACATTTTCAATGAATCATAGCAGACCTCCATTTCACTCATAACTGTGATCTTACATGAAGGATATATTCATATGCTATGTTAGTGTAGTATATGTTGGCATTTTGATATGGTGGGATGTGATGATATATAAACAGGATAAATTTTACTTCTTAAGTAAATTGGAAGAAGAGAAAACCGGATGAACTACAATTCTTCAGGAAGAAGAGTTCATGAGGATTGAGAGAAGATGAACTAGAGTTCTTAAGGATGAACCGGATAAACTAGAGTTCTAAAGTTCTTCAGGATGGTTAACCAGTTTTCTTCTATTATAAATACATACACATTTTCAATGAATCATAGCAGACTCCATTTTACTCATAACTGTGATCTTACATGAAGTATATATTCATATGTTATGTTAGTATATGTTGGCATTTTGATATGGTAGGATGAGAAGCTTTATAAACAGGATAAATTTTACTTCTAAATTGGATAAAATCACATCAGTTGACTGTAAAATCTACTTGCAACAATCAAATTTAGAATAAAATCAACTTAAATGATTGAGATAAAATCTGTCTATATAATTAATGGTGTTAACCAAAACAAAACATGTGGAAGAGCTTACAAAAACTTTCATATATATATATATATATATATATATATATATATATATATATATATATTGATCTTTATACAAAGATTTTCATCAGATCCTATACAAAAATCTATCTAACTAGCTAAGACCTAGCATCCGACATATAGTCTTCATCATCAAAGAAGCTGCTGCTGCCGCTGCTGCTGCTGTCATCAGGAAACAACTTTTGACCAGGCGGCAATATCGGTCCCAACTCGGAGGTTCTGTAGGTGGAATCCCTGTTCCGGATTAAAAACACATCCAGCTCTCTCTCCCCCTCTGGTCCCTGGAGATGAAGTTTCATATCCCTTACAACTTCGGGAGTGATGAAATCAGCGTACTCAAGCCCGTATTTGATGGACAGAGGTGGGATCCTCCAGTAAATGAGGAAATACCCAATCGATGTGTGGTTTAGGTATTGCACCATTTGATCCAGATCATGACAATCAAATGTGCGAATGTCGACATAGTCGACATAATCTACCTTTCCCTTCCACACATCCTGGCCGGCGGCATTCCGGTGGAAATCGCCACAGTGATGGACCTTTAGGGTGAACCTCCGACCACCTGTAAAAAACCCAAATGCAGAGTAGAGAGTAAGTAACTAAAAAACATAAAACCCTAAAAATAAAAACGTACAGCCATTGTTGAGTGAAAATACACTTACGGGGAGTCTTGCCGTAGTAGGGTGCTGGTTCATTAACACCCCTAATCCTCCATTGTTTACCAAAGGCAGCCATTGATCGATCGAAGTTTTTTTTCTTGTTGATCAGGAAATACGTTCGTACAGAAGATTTTGGTGGTGAAAAAGTGGAAATTTAAAGGCAGACAGGGCACGCTACCAGCTATGGTGGGAAGAAGTGGAAAGGTCAGGCCAAGATAACCGTGTATATTTATTACCTTTACCACGCAAATCCTGTTTTTACCGTGTCTATTTATTACCTTTAGCAACGGAAATTTTGTTTATCAATTATTTCTTATGTGATGGGAGTAATTAAATAAGTTCTGGTTAAAATATAACCAATTAACACTTCTGTCTCAATGGTTCTTCTTAATCCTGTAGTGAGTTCCTTTCTTTTGACTGACCCAGGTTCAAGCCTTGTTTGCTACAATTTATAATTTTTGATTGTCTAATAGTGGATGACAGGATTTATAAACTGGCTAGATTTTAATTCTTCAATAAATTGGAACAAGAACAAAACCGTATGAACTAACAAGAACAGAACCGTATGAAGGTTCAAGCCTTGTTTGCTACAATTTATAATTTTTGATTGTCTAATAGTGGATGACAGGATTTATAAACTGGCTAGATTTTAATTCTTCAATAAATTGGAACAAGAACAAAACCGTATGAACTAACAAGAACAGAACCGTATGAACTATAATTCCTCAGGAAGAACATGAAGAATAGAACCGGATGAACTAGAGTTCTTCAGGATCAAGAGTAATTATTCAGTAATAGAACAGGATGAACTACAGTTCTTCAGGATGAACCGGATAAACTAGAGTTCTTCAGGATGAACTATATATACTATAGTTGTTATTTCTGTTCGTAGTCTATTGGATATTCCCATGTATTTAAACCCATTATCTAGTGAATTAAAATCATTCTGGTTGAATACAATTCTTTATACACTAATATTTAGTCACACAACCTAATATATATATGTAGAAGACTATAACCTTAGGGAGAAGATTTCATCCGGATTGAGAGAAGATGAACAGAAACGGATGAAAATACATTATATTAAATTAAAAATCAATTCATTACATAAAAGGGAAAAGAAGCGGCTGAAGACAAATCCCTCTTTGCTTTCTCACATGGTTGCTTTAACAAACACAATTACATACACATAATCCAAAGGGGGTATGATTCCATTAATACATTGATCTATAAAATTACAACTTTAAAACTATTAACTTAAAGGGAAAAGAAGCGGCTGAAGACAAATCCCTCTTTGCTTCTCACATGGTGCTCTAGAGAGATTGTCTGAGGATCATCATATAACGGCTACTTGCTGCTTTCTCACATGCACTTGCTTCTGATCAACTGAAAATGGTGAAGAAGTGGCTGGAAGAAATCAGGTTCATGGGGCCAGAAGCGAGAGAAGCACCTGGACAATACAGGTGCTGCAAACCACAACATGTGCCGGCCCTTGCCGCTGACTTTACAAAATTATATAATAACTTAAAATCTGCTCCCAGGAGTTATGAAGCCGAAACCCTTGGTGTCGTTGAACCACTTCACGGTACCTGATTTCCTACCGCCTTCGTCCGCCATCTTCGTTTTCAGATTGTCTGGGGCTGAGGGAACAGAAAATGGTGAAGAAGCATCTCTTTTGCTACATCTCCTACATCGTTCCCCTTCCACAATCCAACATCGTTATCCGGGCCATTTGAGTGATTGGTACCACCCAATGTTGCAACTAAAGTTAGTTCTATTATTAATAACAATAATAAATCATAATTTATCAAGCACATTATAAATTAATCAAGGAATGAGTAAAAGAAAGAAAGGAGGGTAGTGAGATCAACTACCTTGTTCAAGTTTAGGGTTGCAACAAACAGGGCATGCAAACCTCATCATGGGCCCTTACTGCTGATTGTTATAAAATTATATAATAACTTAAAATCTGCTCTCAGTAAAGCATTTGTATGAACCATTAGAGACTCCTCGTCTCCATGGTTTCCACAATAACTTAAAATCTGCTCCCAGGAGATACAGAGCGCAATCTTTCCCTGCATAAGAAAAAATTACCAAATCTGAGACGAAAATTTCAATCGAACTTCAGTGGTGAATATGATAACTTACCGTTTTCCACATACGGATGACGCCAATTCCACATTTTTTGATGGCGATGATGGACGAAAAACAGAGAGAGAAAGACTGAGAGAAAAGGGTCATGGGGGAGATGATTATGAAAACTGATACAGAGATAATTAAGTATATATCGATACTCGAGGGGCGTGGTAGATGGAGATTTGAATGATAAAGTAAATGAAAAAGTAAATGAAATAGTAATGATTACAAGCGTCGTACACTGTTGGTATTCTTCTTTTAGCCACCTAAAATTAATATACCGTGACCATTTGTCATAATTTGTCACGCAACCAATGTTTAATATGAGTGGCCATATCACAAGATAATAAAAAATGATAAACATATAAACACAAATCTTCTCTTTTTCGCCACGCGTTTAATATTACCGTGACCATAAAATAGATTTTTGTCACTCACAACCTACCATTTAGTCACGGTTAATATATGTGGCCATAGGTAATAGATTTTTGTCACTCACAACCTACCGTGACCATTAGTCATCTAATATTTAGTCACACAACCTAATAACAGTGGCCATATGTACTAGCTTTTAGCCACATAACTAAGTAAAAAGCGTGGCCATTGCTCACATTTAGCCACACATAATATATACTTAATAGTTTTGTTTTCTTTTAATTTACTAAGTAATAAAATCTACTCATTCGTCACACAACATTATTTAAGCGTGGCCATACATTCCTTTATGGTCACACGAATAAAAAATCATAAAAATTCCGTCGCCGTTTGGTGCATTTCGCCACTCTTTTTTAAGTGTGACAAATAAGTGCCACATGTTTTTGTAAAACAGTGGCTAAAGCCACTGCAACTGATTGTTGTTGTCACATAAACAAAAAAATACGTGGCTAAAAGGGTCCAAAGGCTATATATTTGGCCACGGGTACAAAATATATGTGGCTAAAACGAGAATTTCTTACCTTTGGCCACGTTTTTTACAAAACAGTGGCTATGCGATATCAAAAAAACCGTGGCCAAAGCCACTTTTTGACGTAGTGAAGAGAAATAAAGATAGACTGATATTTGTATTGATCAAGATACAGAATATTACTAGTTAACAATTTTTTTCTTATCTTGGCCCTACCAGTAAAAGAGTTAATTTCAAAGTTGTAATTTTTGCTGCATTCTTCTAGTAGGGTGTAGAAGATTGTTCTTTACTTATGTATTTTTTTAATCCCTGTTTTAATGACCTCTCTCCCTGCGCTGATTTTCGTCTTGCATCTTTCTAAGATAAATAGAAAGAAGTTCAGAGCTTGGTTTGTATACTTCTGTTTTTCTTCAAGTTTGAAAAATCTTCTTTCTTCTTTATGATCTCTGAAGCGGAGTCCAGGGGTTGCGCCAAGTACTACTATTCCAGATCCCCTTCAGGAGATTACAGGGGATATGTTTTCATTTGGCTTTGTCAGGAATAGTAAAGGAATATCAATGTTTTTGGCAAGTTGAATGTCAAACTGTGATTGCCTTCTAAACATTCTTTTTCCAGCTTCTATTCCTTTATATAGAGCAGTGCTTACTCTTTCAGTTTTAGAAGGCTAAGCTGGAAAGTACCTTGGGAAGGATATCAGCTGAATGGGGTTCATTTTGTCAAGGGCGTTGTCGGTGAACTCTCTTGAGTCTCCATCGAGTGTTTTTACAAGATATTTGTTGAAGTGATCGACCCAAATATGTTTTTGCATTGGTTGACCTTTGATAGTCACATACTCTTTTATGATGGACATTGTGTAGATTGAGTCTTCTTCAACTTGATTTCCTAAGGTTTCGTTAAACACATTCCTTGAGAGGGGACTCATTGAAGGTCTGTCCTCTTCTTTCTTGAGTAATTTTCCCTACAGCTCTCTTACTTTTTCCCAAATTACTTGTTGCATATTTAGTTTCTCAGTGTAGTCATCTTCAAAAGAAGATCCATATATGAATGACCCTGCTTAATGAAGATGATTGCCTTTGTATTTGTTCTTTGGGCTTTAAAGTTTTCTTTGTTGCTCTGGAGGTGAGGGGTTAAGAGGGACTTATTTTTCTCAACTGATTTTTATGCTGATTGAGTGGGAGGAGGAGGAGGAGGATGCATACCTTCTGAAGTTTGTGGTGGAGGTCTGCATGTTTTTTAGATCTTTCTTTTGAGTTGTTCTTCCTCCTCTTCCTGTTCATCTGAGTCCACACTTTGAATTTTTATTTTCTTTGATGGTGGTTGAACAGGGATTGTGATTGGTTTTCTTTGATCATCTTTGCTTCTTAACTTCTTTTTCCACTCTCTTTCAAGTTCACTAACCTTATCTTCTTGGAAGGAAAGTTTGATGTCCAAATTTACAGCAGTCATTTAATTTCTTGTCAGGTTGTTTCTGACAAGTTTTGTTATCTCCTGAGCCTCTCTTATTTGACTTCTACCCATTTCTTCCAGAATCATTTTCTTGTTTATTAGTTCTGTAGACAGGTTCTTGATCATAATTTCATCAGCACTTGTGTCTACAGATGGTAACTTTTGAAGATTTCTATTGATTCTTCGGATATCTGTTTAGTTTCTTCTCTAAGTTCTTCTTTCCAAGTTTTTAGCTCATCAACTAGAGTTGTTATTTGATCAGTGTTTTGAGCTGTTTTGTTGATACATGGTCCTTGGTCGTCATGTGAAGTATCGAATACAAGACGGATTCACACAAGGATGCTGAGGTCCGAACCTAGGCCGAACCTGGAGTTCGGACATGGCCGAACCTTGGGCCGAACCTGAGGTTCGGACCTGCGGGTTTGTCTAGTATAAATATGTGTTTCTGTGTTGTATTCGGGGAGGAGATAAGAGTCTAAGCTTCCATGTTATACATTTACTCTGAGTACTCTGTGGTCTCAGTGGTTAATACAAAGCTCATTTGTATTTACTCCTTGTGTTTCATCTCGTATTACATTGATTTCATTACGACTAAGTAGAAGATCCGCACGCTCACGCACTTTGAAGTGGTATTAGAGCATTAGGTTTGCTCTACTAGTCAGAAATCAGTGTTTCTCAGAGTTTTGAGTTCAAATTCACGTTTTTGCGAAAATATCAATCATTTTTGAGTTCGTTTGATCGTCTCGAGTGTGCTTTTCGTCAAAAATCTGTTTCTAGATCGTTTCTATCGAGTTTGCTTGAATTCCTGTCAAAAATTTCAGTCAAAAACGTTGAAAATCGTGAAAATGAGGTCGAGTAAAATCTGTCTCGTTTGAGGTTCGGACAACTTCGGAGTAACTGCTCCGAACTCGAGGTTCGGACAAAGTTCGGTCTTTATCTTGGTTCGGAGAGAGTTCGGTGGTATTTCGGAGCAAGTTCGGAGTTCCTTTTGATTTGGTCTTCCGAAGGTGTGGTTCGGAGAGAGTTCGGTGTTGTCAAGTTCGGACCAAGTTCGGTGATAGCTCGAGAGAGGTTCGGACGAGGTTCGGAGTGAACAGTAACCTCTTTTTCGAAAATGTCCGATTTTCAAGCGTTCGCGGCTATTCAAAATTCGGTTCAAGCAACGATGCAAACTATGATTAACTATGATAATGAAATCGGAACAAGTCAGAAAGTTCCCAAATTACTTAAATTGGAAGATTATCATAGTTGGGTGACACGATTTGAAGCGTTTGTTTCCGCAAATGATATCGATATGTGGTTATCGTATTCTGAATAATATACATATCCTAAAGGTGAGGATGGAGAACCAATTCTTCAAAGAAAACTTTCTGGTGAACAAAAGAAACCATATCAAGCTGAGAAAAAGGCTTATGGCACTTTAACAATGGCTTTACCTACTGATTTACTACATCAATTTTCAAGCAACTATACTGCAAAGAGTTTGTGGGATGCTCTAGAAAAGAGATGTGAAGGCAATGACCAGTATAAGAAAAGTCGACAAAAGGTGTTGAAGAAGGAATTTGATAGCTTTAAGCATTATCAAAATGAATCAATTCCAAATCTGATTGCAAGATTTGCACATTTAATGAGTGAAATGAAGTTGGTGAATCTTACAAAAGATGAAGCAGATAGGAAAGAAAAGTTATGGAAGCCCTAACAGAGAAGTGGGAAAATTATGTAATGATGATTACTAATGATAAGGATTATCTAAGATTGTCTTTTAATGATCTGATTCAAAGAATTCAAGCTCGGGATATGGAGTTAAAGGTGAACAAGTCACTTCCTGAGCAAATTCAGAATCCTGCAGTGTATTATGGCAACAATGATTCAACTTTGAATGCTGGAAAGTCTAATATTCTTAGTTCTGCACCCCCTACAACATTTCTGGCAGGTAAATCTAACACTCCAAGTTATTCATCTGCTGGTTGTACTGTGTCAATTCCTAGTTCTTCGACTCAAAGTGCATTGTCTGTTCAAA
The DNA here is from genome assembly GCA_039602395.1 of Deinandra increscens subsp. villosa. NCBI lineage: Eukaryota > Viridiplantae > Streptophyta > Magnoliopsida > Asterales > Asteraceae > Deinandra > Deinandra increscens. Next base: position 13,025,001 of record JBCNJP010000024.1, on the reverse strand, counting down.
CTGTCGATGATTATAATGCGTTGATGTCTGCATTGGTATCTTCATACTTTGGTGTAATCACTGGTGCTGTGAGTAATGCTGAGTTAGCAAATGAAGATTACGATCAGATTGATTATGATCATTTGGAGGAAATGGATCTGAATTGGCAATATGCTATGTTGGTTTGTAGAACGAAGAAATTTTTCAATAGAACTGGTAAGAAGAGACTAAATCAGGAAGGAAAGATTGGTTTGGACAAATCTAAGGTGAAATGTTATAAGTGTTCCGTTTATGGTCACTTTGCTCGAGAATGTCCAAGTTCTGTAGAAAGTAAATTGAAGACTGGTCAGCATGCACATTTAGTTTTTCATCCATCAGATAAAGCTGAAAAGATTGAGCAGAAATCTGCTACTCTTGCTCATGATTGGACTGATACATTCATGCATTCAGATGGGTTTGCCTGGAATGCAGATTCAGAAATTAAAAAGAATAATACTCCGATCTCAATTGCTTTAACTGTTCAACATGCTGATGATGAAAGCTTTTTAACAGAATATGATACTTCTTCAAGTATATCTTTGGTTCAATAAGAATTACCTAAGATTTCTGAGAATTCAAAAGATGACGAATTTAAATGTTATAAATGTGAGAAGTTGCTCAAGGAAATTGCAAGGTTTGAACAACATAGTCAAATTTCAATTAAAGAAATTGTGGTGTTAAAGAAAGAGTTGGAATATTTTCAAAAGAAATATTATGCGTTAGTTCATATTCATGAAGATGTTTTGAAGGAAAAGGCTCAATTGGCTGAAGAGTGTGAGAAAGCCAAAGCTGAAGCGTTAGATGCAGCTCAAGATTTTGAGAATCTGTTTGAGAAGAGTTATCCGGTTCAGCAAAAATATGAAGAGGCTACTGCTCTTATTGCAAAAACTGCTGTTACCGTTGAGAAGCTTCAAAATAAGATCTCTATGCTTCAAGATGAAAATGTTCTTTACAGAGACAAGAATGAAGTGTTAACAAAAGATGTTGAGATCTACAAGCAAAAGAGAGAAAATGTGCTTGAAGAATTATATGCTGAATGTGAGATTAGGAAGTTACAAACTTATGAGTATGATGATCTCAATGCAAAATTCATCAAGTCACAACAAGAAGTGTTTGAAGGTCAACAGAAAATTAATGACTTGAAATTGGAGATTTTGGAGTTGAAAAGATAAGTTAAGAATTGCAATTTGTCACCGACATTGCTAAATTTCTTATACAAGCAGGATCAGAGTTCCGAGAAGTCTAAGGAAGAAAATATTCACTTGGTACCTCAACCAGTGGATTTAATTGAAGTTACTGCTGCTCAGATTGATCCAAAAGCTGAAATACATGATTATTCCAAATTTGCCACTCCACCCAAGAAAAACAAGTCTAAGTCTAAAAAGAAGGAGAAGCCTTTGGGTGAAGCTCCCAAATTTGTGTCGAAGTCTGTATTGCTGGAAAATGAGAAAGTGTTTGATAAGGTTGCTTCGAGTTCTTCATCGCAACCGAGGAAGAAAAAGTTTTGATTGAAAAGAACAAACTGAAGGATATCAAAGCCAAATTCACTAGTTAAGCTAAGTTAAGAGAAGCTTCAGGTTATAAACACAAACACATTTACGGATCGTTTTCATAAAGATCAGAATGGATTACAATTCGGTGAAGAACTTGAAGATTATTATCAAGATGCAGTGATGTTCGTGTGTCTTTAGAAGGTCTTCACAGTTAGAGGTTTTTTAAAATTTAACCTCTAATTGTTTTGAAGATTCAAGACAGTTACCGAAGATTCAGCAAGAACCAATTCTTTCAAGAGAAGCAAGTCAATGAGAATCCTCCTCTTGTTAACTTGTTCATTTCAAGAAGTTCAAACTGATGCTGATCAAGATGAAGTCCCAAGTGCCCGTCACGAAACCCAATGAAGATTTCTGCGGAAAGAATCTTCATCAACATCTATGCAAGCCTCTCAAGAAGAAGAAGTTCAAAGATCGAAGACATTTAATATCACAAGCCTAGGGGAAGATTGTAGAGGCTAGATTATAAGGCTTGTAATATTAAATAAGTTGGGCTGGGCTTAGAGGGTTTCATTAGAATCATAGGCTAGTTTGCTATTGTAGTTAGGCTAGTTTATGATTGGGCTTGGGTTTACTATTGGGTTTATGATCAAAAGGGGCCCAATAGTAAACCCAATGGTGGTCTATATATAGACCACTTGACCTCCTTATTTGTTGTTGCTGTTTACGATTTAGAGAGGGCAGCCCAAGGTGTTTACGATCCAAAGTGATTACGATCGTAAACCCGAGAGGAGTGAGTTTACGATTACAAGTTTTGTACCCGACAAGTTTTCTTGTGTGCAAAGATCAAGTTTTTATTGTTTATATCATAGTTTTCTTGTGTTCTCTTCATCTTTCTTCTTGAATCAATCACCTACGAGGATTCCGCACTCGTTTGTGATATCGATATCGTGTTTCTGGAAATTTTCTGGACCTACAGCAACTCTTGAACAAGCAAATTTAATGACCGCTAATCAGTTAAGCGATATGATGTCGAGGGTTGTTCAAGAGGATGGTGAATTAAAACTGAAGGAAAAGATAGATGCTGATGAAAGGCAGGAGAAGATAAAAAGGGGAGAAGAGATACAGATGATCCTAGAAAACCCTATGACAGAGGAAGAAGAACTCAAGCTTCTCAAAAGCTATTTCATTAAGATGAGGGGGGGGGGACTCAAAAAAGATCAATCCTTCTGGTATTAATAGCTTGAGAATCAAATATTCAAATACCATACTTAAACAGAACAAAATCTCAAAGGTTACAGGTGAACCAATACCACATTTGAACAGAACTCTAGCCTCACAGCAACCCAGAAGAAACCCTCCTAGAACTAGTAGACCTGTAAAGCCTCCTAAACCTGTAACATTAAAGCCTCTTCCACCAAAGTTTAGAACAGACAACTTCACACCCTTTATACCACAACCTAGAAGTGGTCATACTATTCCATCTCCATATCCTCACCTAAACAAACCCCCAAAACCCTCATCTCCGCCCAAGGCACTAGGAAAATCCCCCACCAAGAGAATGAAGTCAGTGGCTAAGAAGGGAAAAGGAAAAGTGATCAATGAGGAGGATGAATACAGAGATATCCATGCTAAAAGGATAAGAATCATCTCCTAGAGGTATGATGATCAAGCCAAAGTATACCTGTTGACAACCAGTTCGGATGAGGTAATAAAGTTTACAGCTGAAGAAGCTATGTACAACCTCACTGACCATGAGTTGGGTGATGTTAGACAAGTACGTGGTGATATGAAGGGTACGTGTTCACAAGAGGACTCCTTAATGCTGAGGATAAAGATGTATTTGGATGACTTATACGGGGAAGTAGATGAAGCCACGCAATGCAACATTGACAATCCTGTTTTGATGGTTGAAGTTGATAAGGATGGAAAGTTGGTAGTCTATAGAGCTGATGGGTCATTCACAACGCATAGTACAGTTCCAGATCCAGAATGGAGCCAGGCTGACAAATACCGAATCAATTTAATAATGATAACTAACAGGCTTCATGTGGTTAAGAGAAAACATGTGACCAACTGGGAGTATAAGAAAGAAACAAGCAAGTATCACATTTTTACCAGTGAACATGGTGAGACAATTAGAAGCTTAGAAGATGCTCTAAATGGGCGTTCTGAAGCTGAGATACGAGATATTGTCAGGATTGGTGATACTGAGAGCAGAATAATGACACGGACCTTTCATGAAAGTCTCCTATTTCACAAGGCCAACTTTCGGTTACAAGCTATTGAAAAGGAGAACAAGATGGGAACCTGATGAACTTGGCTGGAAGAAGAGTTGATCCCTGTATTTGTGTACAATTGCATAACTTGTTCCAGTTTGTATGTTAACATGATAGTTGTTATAGTTTTATTCATACACTTTTCATCTATAATAACATACACATTTTCAATGAATCATAGCAGACCTCCATTTCACTCATAACTGTGATCTTACATTAAGTATATATTCATATGCTATGTTAATTAGTATATGTTGGCATTTTGATATATGGTGGGATGAGATGACCAATAAACAGGATAAATTTTACTTCTAAATTGGAAGAAGAACAAAACCGGATGAACTACAATTCCTCAGGAAGAAGAGTTCATGAGGATTGAGAGAAGATGAACTAGATTTCTTCAAGATGAACCAGATAAACTAGAGTTCTAAAGTTCTTCAGGATGGTTAACCAGATTTCTTCTATTATAATAACATACACATTTGCAATGAATCATAGCAGACTCCGTTTTACTCATAACTGTGATCTTACATGAAGTATATATTCATATGTTATGTTAGTATATGTTGGCATTTTGATATATGGTGGGATGAGATGACCTATAAACAGGATAAATTTTACTTCTAAATTGGAAGAAGAACAAAACCGGATGAACTACAATTCCTCAGGAAGAAGAGTTCATGAGGAATGAGAGAAGATGAACTCGATTTCTTCAGGATGAACCGAATAAACTAGAGTTCTAAAGTTCTTTAGGAGGGTTAACCAGTTTTCTTCTATTATAATAACATACACATTTTCAATGAATCATAACAGACCTCCATTTCACTATAACTGTGATCTTACATGAAGTATATATTCATATGTTATGTTAGTATATGTTGGCATTTTGATATATGGTGGGATGAGATGACCTATAAACAGGATAAATTTTACTTCTAAATTGGAAGAAGAACAAAACCGGATGAACTACAATTCCTCAGGAAGAAGAGTTCATGAGGATTGAGAGAAAATGAACCGGATAAACTAGAGTTCTAAAGTTCTTCAGGATGGTTAACCAGTTTTCTTCTATTATAATAACATACACATTTTCAATGAATCATAACAGACCTCCATTTCACTATAACTGTGATTTTACATGAAGTATATATTCATATGTTATGTTAGTATATGTTGGCATTTTGATATGGTTGGATGAGATGATTTATAAAATCAAAATCACATCAGTTCACAATAAAATCTACTTGCAACAATCAAATTTAGAAAAAAATCAACTTTAATTATTGAGATAAAATCTATCTATATAATTAATGGTGTTAACTAAAACAAAACATGAGGAAGAACTAACAAAAACTTTAATATATATATATATATATATTGATCTCTATACAAATATTTTCATCCCTAATCCTCCATTGTTTACCAAAGGCAGCCATTGATCGATCGAAGTTTTTTTCTTGATGATCAGGAAATACGTTCGTACAGAAGATTTTGGTGGCAAAAAAGTGGAAATTTAAAGGCGCCTACGCTACCAGCTATGGTGGGAAGAAGTTGAAAGGTCAGGCCAAGATAACCGTGTATATTTTTTACCTTTACCACGCAAATCATGTTTTTACCGTGTCTATTTATTACCTTTAGCAACGTAAATTTTGTTTATCAATTATTTCTTATGTGATGGGAGTAATTAAATAAGTTCTGGTTAAAATATAACCAATTAACACTTATGTCTCAATGGTTCTTCTTAATCTTGTAGTGTGTTCCTTTCTTTTAAATGACCCAGGTTCAAGCCTTGTTTGCTAGAATTTATAATTTTTTGATTGTCTAATAGTGGATGACAGGATTTATAAACTGAATAGATTTTAATTCTTTAGTAAATTGGAATAAGAACAAAACCGTATGAACTAACAAGAACAAAACCGTATGAACTAGAATTCCTTAGGAAGAAGAATTCATCTGGAATGAGAGCAGATGAGCAGAACCAGATGACATTTTTAAACAAATGTTTCACTGCCTTGGCGGACTGAGATGATTTATAATTAAATAGGATCAATTTCAGTATTCATTAGAGAAGAAGAAGAATAGAACCGGATGAACTAGAGTTCTTCAGGATCAAGAGTAATTATTCAGTAACAGAACAGGATGAACTATAGAATTCCTCAGGAAGAAGAGTTCATCTGGAATGAGAGCAGATGAACAGAACCGGATGACATTTTTAGACAACAGTTTCACTGCCTTGGCGGACTAAGATGATTTATAATTAAACAGGATCAATTTTAGTTATTCATTAGAGAAGAAGAAGAATAGAACCTGATGAACTAGAGTTCTTCAGGATCAAGAGTAATAATTCAGTAATAAAACAGGATGAACTAGAGTTCTTCAGGATGAACCGGATAAACTAGAGTTCTTCAGGATGAACTATATATACTATAAATAACCAAAGTTGTTATTTCTATTCGTAGTCTATAGGATATTCCCATGTATTTAAACCCATTATCTAGTGAATTAAAATCATTGTGGTTGAATACAATTCCTTATACACTAATATTTAGTCACACAACCTAATATATGTAGAAGACAACCGGATGAACTAGAATTATGCTTGAGGAAGAAGATCGAGTCAAAAGACACATCGGATGCATAACACATCAACAATTAATTACATATATAATCCAAAAGATGTGATATCAGTTAATTAATTACAAATATATATAATTAAAAAACAACATAAACTTAAAACATTCTCTCACTAGAGAAATTGTCTGAATCGTCATATCGGCATGTCCATGGGTAGCTACCTTCAGGGGGAGGAGGAGGAGGAGGAAGACACCTCCACATCTCCATCGAGGTAGATGGATATGAGCTCCTCGTCCATGACGTGCAGGGCCAAGGCCCTAACATCCATCGGATCATCGATGAATGGAACCGGTCCAAAATCCAGAGATAACCCTGGGATCCTCAGGTAGGGGTCGAAATCGTTCAAGTCATAACCTAGGTCAGACACCATTTGACCTAGGTCATCGAACGAGAAGGAGTTAATGTCCACCTCGTCGAAGTAGCGAACCCCCCCCCCCCCCCATCGATGTATTGTATCCGACCATTGAGGCTCGCAAAATACCCTAGGTGATAGATCACCAAAGTGTTAGGACAAGTTTCTGTGTGTGGCCGTTACTGTACGAATAGAATAGATTGAATGAATAGGGTTTATTGTATGTGAGAGGGTCAACATACTAACCAGCGTACCAGATGGTACGCTGGGTGGTCCGCCCATACCAGTTGGTACGGAGCCTATGTGGTACGCTGACCATCCAACCTATAAATAGGTGTTAGTATGTTGATCATCTCTAAGTTTGTTCATTTCTCTGTGTGGTCTTAGTGAGAGAGGAGGTTCTGTCCAAACCTCCTCCAGAGCTCAAATCGATGTATACTCCATTCGGTTCTTGTAATCATTCGACATCGATTAATGACAAACTTCCGTCTCTATCATTCTATGATCTGGAAACGATCCATACATGTTTTACAACTGGTATCAGAGCCGTTGGTTCAATTTCCAGATCTTGTTCTTGAGGTTTTGAAGTTTTTTGAGACGTTAAATGGCTGATTAGGTGTGATTCAGTGTCGTTTTGCTTGATTTTTGTTCAAACGAACCTTCCTGAGTCATTTTCGCACCTAACAGTGGTGTTTGATTGGAGATATTCGACAAAATGAAGAATCTGGAGTGAAATTTGAGAATTTCACGTTTTTGAGGTCTGGTCCGCGGCTGGTCCGCAGCTCGTCCGCTAGGCAATCTTCAACCGCCGGACCAATTGATCATCCGCCGGACCAGATGGTCAGGAATACAATCTTCAACGTGGTCCGGAGCAGTTATTTTCTGGTCCGCGACGGTTACGCCGTATCAATTCTGGTCCGCCGTACCAAATGGTCCGCCGAACCAAATTTGGTCCGCTGATTGTTGGTCCGCCGACGCAGCCAGGGGCTCTGCCGTACCAGCCACGGGCTCTGCCCCTTGGACCCCGCCAGGGGCTGCCGCCCCTTGGACCCCGCTTCTCGGGGGCGCTGCCCCCGAACCCCCGTTAATCAGTAATCAACATCTGGGGGTTGTTTTCGGGTATGGGGAGAGGTCGTGGGAATTTTAATGATTTAAATCAGTTATCGAGTTTACCCTTGATTCAATAGCTGTGGGTTATTATGATTGAAGATTTACCAGATTCCGATGCTTATCAAGAATTAGTCGTCGAATTTCTGAAAAAGATGTTTGTGAGTATTCATTGTTCGTGATGATGGACAGAGATTCATGAACACTTGTTTCTGATGATGGACAGAGATTCAGAGACATGGATATGATTACTTACAAAACTGAAGAAAATATGTGATTCCATTGCAAGCTACTTGAAAAACACACATTGCTTGCTGGGTTGGAATCGAGAATTGAATATGTCACTTGTTTAGGGGGAAATTGAGACCCTTGAAAATTTCAAAGTTTCACAATTGAAAAAGTGAATATTCAAAAGCAATCAATTCGGGGATGATGGTGATTTTTGATCTTCATGGAAAGGTGGTGTATTCTGATGTTCGTGCAAACCGATATGTCAAAGTTTTCGATTATGGTTTGGAACTCTCTAATCAAATGCCCGATACATTGTTAAGTCATGAAGTTGACGTTATAGCCTTTGATTGTTGATATATTGGGATGGATTTCATTCTGAGGGGGAATTTCTATGATTGAAGATGCTGATCGTGTCTGTTTTCATCAAGATCAGAATGTATTACAATTCGGTGAAGATTGAAGATTTCTGTCAAAATGTAGTGATGTTTAAGAGATCTTAAACAATTGCCGGGAACGACTAATGAAGTGAACCGTTATCTTTTGCCTGATGTGGAAGTGTTTGAAGCGAGGGGGAACTTTATTTGTTGTGGCGATTGTACAAGATTCTAAACTGTTTCATGCATACCTGAAGTTTCGGTCAAGGGGAGTTTGCTGAAGATAGAGGCGTCTGCAGCAGACTGACTGAAGATTGCTTGAAGTTAAAGATTTACATTCGACAGTAACGTCCAAGGGGGAATCTGTTAGGACAAGTTTCTGTGTGTGGCCGTTACTGTACGAATAGAATAGATTGAATGAATAGGGTTTATTGTATGTGAGAGGGTCAACATACTAACCAGCGTACCAGATGGTACGCTGGGTGGTCCGCCCATACCAGTTGGTACGGAGCCTATGTGGTACGCTGACCATCCAACCTATAAATAGGTGTTAGTATGTTGATCATCTCTAAGTTTGTTCATTTCTCTGTGTGGTCTTAGTGAGAGAGGAGGTTCTGTCCAAACCTCCTCCAGAGCTCAAATCGATGTATACTCCATTCGGTTCTTGTAATCATTCGACATCGATTAATGACAAACTTCCGTCTCTATCATTCTATGATCTGGAAACGATCCATACATGGTTTTACAACTGGTATCAGAGCCGTTGGTTCAATTTCCAGATCTTGTTCTTGAGGTTTTGAAGTTTTTTGAGACGTTAAATGGCTGATTAGGTGTGATTCAGTGTCGTTTTGCTTGATTTTTGTTCAAACGAACCTTCCTGAGTCATTTTCGCACCTAACAGTGGTGTTTGATTGGAGATATTCGACAAAATGAAGAATCTGGAGTGAAATTTGAGAATTTCACATTTTTGAGGTCTGGTCCGCGGCTGGTCCGCAGCTCGTCCGCTAGGCAATCTTCAACCGCCGGACCAATTGATCATCCGCCGGACCAGATGGTCAGGAATACAATCTTCAACGTGGTCCGGAGCAGTTATTTTCTGGTCCGCGACGGTTACGCCGTATCAATTCTGGTCCGCCGACGCAGCCAGGGGCTCTGTCGTACCAGCCACGGGCTCAAAACGATCAATACAATAGAAAAAACACCTAGACCTAGCACTAGACATCATTATATGTTCTAACAAACTCCTCCTTGTATTGTGCTAGTCTTCAGAAGCGTTTATCTCCGACTTCTTCCAATACTGTCTTCGATTATTTCCTGCATGAATCCCGAAAGCAAAACACACTCTAATCACTCTTTGAAACTGCAAGGCTTGCTCAGCATTCTTAGCCTTATACAAAATGTTGTTGTGATAGAGCTTTTCCATATCAGCTTTTGATAGATTGATCAACCACATTGGATCAAAATTTCTAACCACCTTATTTTCTTCTTTAACCACAATCACTGCTTCTCCACTACATTCGTCATAGTACCACCATCTCAAAGTCTTGATAAAATCTTGCTCAAGCTTCTTCAATGGTATTTTCTTCAATTGAATAGGCTTCTTGTATTTCAATACCACAACAGCTTTCCCAGTTTTTCGATTAACATCTGTCGGATGCTTTGTATACTTCGCCCTCTGAGGAGTTAGAAATCTAAACATTCCTTGACATTCTTCTAACAACTTGTTCTTGAAAAATTTTGCCAACTGAACACCTTCATAATTCAGAAATTGTTTTCTCGATAAATCTCGAACATCACAAACAGGCAAAGTGTTTAATCTTGTCGCATTCTTCAAGTACAGATGTCCAAACTCTTTCTTTATCACATAATACTTGAGTTATGAATCGAACATCCAACTAATTATGTTCCTAGTAGCTTCACCTTTGTTTTCAAAGAATTTCTTCTGATCAACATCATGTGTAGGTTTCACTGCCGGTAACTTCTTTGCTCTTTGAGTCTTCAACCATTCATCAAATAACATTTTCTTTTCCTGTTCCTCCGACAGATTATCAGACTCAGTTGTTTCAGTGGGTTTCTCTGATTCTTTCTTCTTCATCTCCTTCTCTACTTCTTTTTCATCATCTCTACCAAAGAAATTGAATCCTCCAGACTGATCGTTATCAGAGAAATTTCCATAAACTTTCGGATCATCTGGATATTCTTCAGCAGTCATGTCTTCAACATCTACATGTTCCTCTTCAAAACCAATGTCATCATCAGAATCTACTTCCTTGTATGGCTCAGCAAAAGGAACTTTGTCCACATCATCCACATTTAGAGCAAAAATAGCAGCAAGTTGCTCTTTCGAATATGGATTGATAAACTCTCATTCTTCCAACTCTACCCTGGTAATCGGAGTCACATCATAAACAACCTTTCCAAACAACTCCCCCTGAGATGCAGCAGATGTTCCAGTAGCAGCAGATGTTCCGGCTGCACCAGTACCAGAACCATCTCCACCAACACCTCCTTTAGGGTCATCATTATCATTCAAATATTTTGAAATATCATCCTCTTCTCGACAAATTTCTTCAGGATTCGGTCTCCTCTCCCCCTGAGCTGGTAAAGCTTTTAACAAATGATTTAGCTGCTCACCCAGAGACGGAGAGATTTGTTAAAGTCGAGCAATCTCACGATCTTTTGACTGATCACGAGACAACAACTCTTCCACCATATTTTTTAATCCTTGAATCTCATTTGCTTATTAACGATTGGTAGATTCTAACTCATCAAGTCTTGTTTGATGCAAAGAAAGCTTTAAATCAGTCGATGATATTGTTGATTGAGTAGAAGAAGCAGCTGTTGAAGAAGCAGCAGTTGAAGCAGCAGCAGAAGTTGATTAATTTCTGATAATCAGCTTTCTCCAGGTGTCTTTCGAGCATCAGCAAGGAATGAGCCTTTTTTTACCATCATTTTAGGTCTTGACATATGCTTTACACGTTTGCCTATAACGACCATTGGAGCTTTTCCTTTATCAGCAGCCTTTGTCTGTCTCGCTGATCCCTCCACAAAAGGAGTATAAGATGGATCATCAACATCTTCTCGATCAGCCGATCGTTTTGATAAATGCTCATACTTAGAAGTATCTTTATTATGTGAAGCCAAATATGCCAAATGAGCTTTAAAACCTTTCTTAACTTAGACACCTCTGGTATTATGCAAAATCTAAACATAATCACCAGAATCAGAATCTGTATCTGAAGAACTTTCATCATCATCATTTCCAGAAACATCAACATCATGTATCATCTCATTATCTTGAACATTAACTGCCTCAGGTTCAATAACAGGTTCTTGAACGACTTGCTCTTGATTTTTTTGTTGCACAGGTTCTTGATTTTCAGGTTCATCCTCATCTTGATCATCATCATCTTCAACTGGATTACCATTTCGATCATATTCCAATTCATCGTTTGAACTATCATCGTGCCGAGGTGCACCATTTTCGGGAGCCACATAATTTGAACTTGCAAGATGACCAATCAAGCGTTTAACCGGTGGAAGTGTATTTGCTCCTTTGCGCTTCTGATAAACAGGTAACTTACCAACTGCAACCTGATTCATATGTTTGAGAACCAACACTGAATTTGGATTCTTTGGAAGTAAAGGATACAAATCATCAAGAATCATCTGAATGAATCTAGGATACATCAGGCTCTTCTTTTGCTTTACCAAAATGTTCTCCTTCATGTAAGCAAATAACCATCCAGAAAAATTAAAATTTCTGTTCAACACTAAAGCAAAGAAAAATGACAAAAGTTTCATGTCGAACTCTTCATGACCTTTGAGCCTATTCCCAAAACATCGGATTACCACATGCATCAGGTACTTGTATGGCGGTAAAAGATTTGCTTTGACAAACCAGGAAGCAGAGATATTTCTATCATATTTAATCCTTCGAAGAAGACCCACCAAATCCGCTTCATTAAAAATAATAGGAAAATTAGAATCATCATTGAAATGTAACACTCGACGAATGTCTTCCTCTGAAATAACAATGTTTGTCTCAAGAACCCTTGATCTGATCACCGGTGGAACACCAGAACAATCAACTTGATCATTGACCCAGTAAGCATTGAGAATGATTTTATAAGGCGTACACTCATGTGTGGCTGCATTCTCGAGCGTTGCATAAACTCGAAAATTCCTTCAAAATGAGATATCCACTTGTTCGAAGCACAAAGATGTGCACAAATATTATGTTCCTCGTTAGATGGTAATTCAACAGCCATTTCTGAAAAATCATAAAAACAAATCATGTTAAATTTGTATTTACTAATCAAAAACACTGATGGTTGACTCTAATTCGAATTGAAACGCTAAAACATTTAACTTTGATCAAAACCTAGTTGGCGTACCAAATCGCGTACCACATTGGTCATGCGGACCAATCTGGTACGGACGTACCAAATTATGTTGACCGCATGCCAGAATGTCCAACGTACCATATGCGGACCACAATTTGGCACATACCAAACCTGGTACGCGCGTACCACATGGTACAGCGGACGAACAGACAACCGAGAGGTCTTTTGTGATTTTGACGCTCAAATCCGTATTAGTTTTGAAATCGGCCAACAAGGTTTTGATTTACATCAAAAACCGACCAAGAATATGCGTTCAAAACAGATTTAGATGACTGTTAACCCATATAACCAACTCCTTTCTAGTTTCGCGAAAAAAACCGAAAATTTAAATTCTAAAATCAAGTGATTGAGATCATAATAATCAGAATCAAGACCATGAGAAGATGCGCAACATATGTACCTACCTGTAGCAACAAAAATCTCGAGCAAAGGTTCGTTATACAATGAGAAATCGAAGAAAAATCAGTGGAGGCGATGTAGGGTTTTTACAGAGAGGTTCGGAGGTGGTACGTGGAAAATGCAGAAAACGTACCAGAATTCTCTATTTATACCCCAGGTGGTTCGGCCCGACATACTATATGGTACGGGGCGTACCACCCACTGAACCATTTTGGTAAGTGCTTACCAAATTCAAATTTCAATTTTAACCCCTCAAGTTTTTCAGATTAACCATTTTGAACTAAAAAAACTCAATTTTTTTTTCACATTTTGATGAAGATGAGCTGATGTAAACGTCGATTGTGGTTCATTCAATAAAAATTTGCCATTTCTGAATTCAGTTGATCAAAAATAATTCAGAAATAAAATATTTTTGAATTTTATCAATTTTATATCAAAACACACTAAAATCTTTTTTATTTTTCGAACTTATGCTAAAACACACCTAAAATCTTTTTGGAATTTTCTGAAATGACAAATCAACAGAAATTAGAACTTTAAATGCAATAATTTATGTTTTGTGAGAAAGATCGCAACATGAGATCATTCCAGTGAGATGCACTTAATACATTTCAATTTCAACCTAATCAGTATGCAAGCCAAGTAGTCCACGGATACAACATTTTCATGTTTATTTCTATCAAATCAAATCAATTTTTTACTGCTTTCTGATATGAATTAGTTATATTTATCAAGCATATAAATCATGGTACCCACAAATTCAAGTAATTGAGAATCTGATTTATTATATTTTTGACTTTTCTTTTTCTTTTATTCATCAATGAATATTTACAGATATAAGTCGTTCATAGTGTTTCATGCAAAAAGAAAGCAGAACCCTTAACAAACAACAATCAGGTCGGCCTTGTGAGCACGCAGAGACCGATTGTTTAGGAAAATAAGAAAGCAAAACAAGTTGAAATTGTATAACTCAACAAAAATCAGGTCGGTACTTCCGTACACGCAGAGAAAGTCCGATGAGTTATATGAAATAGCAAGAAAAATAAAGCAGAACGCCAAACGGAAAACAATCAGGTCGATCTTTCGATACGCAGAGAAAGTCCGATCGTTTGACAAAATAAAGAAAATCAAACAAGTTTAAATATTTCAAAAGAACACATGCGTACAATAGAACACTTATTTATTCTATTTTTGTATTTTTCATCTTTGATCAAGATTCCACAACCACAAGAATCATGTTACAACACTGATTTCAAGCAAGCGTTATGTTTATATCATACTGGAAAGTATCAGATATTGATTGACACATTCAGTAAAACAGACAAGTACCTACTGTTAGGGCTGATAATCCGAGATCCTGGCCGGAAGCTCAAATGGTTCAATATCCTTACGCAAGTTCAGGATCCTGGCAGGTTCGAGCATCCTGAATTACAGTTATCAACTAACCCGTTTGTTTTTCCCATGTGTCTTATTTATTGCAGGGTCAAAGAAACGTGTAGACAAGCCTAAA
>JBCNJP010000024.1:12973311-13009704 GCA_039602395.1 Deinandra increscens subsp. villosa | reverse complement strand
GAAATTCATCAAATTAAATTAGTTAATTCAAGTGAATCACAGATTGTTTTCAAACAAAATAGCATTGATTGAATATGTCTGATGCATTTGCCTCGGTTGTCTCAGATGGCAGAAGAAATGCTTATTGGAGATATAAAGTATGAACCAGACCATTGCATGCCGGCATATCTAGAAGATCCGCCAGAAAAACACATGGAGTTATTTTACTCACTGGTGGCCGGAATGAACACGTGCAAGATTAACCATGCTCTTGAGGTCAAATGTACTCATAGACGAGATGCTGGTTAGAGAGTTTTGGGGAACTGCCAGGGTAAATTCGGACAAGACTAGGATTACTGCAACGGTCCAGCAACAGACAAATTGTAATTGAAGAAGAAGATATAAGGCAGGGCCTAAACATCACAGATGAAGCTTCTGATCCTATCACTTACACAAAGGAGGTAGTTCTGGCTGGTGCTCAATCTATGGGGTACGAGGGGAAGTTTCCGCCAATTTTCAAGAAGCTTCTGCCGCACTACTGGAGGTGCCTGGCACATTATATGCAGAAGTCCTTCCTAGGGAAGAGGACCAGTTTCGATCAACTGAATCAAATTCATGGAACTGCATCTTGTTGCCCTGGCATTAGATTGGAAGTTCAATTTCTCAAAGATGATGCTGCTAGACTGGGCAGGCAATGCCATGCTGAGCGCCAGAGAGCAGTTTTTGATGACACCCAGATTTGTTCAGATGGTAGTGATGAAGAAATATCCGATGATCGAGGAAAGGATTGAGAAGCTAGATGTCAAGGTCATGGATATCTGGGGTGTTTGGGTCTGCAAACCCAAGACAGACCAGGCAAGTACACTGTATGAAGGAAGACTGGAATGGGTAAAGAGAGGTGCATTTCCTGAGGTGGCACGTGAACAAGTGATGTGAGGAAGATGAGCCAGTGGCTGATGATGCCGGTTGTGAATGCCATGGTGGCTGAAGACCAAGACTTGACAGTAACTCCAGCTGTCAATGTTCAAGAAGATGATGTCATTCCATCCGATGAAGAAAATATAATGGATGACATCCTCACTGGCCAGGACTTAGCTGAAGATGATATTTATGGGGACTTGGAGCCGCTAACCCATAAAAGATCAAGAGAAGATATGATTGGGTCATCTGGCAGTGATGATACACCTCCTGAGCTGGAGTTAAACACTGATGAAGCTTTCGTGGAAGAACCCGTCCCTGCTCGTGAACCATCTCCAAGAAAGAAAACTGATCCTAGGAGCATACGGTTCAGATTCACCAAGACCAGCTCAAGCCTAATGATTGTAGAACCAACTGGACCCAGTTCTGCGGGTGCCAGTGGTCAAGAAGAATCTGTTAATGAAGCACTCCAAGAGCAACCGTCTCTTACACAGACTGAAGGTGGCAATGATCAACCTGCCCCTGTGCAGCACGATAGTCCGATTCTGAACGTGCAAAGCCCTGTACGTGAAGATAGGCAATTTCTGGAGGTTGATAGCACCTTCGTTGTTCCAAGTCCGGTTAGAGTGAGCCTCTCTACCGCGACAAGCCAACCTCTCGCAGCTCCAGGTTTCCGCCCTTTGATGGCTGCTGAGCTTCCAGTTGATCTGAGGATTAGTTCTGATCCTCAGATTAACTTCCTGATCTCTCAGAATAGGATGAGACAAAATGAGATCAAGGCTCTCATGGAAGAAAATCAACGTTTGAGAGAGAAGGAGGAGGCAAACAGCAAGTATATGAGAGGATATGAGGTAGCTGACAAGGAACGAATGGAATATCTCTACAATATGATAAAGGGACTGAGAAAGAAGATTAATGAACTGACAGGTGGTGCAGGGCCTAGCAACACAGGTGCCTCAGGTCAGAGTTCATCTCAAGCTGCAGGAGCTATGGAGGCAGATGATGGTGATGAGAATATGGAGATGCCAGATTACGCCCGAAGTGGCAGAGTTATCTCCAAAGCCCCTGAAGGACACGAGAACTGGTTCAGAGAGTTCTTCCAAGGACCAGCTCCCATTCTTTACACCATCGACGTTGGCAAAAGCTCAATTGATAAGCATGGGAGTTGTGAGGAAATCCTATGTTGGCACTACGACATGGAGAAGAAGATCTTTGCTGTTATCCGTGACGGCTACAGTCCAGTGGAGTACTATCAATCACGTGCTCAATTCCACTCCTGGACTGAGCCTGAGATAAGGAAACTTCTGAGAGCTCCATTTATCAACAGATGGAATGGACCAGAGGGAAATCAGATCAGAGATAACCTGCTGGGCCACATGCAGAATGATTTCAGGGATTTTGAGCTGAAAGAAGTGAGATGGAGAGAGACAGGATCTGACCCTGTGACAGGGGAGCCAATTGGAGAAGTACGGAGGCCACCGACCAAGCGCACAAGGGTCATCAACATGTTGGATGAGATCGAGGATGGAACACTGGTACGAAACTTTGACTGCTGGTACTACGATCCAACAACACATGAGGTGGTGGTTCTCTGTAAGCCGATGCGTCAATTCCGATTTTATGACCCGGTGGATCTTCTTCGATTTGGTGAAAGAGATATAAAGCTTCTGGCCACCCAACCCATTCTTGCAGACGAGACTGATATGGTAAATGCTGTAAGGGTTGGCATCTTCGATGGAGCAGCTAAGAAGATTGTAGAGAAGGGATGGTGGTTTAACAACGTTCAAACCTCATTCAGATTTGACTTGCTGCTGCCGTGAAGTGGTCTAATGGTTCATGCCTAGGGGAAGATTGTAGGGCTATTATTATTAAGGCATGAACATTAGTGGGCTTTGTGTTTGGGCTTATTAGATATTGGGCTAGTTAGTGATTATGATTGGGCCATGTGGGCTTCTAACTAGGTTTGCGATTTTGTAAGGGCTATATAAGCCTCTCTTGTAAGTGTTTATGATTCAAGCTTTTCTAATACAATATTGAAGTTTACGATTTCTTGGTCATTCTCTCTATTTACGATCAGCTTCAATTGAGTAGGGTTTCTCATTCAAGACTTCGATCTTTCTCTAAGATCTAGTCTATTTCTTCTACTTGTTTCTTGAATCAATCATATTCGAGGTTTCCGCACTCGTATTTGTGATCAAATATCGTGTTGTTGGTTTGATTTCGGACCTACAAGCGGCCGCTTCTTTAGTTGAGCATCGGTGCCGGGGTTGTAATGCTCACCCTCGGCCAACGGCTTCTTGGCAGCGACATGCTCGAAGCCGGTAACAAAACCCAAATGGGCCCCTCGCCTCATCACATCACTCTGCAGCTTGCCGAGCCTCATCTTGAAAGGCCGATGTCACACCCCAACCGACGGCGGAATATGTCGGGGCATGATGATTGTCCAGATGCTCATGACAACTAATTAAAGTTGAAATATATTTAACATGCCTTTTTATTTCATTTATTGGAATACTTTACAAACAAGAAACAGACAAAACATAACAACATAGATAATGTAATTAAACATCGATTAGCTAGGTCCAGCGTCCTATAGTGATCACATACTGGCTCAAACACGATTACCTGCAACATGTATAAGATAAAGTGTCAACTACAAAATTAGTTGGTGAGTAAACATAGGTTTAATACATAATATCAGTACAAAGCATGCGATCTATGTGTTAGGTGAATGCTCATAGAATATGATAAACAAGTATTGTAATAGTGTAATCAACCGCGTATCAAACCCTTGACAATTAGGCTTCCAATCACTTGATACCTCAAGGCAGGCCAAGTGGGTTGTCAAACCAATAGATCTATTACTGTTACCCTGGCTCGGTATGTTAATGAGTACGCATGCTAGTGTAATAGTATATAACAACCATGATTCCAACAAGTTTAACACATCAAAAACACACATAACGAACATAGGATTCGCATTTTGTTTTAGAGAAGTAAATATATAGTTTGGAATTTGAGATAGAGATACATGTTACACCCCAAAGTATTAAAAGAGAAGGGGCTATGAATACTCACATGATAGGGAGATAGGATTTGAGAGATACGCCGAATTGGGAAAGATAAGTAACTCGGAGGTTACCCTAATAAATCAAATAGGGTATATGAATATAGGAAATCAAAATGAACCAAGTTCTAAGTATTTGATAAGTGTTATGTTTGATTAGGTCAAAATTACCATTTTACCCTTTTATAAGTAATTTAGGGTTTAGTAAAGATGTGCATACCTAATACTTTGTCATTTATCACTTTTGGACTTATGAATACTTATTGTATATATAAATATGATCTAGCACCAAAAATCAAGTCTTAATACTTTCCGGTTTATTTATTGTTAAATAATTATATCCAAAACCCTAATTTTGGTAAAAATATTAAATAAATATCAAAACTCATTAGATCTTGAAATAAACTTAGGGTTATATTCATAATAATATATTATGATATTCAAAAATTTATTGGACCTTAATTCAACATCGTGAATCCAATTTTGGCAGAACAATGACATGAAAACCCTAATTTTGACCCTACATGAGCTGGAACATCGTGACTAAGGTGCTGGTCGCTTTCAGCGACCAGAATTGGGCGGCGGTACGCGCAGGGGGGGGGGGCTGGGGCTTCGCGACCCGCGACCAGGTTTGGGGGATTGGCAGTTTTGGTCCCTCTAGTTCATATTTACATTTTAAGCCCCAGATTTCTCCGAAACTGTTATTTTATGCACCAAATCATTATAAAACATGTTTATAAAAGTTTCTAAGGCTCGGGATACGTTTAAGGAGGTATAAAATATTTATTTTATATATATTTATTATATGTTATTTGTTAAAAATTATGAAAAATCACCAAAATTCATTAAAATTCATCATAACTCACCATATTGATTCGTGATATAGAATTCATTAAATATAATGTTATGGAATAATAGAATGAGAATTTTTGGAATGTACGAACTCCCGGTTAATACCGAAATTGCACGAAAACTCGTATTTTTGCTACTTTTGTTTTAAACCTCGAACTTTTTACGAAACCTCACATACATTTACTTGTGTGTATGACTAGTATTACTCACAAGTATTATATATGTTTAGAATGCTAAAGTTTTTCCGGTTTTGCATAAATAACAAAAACGATCGAGTTAGGGATTCGATTTATGATAGATTGAAACAACGAATGTCACGAATATTGTGATTAAAGGATTAAATCATGAAATACATGAAATAACAATATAAAATGTGAAATGATTCTTTATTGATTATCAACCATGATAGGAAACGGGTCGGGTATTTACAGATGGATTAACCGAAGTGTTACAGCCGACTGCCAAGCAGCCGACCAACAACGAACGATGGGCCCTCTTCGATGAACCACTGTCGGTCATCGCCCAGGTCCTTCGCTTGGGCCTGAGCACCCTTGTACAAGTCCGAAAGGCGATCCTTGTCGATCTTCAGCCTCTCAAGCTCAGAGGTTAACCCTTCCAACTCGGCCGAGTGACGAGCAGCGTCGTCGTCACATCGCTTCCGAAGATCACCAAGGGTGACCTCATGCTCCCTCGCTGATGCCTGGAGAACAGCCAGAGCTTCGGCATCGGCCTGCTTTCCTGCCTTGAGATCGGCAACCTCCCTCTCTAAGGCCGAAACCTTTTCAAGGTCAACATTGGCATACGTTATCCTCAGGTCACCGATTTCCTTCTTCAACTGACCAACTTCAGCCCTCTTGGCCGCGAACCGAGACTTCAAGCCATTCAGGCTTTTCTCCAACCTGGCATTGCGCTGAACCATGCCAATGCCGGCGACGTAGGCGCGAGTAAGTTTAAATGTTGCCCTTCGACGAGCCTCTTCCGGCGTTTCCTCGTCAAGCACGGCACGAGCACCTGTCCGATGCTCGACTGTCTCAGCTGCTCAAAAACAACCCTTCGGCCATCTTCAGTAAATTGAGACCCTTGAGCCTGCAAGTCAAGGATGAAACTGTCATAATCACCAGACAGTCGCGAGCCATACAAAGGAGAAGGAGAGATACTTACACTAGCCGTAGCATCATCGGTTTTCTTCTTCCTCTTATCAGTCAGAGTTATCTCCCCCTCCTCCGGCCCTTCCTCGCCTTCACCACCTAAAGACAGAATATCTACTTCCGAATCCGAAGTCTCATCACGAAGCCTGGGTGCCTGCTTCTTGGCCGAGCCCCCTTTGCGCACGGCCACCGTCTTCTGCTGGCGGCTGCTCTCGGCATCCTTACTCCCAGACTCGATGTCAAAAACTTTCCTCTTCCGGGAAACCTTATCCTTTTTCGTCTTGCTAGTTTCTTCGTCGGCAAGGACGTTGGTCTCGCCACCGATGGCAGAACCAATCAAAGTCCTATTACCGTCGGTAATGATGAAGTCTTCATACCGACGCCCAGCAGTCTCGTCAAAGGGGCTCCTTTCACCTTCGCCCAACGGCTTGCTCCCTTGAACGACATCGGATGGGTCGTCCAAAGTGAAAATCCAGAATGTCCATATCTACACGAGAAAAGAAACAAGGTTAGCAAGATTAACAGGAGGAATAAAAGACTACAAGTAAAGAAAAGGTCGACAGGGTATTACCCCGACCCTCAAGCGTAAAACACGGTTTCTCTGTTGTCGACAACCAGTTGCGACTCAAACCAGTCAATATTAACACCCTCTCAGGATACTTCCTCAATGGGAGACTAAGCGCCGACAGTCGCCTCACTGTCTCCATATTGAACTCCAACTCCGGACGCTTCCCTTTCTTGACCTTAGTCGACTTCTAGGGGAGATCGACACCCATAATCTTATCAGACACAAAGAAGAATTTATCCTTAAAGTCTTTCAAGTTCGTCGGCAACCAACCCAGATAACACGGGCTAACAGAATCATCGTCATACCTCTCCCGACGCTGTTCAAAACAAAACCAGTCTCCCTGATGGTTTATCCTATAAAACCGATGGAAGGCACCGGATGTCGGCTCCCTACCCAAGGCCCAGCAAGTGGCTTCAAAATGGGTCACCCTAAGAATAGCATTCGGGTGCAATTGACTAATGTGGACCATGTTATGCTTTAGGACACTTATAAAGAATCTAGTCAAAGGAATCCTCAATTGACCGACGCTAAAAGACTTGGTATACAGACCGACCATGTTATCGGGAGGGGTCCTAATGGATTGGGTCGACGTTGGGAGTATAGGGTTCAGCTTGTCAGAAATGCCGAAGCGCTCAATATGCTCGTCTAAATCCGCCTGAGTAAGCGTAGACCTAAAGTCCCTAATTCCTAATTAAATGCGCCATAAAAGACGCGATGATATAAAAATCAGAAGAAGGAACGTACCGGCTAAAAGCAAGAAGACGATGAACAGATGCGCTAAAAGCGAGACGGAAAACCAAGGCAGAAGGATCAGTCGAAGGAATTCGGAGTAAAAGGAGGATTGCGGTGGTAAAAAATGAAAGGTAAAAGAGGTATTTATAGGCAGAAACCCTAATCGACGATTGAGTTACCGCCCGTCCCATCAGAGGCCGTCACCAGAGCCCACAAAAGGCCCAACACATGTCCACTAGCTGTCACGCATTAGCATTCGACAGGTGTCGGCAAAGACACATGGCCGACACCAGAATTTCAGAAGCAGAAACAAAGCCAACTGTCCTCTTAGTCCGATAGTGATGTCCAGACCACCACATACCGGACTGGGGGCTGATGACGTATGTCCGGGTCGGATGACGTCACAAGAAGATAGATACACATCCAACCCGAAATACTACACAAGTCATGAGTGTCGGCCTCGCAACCTGCCGGCCGACAGACAATACAGGAAAGAGAGTCGACCCTCGCTATGGTCGACACACAATGTACATCAAGGGTCGACTACAAAGAGGTCGACCAACCATCCGCCCAGTGTCGGCTAAAGGGCACATACGGTAGCCGACACTCGAGCACGACAAGTCCGAGACGGACACTACAGACCAGCTCTCCCACAACGACAGGTCGGCGTGCCGATACCCGGCCTGACTACACATTTAATGCGATTACTCAAAGTGGGTACTGCGGCAACTTTGCACAGTCCAAGACGCAGACCTGCAGCATACCTCCTTTGGGCAATTAGCATTAATGACGATACAAGATAAAGGTAGAGGATTATAAATACACCCCAACCACCAGGTTAGAATTCATTCAATACGCTTAGCTTCGACTTGATTACACTTAATCTCTCGAGACGCATACTTATTCTCACGCCCGAGCTTGGTCGCAGGACTCCCTGTCCTGCCCTCCAAGAACAACGGTGTTTCTTTGTTTTGCAGATAACAGCCGAGCCGAGACCCTCCCGATCGAAGGCTGACTGTTCTCTATCACTTGTAGTCGTCCTATCGGGGTAGTTCGTCCTACATTTCGGTCTATCCAACCACTCTCGGTAGCCCGATTCTACAAAAACCAACCCAATTTAACACCATTTTTATATTTTGTTTTCTTCGGAAAACACTATTTAATTAATTTTTTTTTTCATATTTGAAGCTCGAAATCCAAAAGAAAACGAAGGGGGAAATCTCCGAACCCTATCGATTGCTCATGGCGGCGAAGAAATCAAGCAGCGAAGGAGTGCTCTCTAGGGCTTCATCAACGATATCTGAATCACCTATCGTCTACAAAGGCAAGCAAGTCGCCTCTGACGCCGGTTTTGTTGCGAAAAAGCTCCTAAAGAGCACAGGCAAGGCGGCATGGATCGCCGGAACCACGTTTTTGATCCTTGTCGTTCCTCTAATCATCGAGATGGACCGTGAGGCGCAGTTCACCGAGCTCGAGCTCCAACAGGCTAGTTTGCTCGGTACTCCTGCTGTCGCCGCTCCACAAAAGTGACATCTCCAAACCCTAATTCCAGAGGTTAGTGATCGCTTATGTTTAGTTTTCTCAATCGGTTGATATTGTATCTATCTATTCTATTCTGCATGATCTGTTTAGTTCCTTGTTGAGGAGCAAAACTTATAATGGAGACATTCACCTGTATTAGAGTTTCTTCAATATCAGGAAAAAGAGTGATTTAGGACTATTATTTATGCATTTGTAGTTACAGCAGTGATGTTCATGTTTTAGGCCAAAATACTCTTCTTAGCAGAAACAGCAGAAAATTTATTCTTGAACGAGTGACTACGGTTTGATATCCAAGAGAATGATTGAACCTTAATGTCTTCCATGATTTTGTCAATTGAAATCCTTGTGTTAGAGAAAACCCAAGCATTCCTTGACTTCCAAATCATTCAAAAAGACGTGTAGATGATGAAGCATTGAACCTTCCCTATACGTCTATGTTTCGATTATGTTACGAGCTGTATTGCATCTTGTTGTGTCATATCCCATCCACCACGAGGCCCTGGTCCAGATTTACGTTGTGACGGGGCTTTTGACGAAAACATGGTTGACATCTTCAGTTTCCAAGGTGCATAGCAAGCTAGCAGTTGACTGGATTTGAGCACCACGATCTGATAAGTATGCCGCCAACAGAATGCGTTCTTGAAGTAGACTCCACATAAAGCAAATTACTTTAATAGGGATCCGAGCCACTGAATTCTCCGTAAATGTCCTATGATCTAACTATCATCCAACCACTTCCTACAAGAGCTTGTTGAGAATACTTTTGAGGCTTCATTAGACCAAATCCAAGGGTCATTCCCAGCCGTGAACTTATAGGATTCCACATTCCTATTAGGTCTTTGAGATCAAGTGGAATTCGATGACATCTTTGACCACTCTCATCTAAAGTTAAGAAGGGAGTATTCAAGTACAGAAACTCTGTCGGATATCGGACATTTTTTCGGTTTATCTAAGACGTATAACTTCGTGAATAATTCTTGAAAGCAATTTTTTCTAACCAATGGTGTTTCCAAAACATCGACTCTTTCCCGGTTCCAACTTTCCTTCTAATTTGGCAATTAGTTTGTTTACCTTCCTTGAGAAGATCAGATCCCAATAATGAAATGGTAGACCCAGGGCCAGATATGAGTTTTTTTATCCATGTGGTACAAGGAATGTACGCGGTGTTACGAATAATTGAATACACACCACAAACATTTTGTTAACATTGCCAGATTTATGACTTTCAGTTTGCTGACCCCAAGGCCGCCTTCTCTGTTTTTTTTTTCTAATGTATTAATTACTTTCTTTGGTGCTTTGAACTTTGATAAATAGGTAATGGTTTCTGAACTCTATAAATCAAAACCAAGCTGTTGAGAAATTGAAATTGAAGCAATTAGTTTAAAACTTTAAACCAACAATCAATCATATTGAAACTGCAATTGTCATAAAACTTGTAACAACCGGCTAACAGCTAAGATGAAAGACGAGATGCATTTGTGCTAGTGTCATAACTTGCGGTCCTTAAAATCGAGGCATCGAACACAATAACATATGGAATAGAACAAAATCAGTAATTTATTATCTGAATCTACTCTGATTGTAAAGTAAAGCTGGAAATTCCATCTGCACAAAAGCATTTTTCTTGATTGTAGATTTGTTTAGAACGGCTAACATACACGACCTCTAACAAAGATACCCCATATTAGTGATTGTTAACGGCTATAAAACACACACACACACACACACACACACACACTCTAATCGTACTCCTAAATTTGTCTACACTAGGATTTGAACCTCCAACCAATGCCATTACACCTTGGTACCACTAGACTGTAGAACCCCTGGTTCTTGGTCATAGATACACTCTATATAGAGGCTATTTACATATTAAATTGTATGTAGAGTTTATTTATATCTAAATTCTTGGTACGTGACATGGTAAAAGAAAAGAGCCCATTTTGAAAACTAAGTTCTGCACGGGCTTTTGGTATTCAACTATCTGGTAAATCAAATAGTAGTTGTTTCGAGGGGTTTGTTTTTCCTTAGTGTTTTGTTTTAGCTTGCAGCTTTATATACAACACCTTTGTTCATCTTCTATATGTCAAATGAGGGGGATTCTTAGTTTCTGTTAACTTTTCTTGATGCAGGTAACCTAATTACCAAAGCAACATTTCTGCAGGTTTACAAATTGTAAGTCCGTCCGACATAGTAAAAGAAAAGAGCCGACGGGTAGAAAGTTTTCATTGATATTATTATGAATCTGTTATTTGAGATGTTTTTTTGGGCTTAATCTCCTTTTTACCATAATATTCTCCATTTGAGGAACATTAGATGTCTTTATGGTTGTTAACATCATAAAATGGGTGTCACCTCTTTCTGCTAATCATGCTTTAGGAACTTATATTTTTGCATTAATGACTGTAGTTTGATTATTACTATAAAAATGCTTTAGGACCGAATAAGCTGTATGAATAAGCAAGCCCTAAACAACCCAACTTATTTTGTAGTCTTTTGGTGATTGTTTGATTTAGAGGTCATAATTTGGTGTCGGTTCTTGGACCGTATAGCATCCTTTATTTGCTAAGCGTGTGTGCATTATAGCATCGTTAATTCGCATGTGGTGTTCGTTCAATTCAAACGTCTAACTGACAGTGCGTTTGGCACATAATAGGAGTCGAAAGTGGTCCGGTTTTATTTATATGGCTAATATCATGAAAATTTCTAAATATAAAGTTTGTATATTAAAATCCTTAGACGCGTATAAACTATAAAGTGAAAAAGCAGGACCATAAATAAATAAAAACCTGAACAATAAACCCGATACAGCAAAAACCAGCAATCAAAAACACAAGTATCAATCACAAAAATCAATCACAAGATAAAAAGTAGTACTGATAAAAAATAGCTTAGTCACAATGCAAAACAATAAATAAAAACATTTAGGAAAATTGGATTTTAATAATCCCAATTTTTTGGTGTTGACCAACAATAATCCCACATTTAAAAATCGCTCTCAATGGTCCAACTTTCATCTTATTTATTAATATTAATCCCACCGTTAAAAAACTTAACACCATTAACTTTTTAATGACATAATTATTTTAATTTTTATTGGACCTCCTGCCACATCATCATTTTCATCCTCATTGAGAAAATATGATAATCTCCATCATGATCGCTCACATTCCCTTCGCCCAGAACTGAAACTCCCATGCCGTCATTCCACCATCAAAAAATTCCACTAGTTTCTTTCATCCGCATTCTTTAACGCTCTCACTCCGTTTCCCACCCCAAACCCTAGCCCAATCGGGTACCCATAACAGACATTGAAATCCGAACCAATCTTATCCTTCAATTCATGGCTCTCCTGAATCAATTTAGAATCCCCCATGATACTATCAATCCCCTGTTCAATATCCTCGTTAAGAATTGAACAATATCGAAATCATCAAGACACCCATCGCTCACTCACCCGATTTGGCATCCCCTAAAACCCGACCTGAACTTGCGATCTTTAAATCGGGTAAAAAATAGGGTTTGTTCATAAATCGACGCCGGAGAAGAAACCCGGAGTCCTCAGTGAATAATTCCGGTGGCTCATCGGGTAAAAAACAGGGTTTGTTCATAAATCGACGGCGGAGGAGAAACCCGGAGTCCTCAGTGAATAATTCCGGTGGCTTGTTGAAAAAATTATCATGGTGTTTGGTGAATTTGGGTAGATTAGTGGTTCTTGAGAGGTGTTTGATTTTGAAGATACTGGGGGGAGGCTATTGAAAGCAGAGAAGCAGCTTCGTTGTAAGTTTGATTTGGTTTTTTTTCTTTTTTGAGTGGGAATTGTTGTTTGAGAATTGTTGGATTCTGATAAGGTTGGAGATGAAGATAATGGGCATCAGCGATCGATTATTATATTTCAATCTATAGTGATTGATTATTATACTTTTAATTTACATTGCAAACTCTCGAAAACATGTATGGAATCAAACTTTCCAACCATCAATTATAATGATACAGTTTCAAGGGTGTCGGAAGTTGCCGAGCTCGGTGGATGCCGTCGGGTGTGGCTGGCTCTCATTCTCTTGCGGGTCTCTCTCTCAAACGACATATGGGACGTTTCATCGGAGTTGTGGAGGTTTCCGGCGACAATGGGATTCACGGTAGAGGAGGCTAAAATGGGAGGTGATTTTAACCAAATTTTGACTTGATTTTGCCATGTGTAATTTATAAGGGGTTAAAAAAAAGAAATAAATAAATAAATATCCACATCAGACGCCATGTCATCAAAAAGTTAACGGTGTTAAGTTTTTTAACGGCGGGATCAATATCAATAAATAGGTTGAAAGTTGGGACCATTGAGAGTGATTTTTAAATGTGGGATTATTGTTGGCCAACACCCAAAAGTTGGGATTATTAAAATCCAATTTTCCAAACATTTATATCTACGATCAGACGAATAAATTAAATTTCAGTGAATGTAGTCAACTAGACGAGGCTTTGATGAGAACATGAAGCCATGGAAAAAATGCTCTCCTCAAAGTATTACATTTTAATTTCCCAATTTAATTTGGTCAAAGACCTCTAATTATGTTTCTTTTAACAGCAAATTTGAATCACTGGTGAGTCACTGGCACCACCCGATCATCTCCATTTCTTATTAGGGGAAACTCGCCATAGGTGAGAACCCAAACCCCATTTTCTTGTCACAAGTGAGATTTGATCCAAGATCTCCCATTTTTACCTCAACCACTTGAGCTAAGGATCATTAGTTCCAATAATGTTATTAGTATTGTTCTTCACCTTAGTCCATGGTGGTCTATCTGGGCAACCATCGGAATCAATTTTGGTTAGGGAAGAGTTTGAATTTCAGTCAACAAATGAGATTTGGGAAACAAAAAGGGTAATGTTGGTTTTTATGGGCAAAAATGCCTACTCTATTCTAATATTTTATATGGGTGGAAATGCTCACTCTATTCTAGTATACGATGTGGATCATTCATATCCCATTTCCATAACCAAGCCCATCTTGAATTTTTTTTAACAGTAAAAATCTATATACACACCAAATACATCACTGTCAGGGTTTGAACCCGTAACCTCCAACTAAGATGACAAAACCTCTACCAAGTAGGCTAGTAGTCCCACATTGGCTCCATCTTGAAATTTTAATTATAAGAAAATCACTTAAATAACCACGCCATTTCATTCCTCATTCGCTGCTACATCCCCACACCCACATCCCATTCATCATCTTCAGTAAAACTTATTTGTTGCCGATTTGTAGACATATATAAATAAAATCTAGATGATTCATAACTGTGAATGTTTATATGAAATCATAACTTTTATCATTGTCCTACAGAAGACATGGGTTTTAAAGAAATGTAAAACGAGCTTGTAGAATTTCAAATGGTCATTCAACACGTTTTCTTACTACCTTTTTTTTGTTGAGTGAAGAACTTGTGCTTTGAAAGTTATGGAGAATTTGTTGACTTAAAGGCCCGTGAAAGATATATGTCATTAGTGAGATAATATGTCATATTATAATCCCGACTATTCACAACGTAACTCACATTTTGTGCTTGAGCTGACAATGCATTATCAAAAGGAGGAGATCAATGGAGAACGTAAATGTCACGAACCTGGTGTTTCGAATAATGTGTTCCATATCGATCGATCATACTATTCAACAACTTCTAAAATGATTGTTCGTTTGCCACTTCTACCTACATATTGTCTAACCTAAGTGGTGGACCATTTTTCCATTATTATTGCAATGTCGTTAATGTTGTTTATTTTTTCCTAAAATCCTTGTTCTTCCCCAACATGGAGTAACCTTGCCAAATCATTTCATTGGGCTTTCTAAGGTACTCTTCTCTTGGAGCATGAAAATACTGCTATAAACTTTGTAAGAGCATTCCTTGTTAGAGTTTTACTCATTCTCAAATATTCATATTGTGCATCTAAAGAAGTCCCATACGCCTACATCTGTATATAGCACTAGTACATTTCTGCAATGGTGAAAGACGTTTACATGTGCAATTACGTATTTGTTAAATATATGTCATTGTAGTAACATCAGCTACCATACAAAGCAATAATGGTTTTTTGCATATGAAATTCATTCCGAAAGGTTGCTTGATCATACATTAAGTTGTCAGCAAAAAAAGTAGTCTTCATCAAACATTTCTCACTTATCTCATGCTACCGATCACAATACCTCCTTGTTCTAGGCGGAGTATGATCATATGTGGCATTCTTACGAGTAATTCATCGATGATATTACCAGCTTATCGGTTTCCTTGAAAAATTCATGCTTTCTGCTAACCTTGTGTGAGTTTTCATTATGAGACTTTTTACAAAAAGATTAGAATTGAGGAGTTCTGATTGGATAAGAAAGTATGTTTGTTGGATCGAGGTTAGTACCAACTAACCTATCAAGTTACTTGAAGGTATCAAACAAGAAAGGCGGAATCAGACTTGTTTGTGTTTGAGTAAAGATGCTTTTAATCGGTGAATGTAACTAATAAACAAGAAGTAAAGTAGTTGAACACAAGAAATAAATTCCAAGCACTACAATATTATTACTTCTCCAATGTTTACAAAGAGTTACAGCTGATGAACTTGAAAGAACCGATCAACAATAAACAAGAGAAATACAAGTAATATATATAGTGCAAGGAGGAAATAAAAGATATTATTTTATTTCCATTTAGCTACTAGGCTAAATAAACTAATCATATCTACTCCAAAAGTTGTTGTACTATCACGCATGGGTGTAGTGAACAGTTGAGCAACTCTATCGGTGAACAGAGTAAAGCGTGGCAAAGTGAACTACTCTCTGTCAGCTTTTCTGCATTGGAACTTGAACCGAGAGAGAAGTCAAACTTTAAGAGTAACATAGGGAGAGTTCCGGAGGAACTACTTGGAGAACCAGAAGTTCCGGAGGAACTTCCTTCGGAATTCTGACTTAGAGAATTTCAGCCAAACTGAACATTCCCAATAGACTCCCCCTAAGATGTTGCTACCAAAAACTGTTCTTGTTTCTGATTCTTCTCTATGCTTTGACTTGAGCTCTACCACAACCCTTACAGCTTGTAAACAAAGCTGCGAGTGCCAGCTATGTTCATGATATCCTTCTGATATAAGCTATCCCATTCACTCAACAACAACTTCTGTTTCTTGATCACTTCCCCATTGCTCAAGAAGTAGTAGTACATATCTTCCTTCTTGTGTACCTCAATCTTTATGATGTTAGGATGAGGATTGACATTTGGGTTACGGGTCTCAGAAGATTCAGACTCTTCCTCTGATTCACTAACCACTATCTTCTTCCTTTTTGCTGTAGACTTCTTTCTTGCAGCCATAGACTTCTTTCTTCCTGAAAAGGTGAGCTTAATGGGTGGAATATCTGAAGGTTGCTGGGATGAGGATTCTGTCTCAGGTTGTGTAGGCTTTGGATTTTTAGGAGGTGATGATGATTGTGGAGATGGAATTGGCTGGTTAGAAGTTTTGAATGTGGAAGCTGTAGGTTGTGATGAGGTGGTGAAGGGTTGAGATGATGAGAGATGAGGATCAGAGACATTGTCAAACATTTCTTTGACAATGTTGATCCTAGGCTTCTTTTGTTTTGCAACTGAGGCAGGAGCTTTTCTCTTTTTCTGTTTTAGGTAACTGAGACCTCCAGGATGTAAAGAATCGAAAAGAGCATACATACCTAGTGGCTTCTTCTCACCAGGGACTCTTTCCTTCTCAATTTGACTTTATCTGATGACATCATAGTCCTGTCTTAGTCTAGGCAGTTTGCAAGAGTTGATTCTTTTGGGGTTCTCCATCATAATTTCCTTGAAGTACTACCTGTGAATCAGCAGGTCATCTTCCTCAGATAATTTTTGATATTTGGTACCCTGCTTCTCTTGTGCCTTCTCCTGCTCAAAAGCATAATCAACAAATCTCTTAACATTCATCTCTTTGGCTTGATCTGCTCGGATGGCTAAGACCATATACATCCAGTTTATTAGGTCATCACCCTTCATCTCATCAACCCATGCATCAGTGAAACACTCCTTGCTTTTGAGCATCACACTGAACTGAGCTAGGAAAATCTTGTTGTCTTCAGTCTTCTTCATCTAAATTTTCCTATACTCATTTCCTAAGACCCTTCTGTATTTTTCAACCTTGTCTGAAAGACCTTGCTGCCCATCTTTAGCAATTCTTTCTTCTATGTACAGATCAGATCTTCTCTTAGCTCCATTGATGAAGAACATCAGATCGGCATTGTTTACAACATACTCATAAATGCCTCCTTCTATGAGTAGTCGTTTCTGTTCCTCAAACAATGCACTATCTTTCTGTTCTTGAAATTTCTTTTGAATATCAGCATTTTCCTTTTCCAGTTGATCAATCAAAGCCTTTGTGGCAGGATCCATATCATCATCTTGGCCTCCTGTGCTTTGATCATCATTCTCCATGTCAGTGAAACCAGAAATGGTTCTCTCATCAAGAGAATCATCATCGGCAACCTTTGGATCTTCATGAAGTGAAGTTGCAGCACTGGGACTGGCTTCCGAGGTAACTTGCTCAGGAATAGTCTTAGTGCCAAGTTCCGAAGTAACCACCTTGGACTGTCTTCCGAGACAATTTGTTCCGGAATAGTCTTAGGCAATTTCTCAGGAGCAACTTCCGAAGTAACTTCCTTTAGAATAGCCTTAGTTGTAAGGGGTTCGTTCGGAGTAACTTCCTTCGGAATTTCCTCAGCAGTGATTGGCTCCTCCGGAGTAACATCCTTTGGAGTTTCATCAGTGGAAATTAATTCCTCCGGAATAACTTCCTTTGGAATTTCTTCAGTTGTAACTTTTGCCGATGAAGATGTGGGATTGTGCAAGTTGAGAAGTGCTTCAGTAACTTTAATATCAAGGAGATCCACATCTTTTCCTAGTTCACTCTCAGATTCGTCAATCTGTTCATCACCTTTGTCTTCTCCTTCAGCCTCAAACTGATCTTGACCTATTTAAAGATACTCTTGCTCTGACCATATACACATCAGTCAGGTAGTTCCTTACATCTCCAATGTTATGAGGATGAGCACCTGAAGCTGCCATCACAAATCTCAGGAACTCCATATGATTGACCTTGCACTCTTCAGGTGCTACCTGCATCAGTTGATCCATGTGAACATTAAGCAAACCTTCAATTGGGTTGAAGGGCTTAATTCCACAGATCTTGAATAGTTTCTTCTTCATATTCTCAGGTAATCTCTCAGTTGGATCAAAGTCAATTTCACTCGAGCTTGAAAAGTCTTCAGTAGGTTTTGTTTCAGCAGAAATCTTCTGATAAGGTGTTGAGGAACTACCTTTCTCCCCCTTTTTGGTAGCAACAGCTTCACTAGTTGGGTTTGATGCACTAGCCTTCTCCAACTTAAGCCTACTAATCAAGATATCCTGCTCTTGGACTGTTTGAAGCAGGGACTACATTTGTTTCTGCAGGTCAGTTTGCTTGGCCGTCAATTCATTTAGTAAAGCACTGCCCTCAACTGATTTCTCAGTATCCTTGGGCGAAGAAGAGCCATCAAGCCTAGCTTGATCATGCTCAGCACCCTGGTTTTCTTGGCGCATGGGATTCCCTGCAGGCACAGTTGTGGCCTCAGGTTCCATTGCTTGTTCCTGTGGTACAAACTGGTTGCTGGTTGCCACAGATTGGGTCTTAGAGATGTTACTACTGTCCAATTGTTCCAGTGGGGAACCAATTGTAGTAGCAGCCCTTTCTATATGAACATCTTCATCATTCCTGATGTTCAACTCCTTAGGGGTGAATGGGGTTTAGGAGAAACATGATCAATATCCATCAAATCATCTCCATGATGTGAGGTTGATGAGAAGAGATTCTCATTTGGATTTGGATCATCTTCTGCTTCATTCACAGGTAAATCTAGGTTTAGGTCTATGGAGGTGAACAAAGGGGATGAGGGTTGTGCATCCAATCTGATAGAAGATGAGGTCTCAAGTGAGAGATCATCCACAATGTGGCTAAACCCTTAGCTTTGAAATTGAGCAGACAGTGGGTCATGCTCAAGGTTCTCAAGTTGGGTGGGTTTGGGAGACACAGGTGGAGTAGACCCTGTTTCCATGTCAACAACTTTTGTATGAGTAGGTGAGGAAGTGGAGGTGGAAGTTTTTGAGTGCTTGACCCTCTTTCTTTTGTAAGTTAAGGTTTGATCAGTGTTTTTGTCAAGAGGGTCAGTTTCAGGTGTGGGCTCAACAACTGATGGTGCAGGTTCAGTGTTGTCACCTGGAGCAACATGCTCAGTTGGTTCTTGAGCCTCAACTGCTTGTTCTTGCACATTTTGTACAGGAACAATTCTTGGTTCTGGTAGTGGATGGTCATTTTCCACACCAAGACAGTTGGCAATTGCAGTTTTTGAAAGTAGGTATGAAAAGATTTTTTCAGTTAAGTGTTTCTGGTGAAAAATTGTGCCAGCTCTTGGGATATCAGGGAATTGTGTATCCAAAATGTGTTGTAAAAACCTTGGATACATGTTAAAAAGTTTTGTACAATTTTCCCTGAGCCCATCAAAAATCATATTTGAGAAGTTAAAACATTCTCCCCTGATCACTGCATGAAGAGCAGTTGCTTAAACTTCACCAAGTTCTTCATGTGATCGTCTTGGCGTCAGGCATACAAGCAAGGTGTGAGCAAGAAATCTCCAGACTGGTGGAAGATGGCATTTCTTCACCGTCTTGCTCCTGGGGTTTCCACTATAGCCTATGCCCATCAAGGTGAATTGGTACTCTTCATTAGTGACTGTGAAGATACCATCTTCATCTTGTAACTTCAACAGACTTCTGATCATGGCTTCAGTAATGTAAACATCTCTTCCATGTACCTTACTTTCCAATTGCATAACTTGCTCGCCGTTTTCATCACGGGCACCCACTTCTGCGTTAACCCAGAACTGTGAAATCGTTTCATCATAGATGATTGGACTTAGAGTCAAGGCAAAGTGTAGTTCTGACGCAGTCAGAAAGTCTATCATCCCGTCAAACGAAGCCGACTTCTGTGATTTCTCCAAATAGGCTCTTTGATTGTGCTCGTTGTGAAACGCGGATGCTGCCATTGCTCTGTGTTGAGTGATTTCTTCGGTAATCGAGAGGAGTTTGGATGAAATTGAGTAAGAAGCGAGAGCGATTTCAGGGTTTTTGGGAATTTAGGGCTTGTGAACGAAGTGTATTCTCTGGAAGTGACAGTTAAAGGAAGAGGAGAGAGGGAATTAACGGTAACGTGAAGGATGGAGTTAGTGGGTCCAGCAGTTAACCGTCACTATTAACGCAATGTTCGTTTGTATGGTACAACAATGAAATAACTGTAAAGGGTCTCACTTAATCCAAAAAGAGATTAAATCTTCATTAAAGTTCCCTCAGAACTTTTCCTTCGGAACAAACTTGTTCCCTCGTAAGAGTAAAGTTCCCTCGGAACTTCTTCCCTTTGAGTTTTTCTCCTCAATTCTCATGAAAAACTTCCATAGGAAGTTCTCTCAGAGATTTAGATTACTCCGGAATTCCCTGAAACACTTAGAAAACACTTGAGACAAATTAGAAACCTTAGAGAGTTCCCTCAGAACATCTCTTATGAAGGACGTTTCTTCAGGAGTAAGTTCCCTTGGAACTTTTCCTTAGGAACAAACTTGTTCCCTCGGAAGAGTGAAGTTTCCTCGGAACTTACTTAGGAATGTCAAAACACATTAGAAAATCTCATAACTTGACAAATTTAGCAAATTTCTGTGCAGTTTAAGTTATGAACACATTTCTTTGAAATTTTCAGAGAATTTTCTTGTTTTAGAAGAGGTGGATTACACACAAAAGCACTAAAGGAAACATAAAAGTATGTACAGAAAGTAACAATTGACAGTAAAAGTTAACCAAAGTTCATCATCCCAATAGCGGTGATAAGAAAGAAGAACCTTGCCTCATCAAATGCCTTTGTGAAAAGGTCAGCTAATTGAAGATCAGTATGAACTTTGTGTAACATAATCAATTTCTTTTCTGCACAGTCTCTAATAAAATGGTACCTTATCTCAATGTGCTTTGTCTTTGAGTGCTTCACAGGATTGTTGGTGATGGAAATGGGACCGGTATTGTCTGCATACATAGGAGTTTCTAGAAATGTGATTCCATAATCCAACATTTGATTTTGAATCCATAGCACTTGACCACAGCAGCTTGAAGCAGCAATGTACTCAGCTTCAGCAGTTGATGTAGAAACACAGGTTTGTTTCTTGCACTGCCATGATACAAGCCTATTTCCTAAAAATTGACATCCTCCTGATGTTGATTTCTTATCCAAGTAGCAGCCACCATAATCACTGTCAGTGTAGGAAACAAGAGAAAAGTCATTATTCTTTGCATACCACAACCGCAGTTTTGGTTGTCCCTTGAGATATTTGAATAGTCTCTTTATTGCCTTCATGTGGGATTCTTTGGGAGCAGACTGATATCTAGAGCATAAGCATACACTGAACATAATATCAGGCCTACTTGCAGTTAAGTACATTAGTGAACCAATCATTGCTTTGTAAGTGTGCTGATCAACAGTTTCACTCTCTGACTCTGAATTCAGATTGTGTGATGTTGAGATAGGAGTTTTTACAGAAGAGGAAGATAGCATATAAAACCTCTTTAGCATATCTTGAATATATTTGGACTGGTTCAAGAAGATGCCCTCTGCAGTTTGCTTAACTTGGAGACCCAGAAAGAAATTAAGTTCACCTATTGAACTCATTTCAAATTGATCTTGCATCAGGGTCTCAAAATCCTTGCACAACTTAGGATTGGTTGACCCAAAGATGATATCATCCACATATATCTGAACAAGTAACTTGTCTTTTCCAACTTTTCTGATGAAGAGAGTTTTATCAATAGCTCCTCTCCTGTAACCATGGCCAAGCAGGTAGTTTGAGAGTGTCTCATACCAAGTTCTTGGTGCTTTCTTGAGGCCATAGAGAGCTTTGATCAGCTTGCACACCTTGTTAGGATGGTGTGGGTCTTCAAACCCTGGTGGTTGACAGACATAAACTTCTTCCTTCCGTTTTCCATAGAGAAAAGCACTTTTGACATCCATCTGATAAACTGTGAAGTTCTTGTAAGCTGCATAGGCAAGGAAAATTCTGTTTGCCTCTAATTTTGCAACAGGAGCAAAAACCTCATCATAGTCTATCCCTTCTTCTTGAGCATATCCTTGAACAACAAGCCTAGCTTTGTTCTTGATGACAATTCCTCTTTCATCCTTTTTGTTTCTAAAAACCCAAATTGTTCCAATTGGTTGAGCATCCTCAGGAAGATCAACCAGTTCCCAAACCTGCTGTTTGTTGATTTGGAACAATTCTTCTTGCATAGCTTCAATACAGTGATTGTCTTTCAGTGCTTGCTCAACTTTCTTTGGTTCTTTTTGGGATAGGAAGCATGCAAACAAGCAGATATTTGCATCAACAGCTGATTTGCTTCTTGTAAGAACAGGAGCAGTCACATCACCAATCACATTCTCAATTGGATGAGTTTTGCTGACATTTGTATTCTGAAAACTTGGGAATTCATGACTCTGAACTTGCCTAGTAGATGGAATAATTGGGGGCAGGTGAATATTAAGCTCAATTCCTGGTTATCTTTGTGAAGGAGGTAAATTTGATGTAGTTGCAGCAGAACCATGTTGATCACTCGTGTTGTTAGCAGAGTTGATGTTCTCTTCATGAGATGAGTCAGCGAAATTTGACTCATGAGAACCATCATGATCATCATATTGGTTATCATTTGGAAAATGCTGCACACTCCCATCATCACTTGTATGTGAGACACATCCTTCACCTTGTGATTGTGAATTACTTGACTCAGTTTCAACCAAGTTCACTGGAGTGGGATCAGTAACTTGTTGAATTGCAGCAGTTGGCTTGGTAGGTGGTTTGTAAGGTTGTGTGCTGACAGAGGAGTAGAAATAACCATAGTTGCAGTTATCCTTCTTTGCCTTTGAGTTCTCCCCCCTGAGACTGCACATACTCACTAAAAGACTTATCAACAGTAAAGTTGAAAGCATTGGTTAGTGAATCAATATCAAATAACCATGAGGGTTCAGAACTAAACCTATTTGTAGATTTTTCATTGAAAAACACATTTATTGACTCCTCAATAATTTTAGTTCTGAGATTGTATACTCTGTATGCCTTAGCAATACCAGAGTATCCAACCATGTAGCCATCATCTGCCTTTTCAGCAAACTTAGCTAAATTCTCATTGGTTATTAATATTGTAACAGGACAGCCAAATACTTTGAGAAAATGGATGCTTGGTTTCCTTTTTCTCCAAAGCTCATATGGTGTCTTGTTCTTACCTTTTACCACAAGCACCCTGTTCTGAACATAGCAGGCAGTGTTCACTGCTTCTGCCCAGAAAGTTACAGGGAGCTTAGACTCAGCTAACATTGATCTAGCAGCCTGAATTAGTGTTCTATTTATCCTCTCAGCAACCCTATTTTGCTGAGGAGTCCTAGTAGCACTGAACTGCCTAGATATCCCCTTTTCTTCACAAAAAGAATTTAAAACATGATTTTTAAATTCAGTACCATTGTCACATCTAATTGTTTTGACT
Source organism: Deinandra increscens subsp. villosa (assembly GCA_039602395.1). Lineage (NCBI taxonomy): Eukaryota > Viridiplantae > Streptophyta > Magnoliopsida > Asterales > Asteraceae > Deinandra > Deinandra increscens. The sequence goes on along the minus strand of JBCNJP010000024.1, from coordinate 12,986,289 downwards.
TTGAAATTTGACTGATTTTCAAGTTGTAAGATTAAAGCTTTTAGAGTTTCAGGTGTTTCATCCTTAGTTCTTAGGAAGAAAACCCATGTGTATCTTGAAAAATCATTGGTTATAACAAAACAATAAGATTTATTTCCCAAACTCATTACCCTTGTAGGACCAAAAAGATCCATATGCAGCAATTCTAAGGGTTGAGAAATTGAGTTTTCAGATTTGGACTTATGAGAAGACTTGTGCTGTTTACCTTCTAGACAAGCAGTATAGTGTTCATTACAGTTAAAATGTTTCTTTGGTAAACCATTAACCAACCCTAAATTAACAAGTTTGTTCAAGGTTTTGTAATTAACATGTACAAGTCTCCTGTGCCATAGGTCAGACTCATCAATAGAAGCTTTTGATATCAGACAAGTGTTACCATCATTTGATTTAGCACTTGCCATATCAAGTAAGTACAAGCCATCATGTCTTTTTGCTTTAATTAAAATCATTCCAGCAGGAATTTTGAAACCAGGCTTAAGTACTAAAGCTTCTTCATCATTAAACAGAACATTCATGTTCTTATCACAAATTTGTGATACACTCAACAGATTAAAATTCAGAACATTGACAAGACTTACTTTGTCAAGAGTAAAATTTCCATTTGATACATTACCCAGTGCTGTAATGTACCCTTCATTGCTTCCAAAAGCAACGGGACCTCCATCATATATTTTTGTATTTTCTAGAAGATTTTTATTACCTGTCATGTGACTGGAGCAACCACTATCTACAACCCAAACATTTGCTTGAGATTTAATAGGTAGCCCCTACACAGGTAAACCACATGGTTAGTTGGAGTATGGGACCCAAGCCTTTGTGGTCTTGGGTCTTCGCATGGCATCATTATAAGTGTATTTTCTCAAAACAAGCTGATTAGGACCATGGTTCTCAGAAATAAGTTCATCATGTTCTAAAAGATTAGCCCTTTTATCATTTACACTCCTGTTGTAACTTTGCCATTTGGGAAAACCATGTTTCTTAATAAAAGCCATCTTTTCCCAGTATTTTCTGTTGCTTCTCCGTTTTGCATTTTCAAATTTTGGTTGAGAGGCAACATTGGGAATTTCAGTATGTGAGAACTGAGTTCCATAGGAACTCACTTGAGCAGGATGGTTATGCACATCATACTATTCAAAAACTTGTTTTCTTTCACGAGGAGCAGATTTAGCTCGTGAACCACCTTGGTAAAAGGGATGGAGTTGATTTAAATACTCAGTAGGTTGAAATTCAGGTCTTTGTTTTGAAGGTTTTGCAGACCTGTTGTTATTGAAATGTTCCGAGGGAACTGTACTTCTTCCGGAGGAATGTTCTCCCGGAAGAAATGAAGTTCCTGCGGAATTTTGTTCCCTTTGAAAATTGTTTCTTTTAACTTGTGAGAAGCTGCTATTCTTCTCATTTCCAACCCAAACTTTCCGAGTTTCACCAAATTCCCTTTGATCACCCTGTGATCTTCTTGGTGACACTTTCCTGTTATCCTTTTGATTCTTTGCATTGAACAGATTTTAATCTCTCTTTGGAGAATGTTAGAATTGTTAATTATCTATTTGAAAGGATTGAAGGAACAATGTATAGCAACATGTCCCATTTCACCACAAATTATGCATTCTCTCACTGAGTTGTGTGTTTTTTTGCGTTTTGGTGACACTTGATTGAAAACAGGTTTTGAAATTTTCAAATTTTCAACCTCAGCAGAAATGCTGGTTGATGTTGTTGTGACATAAGTAAAAACCTATGTAATTTTCAATCTGTATGTCATCATTCTTTTTCACACATTCAATTTCATTGGATAGGTCCTCAATTATAGGACCATTTTCCTTTGGGGTCAGTTTTCAAGGAAACATTTGTTTCCTTGTTGGGTGGAGTTAAAAGGCTAGTATAAGAATCAGGATTCTCCACTGTCCTGAATGATACCCTTCCCTTCCCATTTGTGTGTTCATGCCATAACTTTTGTGCTTTTTCACTAGTAATCTGAAACTTATCAGCATTGCTTATGGCTTCTCTCAGTTGATCTTTTAGGGTTTGAATATCTAGCACATATTCCTCATTTTGTTTCTGTGAAATTTTCAGTTGTGCTACAACATCATCCATTTGTGTTATAAAATCAGTTTGTTGATGTTTCAAAAGCCCTATAGTTTGTTTCGGTTCATCAGTTTTGGTTGAATAAGCTATATCTGCTCTTTTTGAGTACTCTTTCAATTCATTTAAATTTGTAATTTCTTAAATTAGAGACAAATTATGCTTCTTATAACTTTTAACCAGTTCAATACACTTAGGTGTACACAACACCTTTTCAAGTTCAGTTGAGGAGTTTGAGTTTACCTCTGCAATTGCAGGTGAAGAACCACTGGCCATCAAGGCATGGTTAGTTGGAGCAAACTCACTCATCACATCCTCCCAGTCAACAAACCCTGTTTGGTTTGCAACAGCAGCAGTTGCTTGACTTTGGTTGAAAGCAGGTTTTGGTGGAGTTGGGCCTGAGGAAGAGCTTGGCTTGGTGTATTCTGGTTTCTTTTGAGCATTGTACCCACCATCTCTTCTTGGCTGAGAACACTCCCTGGCAAAATGTCCTAACTGATGACAGTTGTAACATTTGACTTTTGACTTGTCAAGCCCTATGGGAGCATTCTTGGCTCCATTGTACTTTCTTCCAGTTCTTTTGTAGAACCTTTGTGCCCTCCGTGACACCATGGCAAGCTGGGTTGTGATGTCAATCTCCTCTAGATCATATGCACTTATGCATTCAAGATATGATCTAATGAACCCTGTATAAGAACTGTTAGCAACATTTTCCAAAGTTTTGAAGGTATGAAACTTCATGTCCTTTATGAGACTCGGTAAAGGATATATGTGATTCATGATCATAATAGTTCTCTGAGTGAGCAGTGATGAGAGCCAAAGTGCTTTTTGAAGATGATGTTTGGTTAGATGTTACACCAGACTTCTCATTCATCTCCATCTCATGTGCACTCAGCATCCCATAGAGATCTCCTAGCTTCAAAGTTTTGAGATCCTTGTTATATTTTATACTAACTGTATAGACAGTCCAAACTTCAGGTAAAGATCTTAAAAATTTCCTGATTATATCAGCATTTTCTATTTTGACATCTACACCTTTCAGTTCATCTATTAGTTTCACATATCTCAAATATTGCTCAGACATGGTTTCACCTCTCTTATGAGAAAAGTTTTCATATATTTGTTTCAAAACATCTTTCTTATTCTCCTTAACCTCATATGTCCCCTCATACATTTCAATAAGAGCTTTCCAAAGATCATGTGCAGTTTTGCATCTCTTAAAGCCAATGAGTATGGAATTAGGGAGAGCTGCCTGGAGTGCCCACAAAGCTTTGTAGTCACATTCACAGGTCTTATGGTCATCCTCAGAATAATTCTCATACGTTTTGACAAGGTCAACACTTGGTTGAGTTACAAATTTGGTTGTAATGACCTATGGTCCTGAGTTAATGGAGTTCCACATTTTATAGTCAGTGTTTTTACAGAAAATCTCCATTCTAAGTTTCTAGGTGTCAAAGTCATCAAGAGTAAATGTGGGTGGTTTGTTAGTGCTGCCATTCCTTAGTTCACTCATTTTCAGAGATCAAGAATCGACACAGTCTTATCTAAAGCAAACAGAAACACCTTCGAGTAAGAATAGTTTTTGAAAATTCTTTAAAACTTGTAAACACAAGAGCTAAAGCTCTGATACCACTTGTTGGATCGAGGTTAGTACCAACTAACCTATCAAGTTACTTGAAGGTATCAAACAAGAAAGGCGGAATCAGACTTGTTTGTTTTTAAGTAAAGATGCTTTTAATCGGTGAATGTAACTAATAAACAAGTAAAGTAGTTGAACACAATAAATAAATTCCAAGCACTACAATATTATTACTTCTCCAATGTTTACAAGGAGTTTCAGCTGATGAACTTGAAAGAACCAATCAACAATAAACAAGAGAAATACAAGTAATATATATAGTGCAAGGAGGAAATAAAAGATATTATTTTATTTCCATTTAGCTACTAGGCTAAATAAACTAATCATATCTACTCCAAAAGTTGTTGTACTATCACGCACGGGTGCAGTGAACAGTTGAGCAACTCTATCGGTGAACAGAGTAAAGCGTGGCAAAGTGAACTACTCTCTGTCAGCTTTTCTACATTGGAACTTGAACCGAGAGAGAAGTCAAACTTCCAGAGTAACATAGGGGGAGTTCCGGAGGAACTACTTAGAGAACCAGAAGTTCCGGAGGAACTTCTTTCGGAATTCTGACTTAGAGAATTTCAGCCAAACCGAACATTCCCAACAATGTTAATTCCACACTCTATTTATACAAGAAAAATAACGATTTTTTGATATTCTAATACAAAGATAATGTTAGATTATTCCATCTAAATACAAATCCAAACATCCAATACTAAAATGTTAACCAATGAAAAATGAAGACAACGTTAAATTTACTAGATAATCCACTAAGATCTTACACACACATGAAAAACAAAAATAGATAATCAAATATCTTATACATGCATTAAAAACAAGCTGAAAATAAAACAAACACTAAACTAGGTTCATTTTTTTATACAACTTAAACATTAGAAAAAGTTTCTCGTTTTCTGCACACGACAAGTTCACCTTTGTAAAATTTTGTTAAGATGGAGAAGTTATATTTTCTATGGAGAAGTTAATCAATCGTATTCATTGAGAGGAATTTACAACCATATATAACGGTAATTACAACAATCAAAGGCCCTAACTAAGGAAAGATTGACAATACAAACTAAGCAATTATATACAAAAATACAATCTATTAAAATATAAGATCCTGTGAATCATGTGGTGTTAAAACGCCCCGGCAAGATAGAGGATCCATCAGAGACACCTATCTTGGAGCGGTTTTATAGAAAAGGAGCCCGAGAGAGTGGCTTAGTGAGCATATCCGCGAGCTGATCTCAAGAATGCACATGAAGAACTCGAAGAGAGCCAGCTGCAACCTGTTCACGAACAATATGATAATCAAGGGCTACATGTTTCATCCGGGAATGGAAAACCGGGTTAGCACATAAATATGTAGCACCAGTATTGTCACAAAATAATGTCGGAGTTGAATCGATGGTAACCCCAAGTTCACGTAACAGATTTTGTAACCATAAGAGTTCCACCGAGGCGTTTGCAATCGCCTTATACTCTGCCTCGGTCGAAGAAAGAGAGACCGAATTCTGTCTTGTAGATTTCCAAGAGACAATGTTGGAGCCGAGATACAGAAGATAGGCCGTGGTGGACCGTCCCGCGTCATTTACACCACCCCAATCCGAGTCAGAGAATACCCAGAGCGTGAGAGGTGAACGGCGATTTAAGAAGATACCATGATGAATTGTACCTTTAAGGTAACGAAGGACATGTTTGAGAGCCTGCCAGTGGGTCTGGCGAGGAGAATGCATGAATTGAGAGAGCTTGTTTATAACAAAGGAAATATCGGGTCGAGTGAATGCCAGATATTGGAGAGACCCCACAAGTTTGCGTTATTCAGTGGCATCAACTGAAGGTGACGGATCATTTAGTACCAGTGGGTCACTAGCACTCAGAGGGGTAGTAACATCCTTGGCTCCGTCCATATGAAGCTGATGAAGAATGTCGGTTATGTGACGGTGTTGAGACAGAAACAAACCATCAGGATGGGAAATCACTTCAACGCCAAGAAAGTGATGAAGAGAGCCAAGGTCCTTGACTGAAAAGCGAGAGCTGATAGCTGTGTCAAACTTGTCAAGGAAAGTATTGTTATTTCCTGTGAGGACAATGTCATCCACATAAACCATGAAATAACAAGAAACGCCAGATTGGTTATAAATAAACAAGGAGGCATCAGCCATGGACTTTTTGAAGCCAAGTTGGAGCAAAAAATTTCGAAGCTCCATATACCAAGCATGAGGTGCTTGTTTTAACCCGTACAATGATTTCTTCAGTTTGAAAATGTGGTCGGGAAACCGAGAATCATCATAGCCAGGCGGTTGAGTCATATATACATCTTCATGAAGAGTGCCATGAAGGAATGCATTGTTTACATCAAGTTGGCGAAGAGGCCAACCGTTAGAGAGAGCGATGGAAAGGATGGTTCGAGTAGTGACGGGTTTTGTAACTGGGCTGAACGTATCAAAGTAATCCTTCCCGTACTGTTGAAGGAAGCCCTTGGCCACAAGATGGGGTTTGTATTTTTCGATCGACCCGTCTGGTTTCCGTTTTATCCGGAAAACCCATTTTCAACCAATGGGAGAGTGAGATGCCGGAGGGATTAATTCCCATGTTTGATTTTGAATAAGCGCATTAAATTCGAGATCCATGGCGGTACACCACTGAGGATCTTTGAGTGCTTGATTGTAGGCGGATGGTTCAAGAGTGGAAGGTAAGGGATGAGCGGTAGTTGCGTTAACAAAATTAGGATTGAAATATTTTGGGTTTTGTTTTCGGTGACGAGTGGGATACCGAGGAGGAGATGGAGGAGATGTGGTAGTGGGAGAGGATTGAGAGGGTGAGTGCGAGTTTGTGGGAGTCTGCATGGAAGATGGAGAGGAGAAAGAAGAGGGAGAAGGGGACTTGGCGGTGGGAGAGGAGAGGGGGGTAGACTGATCGGGTGGAGCATAAGAGTTGGAGGGAGTGGGAGTGACATGTGGGCCGGTATTTTGTAGAGGAGAGGTGGGGTTTGTTTGGGCCGTGGACTGGGCCAGTGAGGGAGGAGTTGGGCTGGTTTGAGTGTGCGATGGAACAGAAGGTGTGGGCAAGATCGAAGAAGGGTGGGACGGTTGGACAGAAGGGGATAGAGAGATGTCATGATTTTTTGTGGGAGGTGAAGGACTTGTGGAGGGAAAGTTAAGAAATTGGTCCACCGTAGGAACAATATTTTCATGCTCAAACGGAAATGATTCCTCAACAAATTGCACATGCCTTGAGTGGTAGAGGCGAGATGTGACGGGGTCAAAACATTTATAGGCCTACTTGGAGACGGAATAGCCAAGAAAAATGCATTTTATGGACCGTGGTTGGAGTTTCGACGTGACATAGGGACGTAGCCACGGGAAACAAAGACAACCAAAAGGCTTAAGTTTGTGGTATAAGGGTGGAGCATTGTAAAGATGCTAATAGGGAGTTTTGTTGTGGAGAATGGGCGTAGGAAGACGATTGATTAGGTAGACGGCAGTTTGGAAAGCGTGGGTCCAAAAGGTCACCGGGAGGTGAGCATGATGAAGGAGGGAGAGACCCGTTTTGACGATATGTCGATGTCGTCGTTCGGCAATTCCGTTTTGCTCCGACGTGAGTAGCGGAGTCGTAAAGTGGGATATACCATTTTGTTTAAGATACGGAAGGAGACCGATATATTCTCCACCATTGTCAGAAAACAACGAGATAAGTGGGGTTTTAAAAAGTTTCTCAACTAAAGTTTTAAATTGAGGAAATAATATGGCCAAATCGGATTTCTTTTTCATGGGATAGATCCATGTGTATTTGAAAAAATAATCCACAAAAATGACATAATATAAGAACCCATCATTGGATTTTGTAACAGGACCCCAAACATCTGAATAAATAAGTTCAAGTGGCTTGGTAACTTGAAACGAGTTTGTACCAAAAGGTAATTTATGACTTTTATTAAGAGAGCAAGCATCACAATGAAATGGAAAAGACGACATTTTATTAAAATCAACATCAAGTTGTTTGAGCAATAACTTGAGAATCTTTATTGAAGGGTGGCCAAATTTATGATGCCACGATAAAAGAGATGTGCTTGACTTGGAAGTGGAGTTGAGTTGAGGTAATCGACTGATAGCTTGAGTGGTTGCAAAGTAGACATCATCAATGTTCTTGTCCCGCATGAGTGGCGCACCGTGCGAAGGTCCTTCACAACAAAATAAGATGAGAAAAACTCAACAGAAACATTATTAGCTTTACATAATTTGGCAATAGAGATGAGATTGTTCCAAATTCCAGGAACAAGGAAAATATTATGAAGGTGTAAAGGACGAGTAGGAGTGGATAAGGAGGAGTGACCGGTATGGGAAATCGGAAGAGAGGAGCCGTTACCTGACACGATTTCATCGGGACCCCCATAGTCAGACAGGGTGTGGAACACATTCGGGTCCGAGGTGACATGGTGAGAGGCGCCGCTATCGAAATCCATGCATTTTGAGACGAGGATGATCGAGCACTGGAGTTGTTTATCACCGGGTTTGCTGATGAAGATTCATTGATGCTTATGTTGTGATTCTTGAGAAAACGCTTTAGCTTCCTACAATCACCTGTAGTATGACCTGGATTGGAACAAAAGTCACAAAAAAGGTTATTGTTGCCGTTGGAGATGGCAGCAAACCCGCCGAAGGGCCTGGAGGGCGGCTGGGCCGTGAGCCACCGAAATTGCGAGGTGAGCCGCGATTGTTGCTGTTGGGCCGTGGGTTGGAGGGGCACATAGGATACCGCTGGGCCTGGTTCACTGTAGTGATGGTTGGTGTAGAGACTGTGAGTGTCCTTTCGTGATCTAGAAGCTTGTCCAGGAGGTCAGGAAAGGTGATAGCGGTGTCTCTCATCTTTAGGGCCGCCGTAACATGAGCATAATCGTCACCTAGTTGATTGATGACATGGACAATGAGGTCTTCTTCAGAGACCGGACTTTGGGCTAAGGCTAAGTCGTTTGCGATGGTCTTCATCTCTTGCATGAAGGTAGTGATGGAACGAGTCCCGCGAGGGTTGTTGGAGAGCCGAGACTTGAGAGTGACGATACGAGAACGGGTCTTACTTACGTAACTCGCAGAGAGACTTTCAAAGGCTTGCGCGGAGGTGTTTGAAGAGGCAATCACATTTTGTATCTCTTTGGAACAACTACCGATGAGTGCACCAAGAAGGGTTTGGTCTTGGCGAAACCATGCAGTATATGTTGGATTGACCTTTGTGTCATCAGTGGAAAGGGTTTTTGAGGGGGGGGGGGTGTTGCGGTGCCATCGACGTAAGAGTCAAGAACAAGGCCAATGAGAGTGGCCATGACCTGATTACGCCAAACTGGGAAATTTTGAGGGGTAAGTTTGATGGGGAAGTGGGTGTGAGAAGTCACATTGATGATCTTGATCGATTCTGACATGGCTGCGAAGGGAAGGGGAATGCCGAGAGTGAGGGTGGCGGAGGTGGTATGGATCGCAGATGCTCAGAGGAGCTGTGAAGGCTGTGATACCATATGGAGAAGTGAATCAATCGTATTCATTGAGAGGAATTTACAACCATATATAATGGTAATTACAAATTAAGCAATTATATACAAAAATACAATCTATTAAAATAGAAGATCCTGTGAATCATGTGGTGTTAATATTTTCTTTAGATCCCTTTCTTCCTATTTGTGTTCTCTTTCTTTACTTTTTTGTTCTGTTCATTCTTTTTTCCCCTTTGTTGCTCTAACTTGATTTTTTTTCATGACTTCAACTTAATTGTCTCTAATAAACCTTGGTCTACGAAGTTCTTTAGAAAGTTTGTTAGATTCCTTGCATTTTCATTTTTGTAGCCGCGTCTCTACCTATTGGATGTTGAACTATTGAAACAACACTATTTTGATGTTGTTGGGTTGCAATAGTCCCCTTCTTCGGCAATCCTTGATCTTTTCACACTATCATCACTTTCTTCATTATCTATTTCACATTCAAGACGAGTTCATGTTGTGTCACGATGTATTAGTATATCTCATTGGTGTATTTACACATAACTTCCTTTTTGCTCGTATATTTTTTGAGCTTCACTCTCAGTATATTATAGCTCATTCCACTTCTTCATCGATGATATGCTTCACAGTACGTAAAAAGCCTTTTTTGAGCATTTTGTTAAGTCATTTTAAACGAACTTTCACTGATGATTCCTTCGCTCATGTCCATATGATGCTTGCCAACATTAAAGCCACATCTTCAGTGGCATCTCATTTACTAGTTCGTGGATATTTTTGAGTATTTTGTGAGGTTTTAGTACTTTCAGTGGCATGAATTTAACTTGAATAGTTTTTAAAATATTCAGTATTTGGATAATCTACACAATCTCTAAGATTATTTTTTTAAACAAGGTTCCTTGATAGAAAATAAAATCAAAAGAGATTTTATATAGAGAATAAGGAGTGGGTATGAAAGTAGTTTATGTTATCTACTAGAATAGAACCCGCGTATTACACAGGTTTATTTTTAAAAAATACAATTCATAATTCACGTTGAAGATTCACATAAAAATGTTTTAATAGATGTTTGTATGATATATATGCTAGCATATGTATCGGGAGTGTCCACGGAAAAGGTGGTACCGAAGGACGAGATTTGACTTGTCTGAACTGTATATACTAACACGCGCACATAAAATTATTGATTTTTGAGTTAAAGGTCACTACTCACCAACAACGTTGTTATTGGTGTTTTAGCTCGTGTTGTACGTAATTAACATGCAGATAACATGTTGCCAGGACTTGTATAGGGATTAAGGTCTTAGACAAAGAAGAACGTATTACTAGGTGACAAGTAATTAGACTAGCTAAACGTTAAGAACTAAGACCAATTATGTATAAGCCTCCTGTACCCAATGTAATGAATTTTAAAGTTTTAAATTTTGAGTGAAAATTGGGTATTTAATTTGTGTATATTTGCTTTCGCGGTGTTTAGTACGCAACATGTCACATACCCATACGGCGATGTGTGACATTGCATGACTTGATTTTATGGGTGTTGTGAAGAAGATCGTTCAATAGACATGAAGTTTCTACAAATTAATTTCGGGTTGGGGCTGATATAAGAACCATATGATGTGGTCACAACTCAGAAACATGGCGGCTGATTGTCAATGGTCTCCACAGATCTCTCTCTCCCTCCCTCCCTCAATCTAACTTACAATGGTTATTATCAATCTAGTCGCCATCACATATCTATGGTTGCTTATGGTGGCTCCGAACGTCGTAACAAACATGAACAAGTATGGTGTGGTTGATGATGTCCCATCTCGGTGGTGCGAGCTGCAAAACAAATAGGAGGAACAAGATAAAGAGTCTAGTTTGGTGGTTGAATTATGGTGGTTCACTGGTGCATAACTGATTTTTGGTTGATCGTTATGTAAAAAATAGAGATTTGAATCCCTTCAAATTTGGAGTTTGTTGCTGTAAAATAAGAAAACTAGATAAAGGTTTTGGTTTTATATTTTTGTGTCTATAAATGAATCATACAAGATGGATAATTTGTTTTTTTTAAAATTCTGATCGTAAGAGGATTTTCTTGGATAGAATCGAAATTACACATAAAAACTATAACATTTTGATAGAAACTAAACTTCAATTATATTGATTTGAGAATACATGTCACACTCCTAACCACATCGGTCTCCCGCGGGGATCGTGACTGTAACATTCCAAAACTCGTTTTGATTTAAATACGATTATGTTAAGATAAGTAGAATTTGGGTGAAGTAAGTTTCAAATGATGAATCAATCCCCCTATATAAACAAAAGACAACTTGATAGTATCACTTTTTATCCATAATGTACAATTTCTACAACTTATATTACAACCCAACAACTTTTTGGATACAAGCGTTTATACCTTTCTGATGAGCAGGTGAGTTTGCGTGTCTCCTTTTCCTTTTATCTTTCTCATCTGATGACTGGTGGTGAGCAACTGCGATTTTTGCTTCCCTTCATCCCTTTCTTACCTACCGCTCGATCTCAATTCTCCACCCATCGGAGAAAATGACCGCCGTATCTCAAATCTCTACCCATCGTAAAGACAACCACCACTACTTCTAGGGTTTTAATCGATTTCAGAATCGCCATCTCTATCGCCGCTCTCTGCCACTTCCTTCTTCTCGGTTCAGGGCTTTTTCTTCTTCTGCGTTGAAGGTACACCGTCAGTTTCTTAACCGATTTAAAGTTGTTGAGTTGTTGGTTCTTGATAATGATTGTTAAGTTTCTGTTAGTTAAGTTTCTTTTGTGATCCATCGCATGTTCTTAGTCTACAAGTTTCAATGAAATCTGTTGTACATGAACCTAACAAAACTGGGTTTTTGTTGTATGCGACCTTTTCTTAGGTTTTTCCGATTTGTTTTCCTTTTTCTCCCCAGAATTCTATCTAACAAAGCTGGTTTTTGTTTTGTAGGTTGCACGACATGATCAAAAGGTTTAGGATGTGAAATCAAAACCCTGAACAGATTTTTCCAGGTAACTTTACTCTAATTTAGGATCCCTTATGTCTTTGTGTACGAGTGTTGACCCCTATTTTGTATATGTAGTATATATTTTGTAGCAGTGCACTTGGAATTAGGGTTCTTTGTACAAGGGGTTTAAAACAAACCCAATTGTTAAAGTTGATAACTTGAATGTCACTTTATATGGTCGGTCTAAACGACCTCAAACAAGGTCAGAAGAATTGCTATGTTGACAAGGTAAATATCAAGGCTGCTAAATATTGGATTTTCTCATGTGTTGTATGAATTTATTTGATTTTATATCTTTGATTACTATGTTTTTTTTAATTTTATATAAATTTATTGATTATTGATTCAGGGATGCTACATTTGATTAGTGCAAAAGATTTTTACTTTGGGGTTTAGTGATTACTCTTTGTTTAGTTTCTAAATTGCAGGTTGCAAATCATAATTTTGTAACTATTTTGTCGCCTATCATTTGGGCTTAGTGTTTATGGACTGTGACTGCTGCTGCTTTGCTTCTTTAGACCAGGTTTAGTACCAAGGTTTAGGTTCTTAACTGCAGGTACAAAAGATATTGAGGCTGCTGCCCTTCTGGTTCATTTTTTTTGTTTCCAAATACTTTATAAAGAGGGTATAGATGGCGTTTCAGAAAGATGTTCATTCACCCATGTAACACCCCAATTTCACAGGTACATGATATATATAGTAAATACTTGTCTATAATATCAATACGTAAGTTTGAT
>JBCNJP010000024.1:12943951-12972811 GCA_039602395.1 Deinandra increscens subsp. villosa | reverse complement strand
CCCAATGTTTTAACCAGGTTCTAAATTTTTTATTTTTAGCTCCTTATTGTTAAACTTTCTTAGTTGGCTTAGAAATCAAATGTTAATGAAGCCATTTTCTGAGTTTTTGGCAAACTTTCATTGTAGCCATTTTTAACAATTAATATGTTTGTAATGTATGGTTAAGGAAAAAATTGATAAATATATAGAGGTATACTTTTTCTTTTTGTTGATTTTTGCAGAGAGGTAGGTCAAGATGTTTGCAAGGGAATTATACATGACAAAAGGTAAAGATATGTCGTTGAAGTTTGGGTTCTAAGGAGTTTTGATTAACCATCGAAGCAGGTTAGGTTTTTTATGTTTTATTGTTATATTGTCCTCGGAATGGGTCTGTTCATATGTTTAGCTTATTTTGAAAGGGCGTCATTTAGATTATTTTTGGGTTCTTTATGTTTTTTCATGAAATTACAAGCTGAAAAATCTAAAAGAAGTTTTGAAATCTGAATACCTGAAGATGATTGGCTAGAACTTAAATAGCATTGCCAAAATAGATATATGTGAGGTCAAGACACCATCACTTCATGCTAAATCTATAACATCAATAGAGAATCATAAATTTGTTAAGTACTTCTCTCAAGAACAATCATAAAGTTATAATTAAAATCTCATAACTACTGCTTTAGGAATTAAAAAATTATTATGGAATTTTAGGTCCATATTGTTTATATATTGTAAATGGTAATATTTTTGTATATGAGACTAAACCACCTGCAAAAGCAACTAAAGTTGAGGAGGATGGCTTCTGAAGAGAAATCTTAAGACGAGCCAATAAAGTCATAAGCTCTAAAAAAGTATGTGTATTTAAGTATTTTCTACTTATATTAAAAAAGTATGTGTATTTTCAAATTATATTATAAAGGGCTATACCAGGTTTGGTAAAAGAAATAGTATTCTTATATCAGGTGTGGTGGTCAACAAACGACGTCCCGCGGTCTTGCAAACCTATATAATAGCTTACTTTAAAGTTTTCTTTTCAATTTTAAATTATTTTTCTTTTAATGATAGGTCTCAACTCTCATGGACAATCATAGGGTAACCGTAGTGCTGGAAATTGCTAAGTAAGATTAATTAATTATCAAAAGACTCATTTCAATTGTTGTTAGGCTTCTGACAGAGTTTTTGTTAATTATTTTGTTAATTTGATTTATGTGCTTGATTAAGCTTTTTAGTGCTAATTATTCATGAGCTTTTTGGTGAGGCTGCATCATCACATCTCCATATCCTAGGAATAAGGCACCAATTTTTTTGCCTTTAATAGTACTAGGTGAGGCCTCATTAACACGTCTTAGGTTATTTTAATGCTAGCTGTTTGGGGTTATATTCTAGCAACCACTATATTAGAGTTTTTGCTATTTTGACTCGTTTCGGTGTAGTTGAGTTTGTTGATGTTAATAATAGGTGTCTTCATTTGTCATCCAACTATTGTGATATCGTAGACTTATAGCTATTTTGACCCATTTTGTTAAAGGTTTCTTTAAACATACTTTGTTTTTGCCACTTCGACCCTTCCCTTTTTTGTTTTCACTGGTTTGCTTTGGCATTTAGGAGGGCTTTCACCACATTTTTTAGAGCATATGCACTTGATGTTCTAATTGCATACCATGGTTGGTATAGGTTAGCGTTGATAGGTATGCTTTTTTTTTAAAATATTTTGGTGTTCTAATGATCAAAGATGGGGACTTTTATTACGGTAACAATGTCTTTTATGCATTGAGTTATTTTATGGTGACTGTAATTGATATTTGGTATACTTTTCTTCATCAGATAAAGCAATGTCTATGGCTTCTATTAGTGCTACTTTGATCATTATAGAGTATGCAGTTTTCAACAAATATTTTTATATTTTGGGTATCAAAGTTCAATTTCTTGGGTGTTCAAACCGTAATATATTAGCCGTGCAATGACTATCTCATGGTTTAGCTGACCGACTTTTTAAAACAGTCTAACTCCGCCGCGAAGCGCGGGTCGACCCACTTGTATAAAACAATTGACATTTTTATTAGTTACCCAATTCTATAAATAACTAATAGAAAAAACCATAAAAAATTAGGGTGTTATGTGTAAAACCTTAGTATGTGGCTAAATTAATGAAAGAAAAATATAAAGGGGGCATATGAAACTTTGGGGTTAAAAAGAAAAATCGGGTCTCCTCCCTTAGGAGGAGAACGCAAAAATGACGAACAAGAGAAGGGGAGAAGCTAGGGTTCATCCAATTGGTGATCCAAGGCCATGTTTAGAAGGAATTCTCAAGAGGATTCAAAATTGGGGGTAGCTTTCACACATATTTCGTGTTTATCCTCTCAAATTCTAGTTTTTTTTGTCAAGTCTCCCATCTATATGATTTAAGTATGAAATCTTTCTTCTTGTTAATCAGTAGCATGAACTTGATGAATTATGTGGAATACTAGTAAGCGGTATGTGCTTGGTGGGTTGCATGACTAAGTTAGTATGTATTTACTTAATGTTGTAAGGTGGTAAAACCCCATTAACAAAAATCGATTAATATGTTATATGTGGGGTTGAGCTTGGTTAAATAAACCTCAATAATGCTTACAAATATTGTGGAGATTGTTAATTTGACATGAAATGGTGAGTTAGAATGTATGTAAGCAATATTGGAGTAAGTTAGTATGCTAAAATCCAATACGAATGATTAGGTGTTTATGAAAATGTCTAAATGAATTGTTGAACCACGAAGTAAGTGTTTCTGATTAAATTGTTAAGTGGGGTAATACTTGAGTGATATGGTTGGTCATATTTTTAATTACCAATCTAAATAATCAAGTAAATGTACAGGTGAAAGTGACGAGAGCTCAAGCCATCAATGAATGCCAAATTTAAAGATTTGAGGTAACATTTAAGTGCGTTCAATTTTGTTATAAAGTATGCATATCGAGTAGTTATTTGCTAGCATGGATAACTATCTAAGATGGAATGGAAGTAGTTGACAAAATGGTTGTTTATGGTAAAGAATGATAATATGTGGTTGTATAGTTTTGACCCGTAAGGTTTAAGTTGAACATAAGAATGGTGAAGCAAGTGAGCACCTCCGTGTGTAAGATGGATATTTATGACCCGTTTGGGTAAGGATGAATAACACCAATGTGTGTTATACAAAGTGTGTAATATGACCTATTTGGGTAAGGATGAATAACAACAATGTGTGTAATAAAAATTTGGTGTGTAATATGACCTGTTTGGGTAAGGATGAGTAACACCAATATGTATTATATACAGTGTGTAATATGACCCGTTTGGGTAAGGTTGAATAACACCAATGTGTGTTATATAAAGCGTGTAATATGACCCGTTTGGGTAAGGATGAATAACACAAATGTGTGTCACACAAAGTGTGTAATATGACCATTTTGGGTAATGATGAATACCACCAATGTGTGTTATATAGAGTGTGTAATATGACATGTTTGGGTAATTATGAATAACACCAATGTGTGTTATATAGAGTGTGTAATATGACTCGTTCGGGTAAGGATGAACAACACCAATGTGTGTTATACAGAGTGTGTAATATGACCCGTTTGCGTAAGTGTTAGAACATACTACAAATGTAATAGAAACCAATCAAGTATTAGAAGAAAAGATAAGATATATCCTGAAAAGATAAAGGATATGAAACTCTGTACGATCTACAAATTTCTTTATTCGTACAGAACTACTCCGGAATTTCCGAAGTAGTTTACACACCAGATTCTACTGAAATCCTTATTTCTGTAGGAGACTTGTAATGGGAAGCATTACTAGTCTTCAAAGAAGGGTCTTGAAGGAGTTCTGGACTATCAGAAGATAAAGTTAACGAGAAGAACAAAATCTGCCTTTGTGTGAAGAATAAGTAAAGATGAATATCAACTTACTATTAAATATGAAGGTAGTTGAAGACAGTTGAAAAGAGATAAATTGAATATCCTCAATTTATCTCTATATACTCTGACACACTCCAAATTCAACCGTCCTCAACCACATTATTCGCTTTCAACTTGCCACTACTTCCTATAAATAGCTAGCGGACTTAACTAAATAAAGCAAGATAACAAGTACACAATTCACAAGCTTCTCAAAGCAATTACAACTTACACCCATAGAAAAGTTCTTTCTGTTGATATATTGTTATACTATAAATTCATGTAAACCATTATTTACATTTGAGATATACAGAAGAACCTTTTTATGAATTACTGTCTTCCAATCTGATTTACTTTTTACAACTTGTCTATCTTGTTTAAATCAAATTGTACCAATATTGTTAAAGAGCCCCTCACGGGACCTAACAGTTTAGGGTGAGGGAAAATCCAATGGTGCATGTCTGCAGGAATCTCATCATTCTGGTGAACATTTGTTAGTGGTTGGATGTGTGAAGACATAGATTGTGGGTACGGTGGAGTGAAATTTGGAAGGCTTGTCTATCCATAAGGACTTGAAGATCCATTTTGGGATGGAGACTTGTTTCCATGGAGATTGGGATGAGAAAGATATGAAAATGACATCCATCTATTTGTAACCGGGAAGAGTACAGAGATCTGAAGATTTGTCATTAAGACTTTTGAGCTTTTTTCGGTTCAAAAGTCTTACTGACAAATCTTCAAAAATCTGTACTCTTCCCGGTTACAAATATATGGATGTCATTTCATATCTTTCTCATCCCAATCTCCATCCAAATAAGTCTCCATCCCAAAATGGATCTTCAAGCCCTTATAGATAGACAAGCCTTCTAAATTCCACTCCACCGTACCCGTAATCTATGTCTTCACACATCTAATCACCAAAAAATGTTCACAAGAATGATGGGATTCCTGCAGACATGCACCATTAGATTTGCCCTCACCCTAAACTGTTGGGTCCCGTGAGGGGCTCTTTAACAATATTGGTTCAATTTGATTTAAACATGATAGAGAAGCTAAGGAAAGTAAATCAAATTGGAAGACAACAATTCATAAAAAGGGTTTTTTCTGTATATCTCAAATGTAAATAATGGTTTACACGAGTTTATAGTATAACAATATATCAACAGAAAGAACTTTTCTATGGGAGTAAGTTATAATTGCTTTGAGAAGCTTGTGAATTGTGTACTTGTTGTCTTGCTTTCTTTGGTGAAGTCCGCTTGCTATTTATAGGAAGTAGTGGTAAGTTGAAAGCGAATAATATGGTTGAGGACGGTTGAATTTGGAGTGTGTCAGAGTATATAGAGATAAATTGAGGATATTCAATTTATCTTTTTTCAACTGTCTTCAACTATTTTCGTGTTAAATGCCAAGTTGGAAGTCACTTTTACTTGTTCTTCACACAAAGACAGAATTGTTCTTCTCGTAAACTTTATCTTTTGATAGTCCAAATCTCCTTCAGGACTCTTATTTGAAGACTATTAATGCTTCCCATTAGAAGCCTTCTACAGAAATGAGGATTTCTATTGAATCTGGTTTGTACAGAACTACTTCGGAAATTCCGGAGTAGTTTTGTATGAATACAGAAATTTGTAAAACGTACAGATTTTCATATCCTTTCTCTTTTCAGGATATGTCTTTTCTTTTCTTCTAATACTTTACTGTTTTCCGTTACATTTACATTGTGTTCTAACAATCTCCCCCTAAGTATTTGAAGAAAATAAATTAAAAGAGAAAATAAAGATAAGCAGATCATTCTAATTGATCATTTTACAGGAACAACAAACAAGGATTTACAAGTCTTTTCTAATCTTTGCCCTACCAGTGAGTGAGTTAATTTCAAAGTTGTAATCTTTAGTACATTCTTCCAGTAGGGTTCGAAAGACGGTCCTTTCTTTCGTTAAAGCTTTAATTCATGTTTTAATAACTTCCTTGACTCCACTGTTATTTGTCTTGCAATTCTCTAAGATGAACAAGAAGAAGTCTAAGGCCAGATTTGTGTATTTCTGCTTTTCTTCTAGCCTAAAGAATCTTCTCTCTACAGAGTGGTCTCTGAAGCAGATGCCAGGGATTTGTCCAAGAAAAGCTGTTCCAGATCCTCTCCATGAGACTCCAGGAGGAATATTTTCATTTGGCTTCGTTGGGAATAGTAAAGAAATGCCAAAGTCTTTGGCTAGTTGAATGTCCACTTGAGCTTGTCTTCAGAATATTCTTTTTCCAGCTTCAATTCCTTTAAATAAAGCTGTACGTACCCCTTCAGTTTTTAAAGGTTGATTTGAGAAGTACCTTATGAATGAAATCAACTGAATGGAGTTAATTTTCTCCAGGTCTTTATCAGTGAATTCCCTTATGTTTCCATCAAGTTTCTTGATATGTACCAGTAGAAGTGATCTACCCATAGATGTTTTGGCATTGATTGGGCTTTGGTCTTTGGAAAATTAGTAATTGTTGGCATTGTATATATTGGGTCTTATTCAACTTGATTTCCAACGGTTCTGTCAAATATGTCACACCCCCAAAAATTCATGCGCGGGATACCACCGCAAGGAGTGTGACAAACCAGGACCGCAGTCCATTAATTACACTAAACGACCAATAATTAATTAAAAACGTTTCATATTTCATTAAAATAGTAATTCAGAGTTTTACAAATGCGGAAGCGTAAATACAAATAAAAATAAGTAAAACATCGTCACCCAAGGCAACGTGACTTGTCCAAAGACACTAAAAATGCTTCAAAGACTCATGCATGCGTACTCGTGATACTCGAACATCTGCGACCTGAGAGAAACATGTTTGAAAGAAAATGTCAACCAAAGGTTGGTGAGTTCACAGGTTTTGATATTCACAGTCAAGTTTTTCGCCTATGGACACAACAGTTTAAAGTCCATAGATCACTTTTTGTAAAGTCTTGCTATATTTCCATATCGTAGGTAGGTAGCCTAAAGTTCATGTCACTAGATAGTTCGCAACCGAAGCTAGCTAATTAGTTGTAGGAATCCTCCTTACGTGTATTGCCTTCCCCGTGTCCCACCAGAAACAACGGTACATATAGGCTAATATTGCTCTCAGTCCGACCGCCAGTCGGGTGGTGCATCACGTGCCCGCTGAGAGGGGTTTGTCAAACCCCAGTAGTACTACTCAACATTACCTCGCTATTCACTATTAACGGTTCGATTTGTAAGGACTTAGTTTTTGGTGCCAAGCAAATCTAGTGCATGTGATATGTTGGAAATATAAAAGCTGTCTAAAAACAGTAAGTAATATTACATGTTCTCTCCCCCAAAAGAAAAGAGTAAAGTAGGGCCGTGAAACTCACCTTCGGGTGCACAGCAAGTCCAGGTAAATAATAACAGCAAGTAGCAACTAGCAGGTCTTGTGTACTCTGCCAAACACCTAACGAGCATATATTCATAAGTGTGTGTTCAATCGAAAAAAACGACTAAGTCTAGACCAACGGTGAAAGATAGACAACCTCAATCGTGACATGATGAAGATCATAAGTCCAAAACGATTCGAGGATGGCACATAGCCAAAAAATCATTACGATTACAAAATTCGACAAAAACACGTTGTTTATTAATAATATAGATTCATATAATCGGTTAAGAAATTATGTATATATATAGAGATATATATTCGTAACCAAATAATAGTTGTATCAATAACGAGTACTCCAAAATATACTTACGCATTTATAAATATTTATGTGAATGTAAATCTAATGTTTGGAACATTTATATCGCAAAGTATGTATATTTTACACACATGTAAAGGTTACTCAAACGTTCATTTTATATTCCTAAATGCGTATATTTATAAGTTTTCCAAATATGTATTCTTTTATAAATCACCGCCAAACAACCAAGTATTTTATATAAAAATCAACCTATATAAACTTTGAAATAACGAGCAAGATTGGTGATACGTTTTAGGGTTTTAACGACTCTTTTTCACGGATTAGATAAATTGGGTGGTGAAACGGATATCCGTTGGGTCAATGATTTCTTTGTAACTGAAAAAGTTACCATTCCTTTTCATTAGAAGTTTTATCACCCTCATTAAAGTTTAGGATCTATTAGTGATCTTTTGTGAGAGATCAGTTTTCAATCCTTAAAGATTTTGAGGTGTCTTTCTCACCAGAGATTGTTGCTTCCTTTTCATCTTTCTTCTTCTTTCCCCTCCTTCCAAACCCTTTTTTTTTGTGTGTGTGTGTGTGCCTTTTATGAAAATGTTTGCTTTTGATTTCTGAAGGTTTTTAGAATTTCTGTGTGTGTATAGAACTACTTTGGAATTTCCGAAGTAGATCTGTAAAGCTTGTCTTACTCCCCTTTTTGAAAGAATATATGGAAATCTTATGATTTTTGGTTAGGATGTCCTAGAACAACATAAACTGAGTCTTTCTTGACAACTTTCCAAAAGATTTCACATTTCAACAGTTTTTTCAGAATGAATTTGCCGAGTACAGAACTACTTAGATACAAGATTTAAGTGGGTGCATGTAGTTCTACAGGTACACGGTCTGATTATTCTGGTAGGAATAGGTGGATGTGCTCTGGCTTCAAGTTGAAGAGGGATGTGGTTGTGAGAGATAGGTCTAAGGTCATCATCTTCTTCCTCTATTTCATCGTTTGGAAGACCAGTGAGATGAAGACCAAGACGTCTTTGAGAGGGTAGGAGTTGAGTGTCATAACCACGAGGGATTCCCTGCCATGTTTGGCTTGGCATATCATTTTTATTACAAATATGGGATACAGAATTACTCTTTCTTCTACAGGAATGAAGCAGTTGTTTTTCATGTTCTGTAGCAGGTAGTGAGAAAAATTCATCTTTAGTCCCTGAATCAGAGCATGCATCACTATTTGAGTGTCATGGTTAGCAAGACGATTGTTATTAACTCGGGGGGAGAAGCAGAGTTGGATTTGTGCGAAGAAGAATTTCCAGATAGGGGGAAGATAGAATCTGTTGGCTTGTTCTCCCAAGAATTCTCCAGCATACCCAATGTCAATAAATGTTTCAATGACTTGGGTTCTGTTGAAGTGAATGACCCCATTTTTGTCATTTAAGTTAAGGGCTCGAAGATCTTTGTGAGTTAAGGCACCCAAAAGAGGCAATAATAACTCTAAAATAGGAGAATGATAAAAATAAGAGTTAATTCTCTCTCACAAACCTTCTCAACCACCTTCCACAGGGGCCTAACTAGCCGACAAAGCTCGAAAGTATTACTAACAAATCTTCAGACCTTTGTACTCTTTTCGGTTACAAATAGATGGATGTCCTTTTCATAATCTACTCATCCCAATCTCCATCTAAATAAATCATCATCTAAAAATGGATCTTCAAGCTCTCATGGAAAGACAAGCCTTCACTTCACCAGAACCCAAGTCATTGAAATATTCACTGAGATTGGGTATGCTAGAGAATTTTTGGAAGAGCAAGCCAACAAATTCCATCTTCCCCCTATTTGGCGATTCTTCTTCTCACATATCCAACTTTGCTTCTCCCCCCGCATCAATAACCATCATCTTGCTGACCATGACACCCAAATGGTGATGCATGCTCTGATTCAGTGATTAAACATGAATTTCTCTCACTACCTACTTCAAAACATGAAAAACAACTGCTACATTCCTATAGAAAAGAGAGTAATTCTATATCCTAGATTTGTGATAAGAATGATATGCCAGACCAAACTGTGGCAGGGAATCCCCCGTGGCTTTAACACTCAACTTCTACCCTCTCAGAGACGTCTTGGCCTTCATCACACTGGTCTTCCAAATGATGAAATAATGGAAGAAGAAGAAGGATTAAGACCTATCTCCCATAACCATAGCGATAAGGCAAGAAGGATAAGGTCTATATTGACATGAAATAGGTAAATGACTCTTAGGAGCCATGGCTTAATTAAAAACAAGTATGTTGATGTGTAAATGATTCAAACGAATCGTAATTAATGTGATAAATGCTAAAGGATAGTATATGAGCCAAGAATAGATCAATGTGTGACACGTTGAATTGTAATAGATGGAACGGTGTAATCCTAAAAAGGGTTATGGGATGGTATAAATGGCTTTTAGAGTCATAGGAACCATCCAATAAAAATGTACTACATTATCGAATGTGAAATGTAAACACAAGTGATATGCTAAACACTTGCGAATATTGTTATACTGCTTAATATGTGTAGGTACAGTTAGACTGTGCAAGGACAAAACTAGCAGGAAAGCCGCAGGACGATATTCCGATTAGGATTACCGTCAAGGTAAACATGAGCAAGAAAACTATGTAAGTAGATTGTGATGACAATAAGGTACGGATGTTACTACATTAACGTTTGAACCTCTTACGGAGAGGGTGATTATTTGAAATTTTGAATTTTGATCAACAAGGTTATGACACTAGTCATTAGAACCTTGACCCTAAATAACACGTGGAGTTAAAAACCCTGACCTCCAAAAAGCATAAAATGAGGAAAGGAATTGTAACTAGATGGAAAAAAGGGTATGACGCATACCTAACGAACAAGATTAAAAATTGAAAATTTTGGCATTTATGCTAAAATAGTTAATATTGCAAAACCCATGGGGTGGTAACTCATTTTAAGCCTATAGGGCATTGAGGCATATATAATATATGCGGTAGGTTGGATGAAAATGTTTCCTGAAGGAATCGTAACATCCAACAAAATACAATAAGTGGTCTATAGGATCATATCGACCTATATGGGATATCCAGGGAATGGGTAGTAATGATAAACTAAATTATGTTCTCGTGCGTGAGCAATATAACAAAAGAGGAAATAAGGTTTCGGGGACGAAACCCTCTTTAAGGGGGGTAGAGTTGTAACATCCCAATTTCGGGATGTCCTAAATTAACCGTGGTGTCAAATAATTGTTGATATTAGGAGAAATTGGGGATCTACTATGCTAAGACCCAATTAAAAACCCCTAAGTATCCCAAAATCATAAGATGTAATGTTTTTATAAGTTGGAAAGAAATGTGATATTTCGTCCCAAATCCTAAATTTGGTTAGGATGTTAATTATTTGTTAGTGTAATATTATTAATTATTACACTTATATAATTTTTTTGGGACATATTTATGTTAAATATGATATTGGCATGTTAACATAAAGTCTTGTGAGAAAAATGGTGAAGTTTGGGATCAAATTACTCAAAGACCAAACTTAAGGGACTAAAACTGTCATTTTCAAAACTTACCCTTAAGAAAAATCTGGAAAACATAATTGGGGCTGGAAATTCATGGATAAGCATTCCCCAAGCCCTAGAACTCGGAATCTTTTGATTTTGGGGAGAAAAACTAAGATTTTGATGATTAAAACAAGATTTGGAAGCATCAAACCTTGTAAAACTCATCTTGGATTAATGGGTAAGTAACTCTTCTATGCTTGCATGCTAGATACAAGATTTTGATGTTGAAAATGACAATTTGAAGCTGTGACTTTGTATTAGGAATGTTATATGATGATTAAATCATGTAATGGAAACTTAGATGCTTGAGAATGTGACCTAAATGTTAAGTTTTTGGCATGGAGTTCATAAGTTGCGAAATTGGGTTATGAATTATAGAAAATGATGACCTATGAAGTTAATCGCCGAATTATGTATGAAATAGAAATACAAATTGTCATATTATGTGTGTAAGCACAAAAGAAATGGCAAGAATTGGATAAATTACATGTGTAAAGGGTTGTAATTAGGCATGTGAACTTTGGTGCACCCCAAGTGTTCGATGAAATGCCTGAGTTATATTATTGGCTTGAATTCATGATTAATTGTATTAAGATACACTACTAAGAATCATGAAATAGGAATGTGCATGAAATGTGAAATCCATGCTTATAAAATGTGTTAAACGGAATGATGTAAAACCATAAAAATGATAAAAATCTAGTCATGGGGGCTGTTTTCAAAGTGTTGTATAAGATCACTCGTATGTCCGTTTGGGATGTATGATATACGATCGAAAAGATTGTGACGAATACTATGTTTCGTGTTTGAACGTTTTGAACTGAATCTGATATATAATGGGTCAAAATGACCCGTTAATATGGCCATTTAATTTTCCAGCATGCTGTTTGGAAATAAATGTAGCTGCGGTCCTGGTTTTAAAAATGATGTATAAAATCTTAGAAAAATTGTTATAAGGTTTACCATATACGCCTTGAAAGGTCTTTTAGTGTACTACCTATCATCTTTGAACATGGAATGCTAGAAAAATTCGTAAAGTGGTAAAAAAGGACCATTACAGCAGCACTGCTAAAAAATATGGTACAAGAATTCATTTTTCTAAAATCTTGAATCTTGTAAGGATGAAGAGTAGAATTGCTCATGTATCTTATAGCACATATATGATGATAAGTTGATGTTATATTAATCTTTATTATGAATAATGAGATCATGAAGCATAGTAGGTGACATTATTAGTCATAGAATTGAAAAGCTTATGATGATGTCCAAATACTTGCAATTCGTGTAGGATTGTATGAAAGTATGAAAAGATGCATGATGCTATATTCTGGTTGCTTATTAATTTAGTTATGTGTTAAACGTATAATGGACTACCTAGCTAAATGGGTAACCTCAAAGTTATGCCCAAATGGGTAGTTTGACTTTTAAAAGTCAAACTAGCCTAAGTTATGAATTGATGAATTATGAGGTAGTTAAATCCATGAAAATGGAAGAGGTATGTTATGGAAACTAACCTAACCACTTTATGGATATGATATGATAGTTGATCTTGATAGGCTAGCTAGGTGAAGCTTGCAATCGGATGTGTCAACCGGATAAAAAAAAGATGGAAATGCTCACATGGATGCAAGGTAAGTACAACTTACACTTTCTTAAGTAACAATAAAACTTATTAATTATGTAATGAGTATTACTTAAGATCATAAATGGAAGTGTTACATTGAGTAGAATTTGAATCAAAGCAATCATGCAAGGCATGAGAAGAAACCCGTTAGAGCATGACGCCTACGGATAGAATATAGAATGTAACATTGTTAAAGTTACAAGTATCCATTATGAGAATGTAAATTGTGAAGTTTCATTGAAAAATGGAACATGCCATGAGCTATTACGCATAGGTGATGAATGGTTGAGAACCATGAAGCCAAAATGATTAAAGGTCCTCCAATTCCTAAAATTGTCATAAACTAGATTCGAAGGAATCATAGAATAAGTGAACATGTTACAATGGGTGTAAATGGGGAAATAGACCCATCACCATGTGACGGGTAGTTGAGGATCATAAATGGCTTTTAGAACCATAGAATCCTGAACGCTAAGAAAGTAAATTATGACCAATTATAGAATTGGGAGGCACCAAGGGCATGGACCCGTGTTAACGGGTCAAAATGGATTAAGAAATCATGACCATTTGAAGTAAGTTGTTTAGGTAACCCAATAATGAGTTTTGAAGTTACTTGAACGATTATGTGAACCAGGTCTATAGACCTTAATAAAATGAAGCTATAGTCACTAAAGCCATAGTGATGCATTGCCAAAATGATAGTGCTAACAATATGTAGTTATCCTTAATAAGATATGTGCCATAGGTTTGATTCCATGGTGGTTTATAGCACAATTTCTGCATAAAGTGGAGCACTTGGTGCAAGGAAATCCCTAACGGGTCAAACGGGTTGGGTAAACCCATCAAGTAAGTAAGAACTTGAATTCTTAAAATATGATTGTCGATGGACATGTTGCTATGAGTTTCTAAGTGTTTTAAGGGTCCATGATGCACAAACTAAGGCCCCAAATAGTTCAAGAGAAGCTGGTACAAAACAGGGGAAATTAACCAAAAATTTTGGCAAAGTACAAAACTGGCCGAAATTTGGCCAAATTTCTGGAAAGTTAGCTCCAATCATATCGCTTGGAGCCATTGTTTTAGTAGGCGATACGCCTAAGAAACCAAGCATATCGCTTGGAGTTATAGTCATCCTAGGCGATACGCTTGGGATGCCAAATTCTGATTTTGTTGTTTTCTTTATTGTTTAATGTTAATTATACATTGTTATGCAATAGAAACTCACTATTGAAAGTGAGTACGTTGCAGGTAAAGGGAAGGCTCAATAGGATGCTCGTCAAGCGGATGAAGAACCGATCACATAAAGACCGAAGATTCTGTTACAAATTTCAATTAAAACGATCCATGCAAATGTTTGTTAAACAAACTTAAGGTGCCAAATTCATTATATGGTATATTTTGTAAAGGTCTATCATGACTTTATGTGAAAAAAATTTCTGGGACCAACTTACGTGAATTAATATGTTATGTTTTGTGATGTGTTGCAAACACATCTCATTTTCCAGGTCTTTTATATATTTGTTTGAGTCGGTTTTGAGTCATTTTTATTTAGTATTTTATCTATTTTAGTTATTTGAGTCATATTGTGGTATTGAGTCATTTTTATATATTTTGGGTGAGTTTATATAATTATCTGAGTCGTGTATTTAATTATGTCAATGTGCTCAATATTGTTTAATTGTATTTGGTTGTAGGTTGACGTATGAGTCCAGGGGGATGGTATGATATTTCATCAAAGTTCAAGGGTTAAAGAATTAATTATGAAAGATGGAGGACTGGCGTCACATTAATGAAAGTTCAAGGGACTTAATTGAAAATGTGCATAAAATTCATTCAAAGTAATACGTACACTTATGGTGCAATGTTGGAGAAGCAATTGGTGCGTCGAGATTTAGATATGTCGGGTCGAAGTCAGTGCAATTTTAGAGAATCATAGGACCCTAAACCAACATGGGAATAGATAATTTTGAGCCGCCGTTTTCTAGGGGGTAAAAACGACTTTCTTTATCACGTAGCAATAAAAATAAAAAGGGGAATCTCCTATTAATTTGAGAACCTGACGCAACAAAGAAATAGAGGAATTCTTGGACGGCAGAAGGGGCTTTCAAGAACCCTACGAGGGGAATCAGTTAGCAGCCGCAAGAGAGAAGTTTTTAGGGCGATTTTAAGACTGGAGAAAGCCAAGAACAAAGGGGAGATCATTAGGGAATCAATCTTTCAATATAATTCGTATCCGGTTCTTTGATTTCTTCTTTACTTTTTGTTAAACTCTAGAACATGATTGTTGGCTAGAATTTTAGTATCACTTAGACTCAATATGATGAATTTTCATTATTGATGATTTTAATTCGGTTTATGATTAATTGATTGATGTTGCAATTCTATTAAATTCCATTAATTGCCATGAATGTTGCATATGTATGTTGTTAGAAGATCTCTAATTAATTATTGATACATGGTTTACCCGCGAATGTCTCTCGGTTTAGGTAAATTGTCTAAAGTAGTTAACCTTAGGGTTAATTGCAATAGAGTAGTTTAAGGTTTCTCTTGAACTATTGTGTTGATTGTTAAGTAGTGATTTGTTTCCAATGTGCTGCTTCTTCTGAAACTCAAAAGGTAAAGAATTGTCGGGTAGTCGGGTTGACTAATGAATTAGGGTAGCATTGTCTCAAAAGGAAGTGTCCTAGGAATTTGACTAACTTGTTATTCCGTGTCATTCGTGGTAGTTAGTGGTAGCTCCTGCTAGCCTAAGGTGCCTTAGATTAAAAGGTGAACTCCTGTTAGGGCATTAGAATTGTCGTCTAGGAAGGATTTAAAAGGTAAACTAGCCGTCATCAGATTAATCATAGCCGATTGAAGTCATTAGTAGTGATTAGGATTCCGAGTCTAGGTGGTATCTTTTTCTGTTCTTGAGGTTGTCCTAAGTTCCTTTGACTTCCGTTTGTTAGTCACGGTAGTATTTAATTTAATTAATCTCAAATTTAAATCCAAAATCAAAACTCAAATTTCCATTCTTAGTTCTAGGTTAATTTTGTGTATAGAGTGTCCTAGGTTCGATATCCGGTCTTCCTTAGCTTTACTACGATCCGACAGGTTCACTGCCTTAGGGTTCGGTTCAGTTTAGGTTGTTTCGGTAAAATTAGGTGTGTCTTAGGTCTAGGTTTTAGTATATATTTTAGTAGTATTTTTAGGTACGTTCCGAACACATCATTTTGGCATCATATTGTATACGGGTGTTACAATTTGGTATCAGAGCCATGGTTTGAGGGAATTAAGTGCACAGGGAGTACTTGAACTCAAACCTTGAGCTCAGGGAATGGGGAAAAGTGATCGGTTCAAGCTTGATGGAGCATCCGGGTAAGGTACTTAACTATAAATTGATTGTTATTGTTTGTGTTTAATAGGAATAATAGGAATAATAGTTCCTATATGCCGGTAATGGCAGATTTATTAGCTATCACTCGGGAAAATGCACGGGGATGTGTTTTCACACATGAACCGAGAAGTGCGTGAGTGAAGTGACCTAGGTAGAAACGGGGTAATGCTAAGGCTAGAAACCTCGTATAAACCTGTGGGGGGATATTGGCCACGACCAATATAATGTATAAAAACCTTGCTGCGGGCAAAGGTTAATAAAAGCTGTTAAGCTAATGGAAACTTTAATTCTGTAGATCAATGACGGACCATGATGGCGATGATCTCACAGAGGAACAGAGAAGGCAGGCTTTGAGAGCCCAAATACCAGTAAGGCGGGTAGAAACGAGGTAAAGCCTAGGCGAGAAACCTCGTATAAATATGAAAGTGCGTGAGCGTGTGGATCTTCTACTTAGTCGTAATGAAATCAATGTAAACGTGTAAAACACAGAGAGTAAATACAAATGACTTATATTAACCACAAAGATTCACAGAGTACACAGAGAAGATATGACACGAAAGCTTAGACTCTCACTGAATACAATACAAGACGCACATATTTATACTAGAGAAACCCGCTGGTCCGAACCTCTGGTTTGGCCCAAGGTTCAGCCATGTCCGAACTCTAGGTTCGGCCTGAGTTCAGACCTCATTAGTCTTGTGTAATTTGTCTTGTATTCGATACTTCACATGACGATCAGGAACCGTGTATCAACAAACTCCCCCTCGGCATGTGCAGTATCATCTCCTCTATCCAGCGGATGAATAACTTGGAGTTTCAGATTTACGTGCCAGAAATGCTGTAGGAGGAGCAGAACTAAGAATATTAGACTTCCTAGCATTCATTGTAGAGTCATTTTCACCATGATACACTGCAGGATTCTGAATTTGTGTAGGAAGTGATTTATTCACCATTAATTCCATATCCCGAGCCTGCATTCTTTGAACTAAATCATTGAAAGACAATCCTGAAAAATCCTTATCGTGAGTAATCATCATCACATAATTCTCCCACTTTTCAGGCAAAGCTTCCAAGATCTTTTCTTTCATATCAACCTCTTCTTTAGTAAGATTCACCAAACGCATTTCACTCATCAGATGAGCGAATCTTGCAATCAGATTGGGAATCGTTTCATTTTGATAATGCTTAAAACTATCAAACTCTTTCTTCAAAACCTTTTGTCGGCTTTTCTTATATTGGTCATTGCCTTCACATCGTTTTTCCAACGCATCCCATAGACTTTTTGATGTGTAGTTACCAGCAAATTGATGCAGTAACTCTTTAGGCAATGCCATCGTTAACGTACCATACGCCTTTTTCTCAGCTTGATAAGCTTTCTTTTGTTCAGAAGACATTTTTCTTTGAAGAATAGGTTCACCAGTTTCATCTTTAGGGTAAACATATTGCTCAGTGAAAGCTAACCACATATCAATGTCATTTGTATCGACAAATGCTTCAAACCGTTTAACCCAACTATGATAATCTTCCAATTTTAGCAATTTGGGAACTTTCTGACTTGTTCCGATTTCATTATCATAATTCATCATTGTTTGCATCGTAGCTTGAACCGAATTTTGAATAGCCGCGAACGCTTGAAAATCGGACATTTTCGAAAAATTGGTTACTGTTCACTCCGAACCTCATCCGAACCTCCTCCGAGCTTAGTCCAAACTTAGCTACGCCGAACTCTCTCCGAACCTGACCTTCGGACGAGCGAAAAACCAAACAACTCCGAATACTCACCGAACTCTATCCGAACGTTGACCGAACCCTCACCGAACTCTCACCGAACCACAATAATGGCCGATCTTCGTCCGAACTTGGAGTTCAGAGCGGTTACTCTGAAGTTGTCCGAACCTCAGACGAGACAAATTTCACTCGACGTCATTTTCTCAACTTTTCAACGTTTTTGACTGGAATTTTTGACAGGAAATCAAGCAAACTTGATAGAAACAACTCAAGAATAAATTTTTGACTTAAAGCACTCTCGAAACAATCAAACGAACTAAAAAATGATTGACATTTTCGCAAAGATGTGAATTTGAACTCAAAACTCCGAGAAACACTGATTTCCGATTAGTAGAGCAAACCAAATGCTCTGATACCACTTGAAAGTGTGTGAGCGTGTGGATCTTCTACTTAGTCGTAATGAAATCAATGTAAACGTGTAAAACACAGAGAGTAAATACAAATGACTTGTATTAACCACAAAGATTCATAGAGTACACAGAGAAGATATGACACGAAAGCTTAGACTCTCACTGAATACAATACAAGATGCACATGTTTATACTAGAGAAACCCGCTGGTCCGAACCTCTGGTTCGGCCCAAGGTTCGGCCATGTCCGAACTCTAGGTTCGGCCTGAGTTCGGACCTCAGCAGTCTTGTGTAATTTGTCTTGTATTCGATACTTCACATGACGATCAAGAACCGTGTATCAACAAAATCTGTGGAAAGTTATTGGCCATGACCAATAAAACTTAGAAAACCTTGCCAAGGGCAAAGGAATTTGAAATTGATAATTATTTTTGAATCCTACTATGTTAGGATCATACTTTTGCCTTGTAAGAACCATATAATGGTCAAGCATGAAACAACTGGTGAAAAAGGTTCTAGGGAGCCACCACATGTATCATGTGGTATTTGATCATAAATGGTTCATCGGAACCATAGAACATAAATGAGATAAATCTGTAAAGGTAACAAGATAGCATTGTGACAAGTAATTGTGCAATGTTGTATCTTGAATAGATCTTTGTAACAAGATAGCATTGTGACAAGTAATTGTGAAATGTTGTATCTTGAATAGAAATTTTAATAAGTTAGCATTGTGACATATAATTCGGCAATGTTTTATCTTGAAACGCGCGGATAATTATGTTCATGTGAGTAACCTTGCTATGGGCAAGGAAAACCCTAAGAGTGGCCAAATGTGACATGATGATTTTGCAGGAAAATTGTACCTAAGCAAGTGGATGGATGATGACACATATGACTCGAAAATGCATTGGGCTAGGACTCGAATGCATAATGGGCATCTGCTAAGCTAAAACCAGGTGGGACTACCCAACCTGGATTACACTTTGATAAATGGTAATGCATACACATGTGTCTAAATCGAGTCAAAATAAGAGTTTGGACCCATGAGGTCATAATTTGATATTTAAAATACAAAGAAAATGGAAATTGGTGAAGAACGACTCTTTAGGAGCCGTGAAACCAATATAAAGAAAATGAAAATTGGTGAAGAACGACTCTTTAGGAGCCGGGAAACCAATATAAAGAAAATGAAAATTGGTGAAGAACGACTCCTTAGGACCTGTGAAACCAATATAATGAAAGTGGCAATTGGTGAAGCTATTAATTTGAAACAAGGTTTCATTTGGGACATCACTAGATATACAAAGGGTGAACCTTATATGAAGTTGTTATAAGTGAAAGATTAATGAGTAACCATGGAACTAACAAGTTGAAATGGTTCCATGTCTTTAATTAATAAAGCCGTTGGGACGGTTCATTTACGTTGATATGTGATATCGTAAAATTATTAAATGATATCAAGTTATATAATGTGAATTGACTTTTAAGTGATTGGGTTAAAACCCAAGTCGAGAATTAAGTAAAATTACGAGATGGAAAATAAGAATAAGGAGAAACGGGTTATTGCATATGCTAGAAAACCCGTAACCCCATGAACTGACTAGACGTTTAACAAAAGGTAAGAAGTAACCTTGTTAAACGCAGTAAAACTCATGTTGTTGAGTCATGTTGATTCACGTGTAAGTTTTGTATAATTAATAGGGAATTGAAGCTATTAGGTGGGTGATCGACCCAACTTTATGGGTGAGACCCACAAGCATAGATGATTGTGAAAGTAGGGAGGACGCTGGAAGCGACCGTTCCCGAAGATGCACAGAGGATTGCTATGCAAGTAAGTATCCTAAAAATTTTCCAAATAAATGTTGGAATGTAATATGAACAAGTAATTGTTCGTAAGAACCATAATTACGTGCTAAAATGTTATGTGATCAATTAATGTTTAGTAAGAACCATGTCAATATGTTAAATTGTTTAGAAATGATCCTTAAGGATCATAATGCTAATTATTTGTTGATTGCTAGCCAAATGGTTCAAAAGAACCATGGCAACACAAAAATATGTTAATATGCCAACGTGTCAAATGAGCAATAAATGGTTCATAGGAACCATAACCATAGATTAATAGGCAATCGAATGATAAACAATCCATAGGAATTGTGCCAATAGCGATAAGGCAAGAAGGATAAGGTTTATATTGATATGAAATAGGTAAATGACTCTTAGGAGCCATGGCTTGATTAAAAACAAGTATGTTGATGTGTAAATGATTCAAACGAATCGTAATTAATGTGATAAATGCTAAAGGCTAGTATATGAGCCAAGAATAGATCAATGTGTGACACATTGAATTGTAATAGATGGAACAGTGTAATCCTAAAAAGGGTTATGGGATAGTATAAATGGCTTTTAAAGTCATAGGAACCATCCAATAAATGTACTACATTATCGAATGCCAAATGTAAACGACAAGTGATATGCTAAACACTTGCAAATAATGTTATACTTCTTAATATGTGTAGGTACAGTTAGACTGTGCAAGGACACAACAAGCAGGAAAGCCGCATGACGAGATTCCGATTTGGATTACCATCAAGGTAAACATGAGCAAGAAAGCTATATACATAGATTGTGATGAAACTAAGGTACGGATGTTACTACATTAACGTTTGAGACTCTTACGAAGAAGGTGATTATTTGAAAATTTTAAATTTTGATCAACAAGGTTATGACACTAGTCATTAGAACCTTGACCCTAAATAACACTTGGAGTTAAAAACTATGAACTCCTAAAAGCGTAAAGTGAGGAAAGGAATTGTAACTAGATGGAAAAAAGGGTATGACGCATACCTAACGAACAAAATTGAAAATTTAAAATTTTGGCATTTATGCTAAAATAGTTAATATTGCAAAACCCACGGGGTGATAACTCATTTATAGCCTATAGGTTATTGAGGCCTATATAATATATGCGATAGGTTGGATGAAAATGTTTCTTGAGGAATCGTAACATCCAACAAAATGCAATAAGTGGTCTATAGGATCATATCGACCTATATGGGATATCCAGGGAATGGTTAGGAATGATAAACTGAATTATGTTCTCGTGCGTGAGCAATAGAACAAAAAGAGGAAATAAGGTTTCGGGGACGAAACCCTCTTTAAGGGGGGGGGGGGGTAGAGTTGTAACATCCCAATTTCGGGATGTCCTAAATTAACCGAGGTATCAAATAATTGTTGATATTAGGAGGAAATTGGGGATCTACTATGTTAAGACCCAATTTAGAACCCCTAAGTATCCCAAAATCATAAGATGTAATGTTTTCATAAGTTGGAAAGAAATGTGATATTTCGTCCCAAATCCTAAATTTGGTTAGGATGTTAATTATTTGTTAGTGTAATATTATTAATTATTACACTTATATAAATTTTTTGGGACATATTTATGTTAAATATGATACTGGCATGTTAACATAAAGTATTGTGAGAAAAATGGTGAAGTTTGGGATCAAATTACTCAAAGACCAAACTTAAGGGACTAAAACTATCATTTTCGAAACTTACCCTTAAGAAAAATCTGGAAAACATAATTGGGGCTGGAAATTCATGGATAAGCATTCCCCAAGCCCTAGAACTCGGAATATTTTGATTTTGGGGAGAAAAACTAAGATTTTGATGATTAAAACAAGATTTGGAAGCATCAAACCTTGTAAAACTCATCTTGGATTAATGGGTAAGTAACTCTTCTATGCTTGCATGCTAGATACAAGATTTTGATGATGAAAATGACTATTTGAAGCTATGACTTTGTATTAGGAATGTTATATGATGATTAAATCATGTAATGGAAACTTAGATGCTTGAGAATGTGACCTAAATGTTAAGTTTTGGGCATGGATCTCATACGTTGCGAAATTTGGTTATGAAATATAGAAAATTATGGCCTATGAAGTTAATCGCTGTATTATGTATGAAATAGAAATACAAATTGTCATATTATGTGTGTAAGCACAAGGGAAATGGCAAGAATTGGATAAATTACATGTGAAAGGGTGGTAATTAGGCATGTGAACTTTGGTGCACCCCAAGTGTTAGATGAAATGCCTAAGTTAGATTATTGTCTTGAATTCATGATTAATTATAGTAAGATACACTACTAAGAATCATGAAATAGGAATGTGCATGAAATGTGAAATCCATGCTTATAAAATGTGTTAAACGGAATGATGTAAGACCATAAAAATGATAAAAATCTAGTCATGGGGCCGTTTTCAAAGTGTTGTATTAGATCACTCGTATGTCCGTTTAAGATGTATGATATACGATCGAAAAGCTTGTGATGAATACTATGTTTTCGTGTTTGAACGCTTGGAACTGAATCTGATATATATTGGGTCAAAATGACCCGTTAATATGGCCATTTAATTTTCCAGCATGTTGTTTGGAAATAAATGTAGCTGCTGTCTTGTTTTTAAAAATGATTTATAAAATCATAGAAAAATCGTTACAAGGTGTACCATATACGCCTGGAAAGGTCTTTTAGTGTACTACCTTTCATCTTTGAACATGGAATGCTAGAAAAAATTCGTAAAGTGGTAAAAAAGGATCATTACAGCAGCACTACTGAAAAATATGGTATAAGAATTCATTTTTCTAAAATCTTGAATCTTGTAAGGATGGAAGAGTTGAATTGCTCATGTATCTTATAGCACATATATGATGATTAGTTGATGTTATATTAATCTTAATTATGAATAATGAGATCATGAAGCATAGTAGGTGACATTATTTGTCACAGAATTGAAAAGCTTATGATGATGTCCAAATACTTGAAATTCGTGTAGGATTGTATGAAAGTATGAAAACATGCATGATGCTATATTCTGGTTGCTTATTAATTTAGTTATGTGTTAAACGTATAATGGATTACCTAGCTAAAGGGGTAACGTCAAAGTTATGCCCACATGGGTAGTTTGACTTTTAAAAGTCAAACTAGCCTAAGTTATGAATTGATGAATTATGAGATAGTTAAATCCATGAAAATGGAAGATGTATGTTATGGAAACTAACCTAACCATTTGATGAGCTAGCTAGGTGAAGCTTGCAATCAGATGTGTCAACTGGATAAAGTAAAGATGGAAATGCTCACATGGATGCAAGGTAAGTACAACTTACATTTACTTAAGTAACAATAAACTTCATCAATTATGTAATGAGTAATACTTAAGAATATAAATGGAAGTGTTACATTGAGTAGAATTAGTGTTAGAACATATTATGATGTCTAGTGCAAGGTCTAGATGTTTTGTCTATTGTATTGATCGTTTTGTATATTTTGTCCCTAGCGCACCAGTGGCGGACCAGGTGGTAACGCAGCCACGTACCATCTGGTACGCTGGTTAATTGGTACGATGGGCAGTTTAATATAAATACTTGTAGCTCGTGTGTTAGAGAGCAGTGGTGAAGGTTGGAGTGATTAACTCTGTAGTGTATTACTCTATGTATTCTCTCTCTCTCTCTAATTGAGCTTGTGATCAATCAAATAATCATTATTTACCTCGTGTGTTCCAAATCCGATTACGATCATGCATTAGTAAGGTCCGTGTATGTGATTTACAAGTGGTATCAGAGCAGGTTTTCTTGTCTGCTGTGATTTTTGATTGGATTTTCGTGAGATTGCTCGACTTCAACAAATCTCTCTGTCTCTGGGTGAGCAGCTAAATCAGTTGTTAAAAGCTTTACCTACTCAGGGGGAGAGGAGACCGAATCCTGAAGGAATTTGTCGAGAAGAGGATGATATTTCAAAATATTTGAATGATAATGATGACCCTGGAGGAGGTGTTGGTGGAGATGGTTCTGGTACTGGTGCAGCCGGAACATCTGCTGCTACTGGAACATCTGCTACATCTCAGGGGGAGTCGTCTGGAAAGGTTGTTTATGATGTGACTCCGATTACCAAGGTAGAGTTGGAAGAAGGGGAGTTTATCAATCCATATTCGAAAGAGCAACTTGCTGCCATTTTTACTCTAAATGTGGATGACATGGACAAAGTTCCTTTTGCTGAGCCATACAAGGAAGTAGATTCTGATGATGACATTGGTTTTGAAGAGGAACATGTAGATGTTGAAGACATGACTGCTGAAGAATATCCAGATGATCCGAAAGTTTATGGAAATTTCTCTGATAACGATCAGTCTGGAGAATTCAATTTCTTTGGTAGAGATGATGAAGAAGTAGAGAAGGAGATGAAGAAGAAAGAATCAAAGAAACCAACTGAAACAACTGAGTCTGATAATCTGTCAGAGGAACAGGAAAAGAAAATGTTATTTGATGAAAGGTTGAATACACAAAGAGCAAAGAAGTTACCGGTAGTGAAAACTACAAATGATGTTGATCAGAAGAAATTCTTTGAAAACAAAGGTGAAGCTACCGGGAACATAATTAGTTGGATGTTCGATTCAGAACTCAAGTGTTATGCGATAAAGAAAGAGTTTGGAATTCTGTACTTGAAGAATGCGACAAGATTCAACACTTTGCCTGTTTATGATGTTCGAGATTTATCGAGAAAACCATTTCTGAACTTTGAAGGTGATTAGTTGGCAGAATTTTTCAAGAACAAGTTGTTAGAAGAATGTTAAGGAATGTTTAGATTTCTAACTCCTCAGAGGGCAAAGTATACAGAGCATCCGACAGATCTTAATCCAAAAACTAGGAAAGCTATTGTGGTATTGAAATACAAGAAGCCTATTCAATTGAAGAAAATACCATTGAAGAAGCTTG
Source organism: Deinandra increscens subsp. villosa (assembly GCA_039602395.1). Lineage (NCBI taxonomy): Eukaryota > Viridiplantae > Streptophyta > Magnoliopsida > Asterales > Asteraceae > Deinandra > Deinandra increscens. Next base: position 12,947,751 of record JBCNJP010000024.1, on the reverse strand, counting down.
AGCAAGATTTTATCAAGACTTTGAGATGGTGGTACTATGAAGAATGTACTAGAGAGGCAGTGATTGTGGTTAAAGAAGAAAACAAGGTGGCTAGAATTTTTGATCTAATGTGGTTGATCAATCTGTCAAAAGCTGATATGGAAAAGCTCTATCACAACAACATTTTGTATAAGGCTAAGAACGCTGAGTAAGCCTTGCAGTTTTAAAGAGTGATTAGAGTATGTTTTGCTTTCGGGATTCATGCTAGAAATAATCGAAGACAATATTGGAAGAAGTCAGAGACAAACGCTTCTGAAGACTAGCACAAGACAAGGGGTAGTTTGTTAGAACATATTATGATGTCTAGTGCTAGACCAGGTGGTACGCAGTCATGTACCATCTGGTACGATGTCTAGTGCTAGACCAGGTGGTACGCAGTCATGTACCATCTGGTACGCTGGTTAATTGGTACGCCGGGCAGTCTAGTATAAATACTTGTAGCTCGTGTGTTAGAGAGCAGTGGTGAGGGTTGGAGTGCTTAACTGTGTAGTGTATTACTCTCTGTATTCTGTCTCTCTGTAATCGAGCTTGTGATCAATCAAAGAATCATTATTTACCTCGTGTGTTCCAAATCCGATTACGATCATGCATTTGTAAGGTCCGTGTATGTGATTTACAAGTGGTATCAGAGCAGGTTTGCTTGTCTGCTGTGATTTCTGATTGGATATCGGGTTCTAGAGAGAGAAACAACCTTTTTGGTTCACAATTCATCATTTCTTCTCAGTTTTACGTCCATTCTATACAAATTTTACGTCCAAAATGATCCGTGAGTGTCTACGTTGAGTTCTGCATCAAATTTACGTTCGGAAAACCAAAATATCAAAAATCAGTCGATTTTTGGTTGGTACGCATTTGGTCCGGCTCAAGAACAAAGTGGTACGCCGTTGGTCCGTACAACAATCTTGATTAGGAGTTTGGTATGTGGCAAGTGGTCCGGAAGACAATCTTCTTATTTTGGTCCGTGACAGTTACTGACTGGTCCGTGGCAGTTACGCCGTACTAGTCCGGTACGTTCAACATTTTGGTACGGATGTAAGGTGGTTCGTTGGTGGTACGTGCTTGTCTTTCTGGTCTGTGTTTGGTACGGGAGTCAATTTGGTACGTTGAGCTTATATTTGGTAGGGGGATCGACATTCTGGTACGCCAGATTAGTTTTTGAGTCTATAATCATGGATCCGTTCCAAGCTTTTGCAGCAATGTCTACGACCGTTCAAGCTTTACTGAATTACGATAGTGAGATAGGAACTACAAACAAAGTTCCTAAATTGATGAAATTTGAAGATTTCCATAATTGGAAAACTCGTTATGAATCGTATATCGGTGTGACGGATGTTACTGTTTGGACTCCAATGCTGGATGGTTATCAAGTTCCAAAATTTACAACTGGTGAATTTGCTGGACAAGTAAAGCCATATAACAAGATGAATGATGCTGAGAAAGAATCCTTCAAGTTGGAAAAGAAAGCTTATTCAAACTTATCAGTGGCTTTACCAAAGGATATCTTGCATCAGTTTAAAATCCATACAACATCAAAAGCGTTATGGGATGCATTGTGTCACAGATGTGAAGGCAATGCTTAATACAAGAAAAGCAAGAAAAAGGTGTTGTCGAAGGAATTTGATAATTTCTGCTATATTCCAAATGAAACCATAAATGGTCTAACTATCACATTTGGTAAGTGAAATTGACATAGTTGGCGTGAGTAAGGAGGCAAGAGAATTGAAGGAGAAGCTGTTAAATGCTCTACCAGCATCATGGGAAGGCTATATTTTGTTGTTAACACATGATAAGGGATTTGATGATATTACATATGATGATTTAACAAGAAATTTGCTAGCTCGGGAATTAAATATGAAGCGAGTTAAAACTCTACCAGCTCAAGTTCAGAATCCCGATGTGTATTTTGGTGAGAATGTTTCGACCATGCATGCAAAAGCAAAAGCGAGCTCAAATCCACCGACTACTGCATTTTATGTGGAAAATACTTCGGGTGGTCATGCAAGTATGTCTCGGGGTTCGTCAAGTGAAAGTTCAGTGACATATCCAGTTTATTCGAATCAATCTTCCTCTGCTCCTCCATCCAATCAGAGTGCATTTTCTGCCAAGACTACAAATGACTTTATAGCATTATTTTCAGCAATGGTTTTTTCATATGATGGAGTGGTAGCAGAAGATTAACTAGTGCTGAGTTAACAGATGAAGATTAGAGCAAATCGACCCATATGACTTAGCACTGATGGATATTAACTGGTCAATGGCTATGCTCGTCAGAAGAGGCAAAAAGTTTATGCAAAGAACAGGACGTAAAGATTTAAACCCTGAAGGCAAACTTGGGTTTGACAAATCAAAGGTTAGGTGTTATAATTGTCAGAATTATGGTCATTTCGCCAAAGAATGCAACAAGGCAAAGAAGCAAGAAACGTCAAAGCTATACCAGAAGTATGCTGCCCAAAGTAATAAGGCATCAGGAAGCAATTCTAACCCATCCAGTTCAAATGCAAATGCTAGTGGGTCAAATTCAGAATCTAAAGCTTTGGTTTCACAAACTGGTGAAGGTTATGACTGGGCTGTGGATTTTCCTGATGAATCTGCATTTTTGTGTACTGAAGAGCGAAGTGTGGCAGTTGAGGATGATCCTGATCTTCCTGGTGAAGATTTCTTTGCAGAAGGCCAACAAGCTTTTATGGCCAACATTCAGGTTGATTCTAAAATCTGTGAACTTTGCTTGACATCTGCTAACAAACTGAAGGAACTTTTTGATGAGAAAGTTATGTACTATGACAAGTACATGTTAGCAGAAGAAAACACCAAAATTTACAAACAAAGGTGGGAGGCCGTTAAGGCTGAATTGAAAAGCGAACATGCTTTAACTTTGAACACCAAAATTGAATTGAATAATAAAACTGAAGATTACATCTTTTGTGAAAAGAAACTTGCTGAAGCAAATGCTAAGATTTCTGATTTAAACATTGAAATTTTAGACCTTCAAAGACAACTTGAGAATTTCAAAAATTCAACTTCCTTTGCAAGTTTTCTTTGCAAAGATGAAACTTTGAAAGAGGTGTTCAAAGAATCAAAATGCAATTCAGTTCCACCACCTATAGTCCATGGTTTGGCACCGACTGATACTGAGAACAAACCATCCGTTGTGTTTGACTATTCAAAGTTCACTGAGAACTTGATTGGTACTTCTGACAAACACAAAGGAACTTACAAAAGGAAGCCTGCCAAACATGTGGCTAAGACAAACCATGATGCTACAAAATAAAATGAATCCAGTGACTCTGTGAGTGACAAATCTGTCACTGAGACTATACCAACTGGTTCTGTGAAACTGACACCTTTGGAGCAAGCACAAAAGATAAAAGAAACTAAGAAAACAATAAAAACTTTTGAAAAAAATAATTTTGCCAAAGGTCAAGATCTCTTTTATGAAAAAGACTTGGTAATAGCTAGCAACACAACCACACCTGATGTTAGTGCAATACCAGTTGCTCCTCCAAAGTCTGTCAAGTTTAGTGGTATTGGATTTGGATCAGGTTATGAAAAATCTGAGGTCAATCAAAAGATATCTCAGATAGTTCAGAAAAATGATAAGAAATTGAAAGGAAAAATGGAAATTAGTGAATCCTCATCTCAGAAACTGAAATTTTATTGTCTCAAAGGGAGTGATACCATTTTCTCTGATGAGAAATTTCAATTATGCTGTGTTGATCCAAAAAAGGTTGATAGGGTGTTTTATGCTGAGTCTTAAGACAAAA
>JBCNJP010000024.1:12882968-12943451 GCA_039602395.1 Deinandra increscens subsp. villosa | reverse complement strand
TTAATTTACTATTGATCGAGTAGACGATTTACCGCTCACGCACTTTCAATATATATATCCCAAGTTATATACTGTTTAGTGTTATAAATCGATGCATCGTCTAAATGGTTATCAAATTCGCAACTTGAAGGTTGCATGAATAATTGCTTGACTAGTGGGATAGAGCACATCCTTCCAGATTATCATACTTATTTTGGTAATAGCGGTGAATTTAATCCCTGGATTACTAATGGTTATTGGAATAAGTGTTGAACTTCGTTTCGTTTAAGTTCTTACATGAATTGCTTTGTTGCGGACGATTACCAAACGTCTACGATTGATTGCAAAGCCAATAATCATGAGAGGTAAAGTTCATGTTTGCATGTGATTTTACACGAAGTAACATTAATTCATATTAGGCCAGTAAGTCATAATACTTCCTCCCCATTATAGTTGGTTTATGGTCGGTAACCAATATTTCTCATCTAATATTTTGATTGCGTGATAAATATTAAAATTGCTCCACCACGGTGCACAAAGATGGGACCTCAAAGGAGGTTGGGAATAAATGTTGGGTATGTATCAATACTAGTAGTGATATATTTATGGAACAACATTCCCAACATTAGGGGGAGATTAAAATCAATTGGAAAGTGAAAAGAGTTGGAATGAATTATCAATGTATCATCTTGATCCTTAAACTAAACGGCGTAAAACTATTATTTTAATTGATAATTCAATTATAAAGAATAGCGTATCAATTGCCAGACGCATGTACTGACCTTAAAAAGTAACTAAGTCACAGTACCAGCTGCTAATGCTCCAATTACGATTGGTGTCCTAGAAGGACATGTAAATATTGATAATGAGTCTATGACACGTTTGAATCGTTATAGACTAGTCGATTCCAATAATATAATATCCTAAAAAACTGGAGCAACTAGTGAAGATGGTCAAGTCGAGGTACTGGTAGAAGAGTCTCTTAAAGAGACATTAGACATGATGGTTCCAGAAGAACCTCGGGTACCTGAAAATAATGAAGAGATCTGTGATGTACACTCCCAGTCTTGGCTCCAGGAGAGGTCACGTGTCAGATTTACTCATGAACACATGGTACAACAGAGATAACTAAGCAGCGGAAATTAAAAACTTTTCATTTATATATATTGCAAGTTACAACAGTAAGGAAGATAACAACATAATCTAATAACTAGATCTTATCTATAGCTATGCCAGTACTGTTGAGGGTATATTTTCAGGATGCTCGCAGGAAGCTCATGTGGTTCAGAAATTCTATTACCGTCTGGGAATCCCACTCGTCCAGGTATCCTGATTTGTTTTATACGACTAACCCTTATAATTGCCACGTGTTTATTTGACTAGGTACTGTTGAAGTCATCAACTACCTCCGAGATTCAAGTTCCAGCTGAATGAGATCATGGACCAAGTGAACGAAGAGGGCTCTAACGGTTGCATTAGTTGGACGATAGGATCCCGGGAATCCCGGATAGTTTGTTATTATTGTAATCCTTATATAATTGAGGATTCGATCGACTTAGGGACACAACAACACCGACGCACTTTAGCTCTGATAGTTTACCATCATTGTAACACATAGTGTCGATCGATCAAACCTCCAAAACACTTGCAATTCTTCATTTCGTATCAATAAAATTGCTAGGCAGCAGGCTCTTCAGGCCGACTCCTGAGGTTTTTTTTCTAGGATTCTTAGAGGCAACTCGAAGGATCCTGGATTTTTCCCTCGTTCTAACGGTTGCATTAGTTGGACGATAGGATCCCGGGAATCCCGGATAGTTTGTTATTATTGTAATCCTTATATAATTGAGGATTCGATCGACTTAGGGACACAACAACACCGACGCACTTTAGCTATGATAGTTTACCATCATTGTAACACATAGTGTCGATCGATCAAACCTCCAAAACACTTGCAATTCTTCATTTCGTATCAATAAAATTGCTAGGCAGCAGGCTCTTCAGGCCGACTCCTGAGGTTTTTTTTCTAGGATTCTTAGAGGCAACTCGAAGGATCCTGTATTTTTCCCTCGTTACATCCTTGTGTTCAACTTTACATTTCGAGCATATTGATAAGCACACTACCTCACATTCTAAGTTTGGAATACAAGATTCCTTTGTGAATTTTTTACCAAAACTTCCTGATAGCTTACCCATCTAATCATCCCTCTCTAGAGCCCTTCCCTTGCTACTTTAAATATCACCACTACCTGACATACATACATACATTTTTTTAAAGGTCAACTTACGCTGGTGAGTTCTAAATAATTAAAACTTTACCTTAACCTCGAAAGGTTACTTCAAACATTTAGGCCTAACGGTCCCTTTTTTATAAACATTTAATATAACAGGATTATCCCAAGACATAACATTTAAACCTTCAGTATTAAAAATCATTTAAAACTCAACAATATACCTCAAACCTTTGGGCCTAACGGTCCCTTCTTTATAAACATTTAACAGGTATAAAACATAACAGGATTATACCAAAACATTTAAATCATCAGTTTAAAAAATCATTTAATACTCTAAACTACCTTGAGCCTCCGGGACCCATCTTCTGTGTAAATAATCATTACGTATAAAAGAGTCATACGAAACATTATAAGCAAAACCTCTTTTTACTAAGCATTGTCTATCTTGGGACTACTTTAGTCCCTTCGGTCGGCCGTCGCCTCCCGACCTCGTGAGTAACCGTCGCTACTCCAGTGACTGTATATCCACTGCTTGGATTGTACAACCCCCCTACCCTCGTCATAGACAATCTTTGCTTAGATTAAAACCTCTTCAAAACATCCTTAAAAGTCCATTTAAATAACCTTTGTATTTTGGACTCAAAATATTTTCTTTACTTAAAACCTTTAAAAAGATTTATCTTTATAATAACCATTTATTATAACTCTTCTGAAAACTGTTCATAACAGGTAATCATAATAACATATATAGATCGTTAAAACATTCCACGTATGTGTATTAACACAAAACACGTAAAAGGCATTTAACTCAGATACTTTTCAAGTAAACAGTTGAATATATATCATTGTATGTATATCATCCCAAAAACATTTTAAAGAGTGGGCTCATAGAACTCACCTTATTCTCTTAAGTAGTTAATTCAGACAAAATCTCTATTATGTCTTCCAATTAAACCTAATCGCGTATTGTATGGCGTTAACACAAGGTTTAATATAATAAACACTCCCTATGTTTATTTTAATCACTTTATTATCTTAATAATGTTTAATTATTAAGTTCATTCATTCTAAAGGTCAAAATGACCAAAATACCTTTTTGGCAGTTATCTTCTTCTTTTAACGATAATATGAAGACGTGCATTCCTATAAGTAAATGCTCACTCCGGGATCGCCCAGTGAGGTATTCCAGGTCCCAGTTGGGATTTATGCAATGCCCCCGCTTTGCCAGAAATCCCAATGTATAGGCGTTTCCCCTCCGGTCTGCATGAACTTCTAAATATCCGATTAACTTGGTATTTATTCATTTATCCATTTTAACTTCATATATACTTATTTTATATATATATATATATATATATATATATATATATATAGTTCCATACCAAAATTCAAGTCCTCATACCCTCCGGATTATTTTTATATTAAACAATCATATTTCAAAACCCTAATTTTTCTGTTTTTCTCATTTCTTTCTCAAAACTCGTTTTTATTCAAAACCAGTTTAGGGTATTATCCATTATAACATTTTATAATGTACTTTAAAATATTAAAGCTTAGTTCATCACCGTTTACTAAATTTTGGTAGCGCAACATCTAGAAAACCCTAATCTCAACATTAATACTTTGAATATATTTTAATATATATATTTAAACATTCTTTAGTACGATAATTGATTTATTATTATCGTTAACCTTTATATTAAATATATACGTTTATATATTTAATATTTAAATACATATTGTTTTAATCAATTTCGTTAAATAAAACCGATTAATATTATATATATATGTATATATATATATATATATATATATATATTCATATTTTATGTTATTTAACTTGTTCTAATAACATTTTATATAAACTTTTAACTTAATAATGATATTTGTAATAATAACAAATATAATAAAGTTGTCTGTTTTTTTATAAATGAATAGTCCTTCGTGATTAGCTCCTCGCCACGAGTATTTTCCCGTTTTCGGTTTGTCATTTGGACCGAGTTATGCCACCGAAATTTTAACCGAAGGTGAGAACGGTTTTTGCATCGGGATTGTGGGGTTTGATTCCGTTATCCGTTCAGCCCGCAACCACCACCTTCATTTATCAACACCCAACCACCACCACCTTTCGCCATTAATCACCTGCTGCTGCCACCACCTGTCGTCCGGTGGTTCACCACCATCTACGTCACCATCGAACATCATTATCGTCACTTAGGACTAGTTTCATCCGAGAATAGACAGGGTTCGGAGACGCCCTCAGAGCCACTGCTCTCTACTCCCGGAAGGTCATTGGATGTTGCAGGTCGTCGGAAATGGAGGGGGGGGGTCGTTGGTTGTTGCTGCTGCTGTTTGGAGAAGAAGAGTCCCCGGGTTTTACACCGCAAGTCGAACGGACGGGAGACCGGGTGACTGTGTGAATGTGTTGGTCACTGTTGTATGGTTATCACCAGAAAAATCAAGAGGGATGGGTGGAGGGTACTTGATGGTTTCATCGGTTGCTGGAATCAACAACAGGTCGTCGGCGTTTAATGATGCAGGAGGTTACCGGGAAGGGTTGACGGTGTGCAAGGTCGGATCAGGTCGCCGTAGGTCCGCCGGAACGGAGGGTGGTTCGATGGGACTGGGCCGAAGGAAGGAAGGGACTGTTGCTGCTTCGTCTTGGTTCTCTCCGGAGGCTGCCGACAGAAGTTGAACGGAAGAGGAGGGTCATCGGGTTCGCCAGTATTTGGTCGGGGAAGAAGGAGGGATGTTGTTGTTACTGGCTGTCGTGAAATCAAGAGGAGGGGGAGGAATCACATTGTCGGGTTGTCGGCCGGTAAAACGAAGAGAGAGGGGGAAGGTACGGGCAGCACTGCTGCACTTTTTTCTTTTTCTTTTCTCTATTTGTTTTTGTCTTGTACTGAATTTTTGAATGATTTGTTTTGTGTGAATGTATGTATTTATACATATAAATTAGGTGACAGGTATTCGACACCTACATAAGTGAGTAGGATTTCAAATGAATACATGTAAATTCAATTGATGAATCACAGAAGACCGAAATCATTCCTCAATTATACGTACGTATGTGTATTTTTAATCACGAATTTAGTTTATATATTTTGAAGGAATGTGGTGTACTAATTAGTAAGCAGGTATTATAAATCGCTATTCTGAACCCGTTAAATAATTTAATATTTCATAAACGGTTCATAAATATTCTTGAACGTCTAAAATATTACAGAAGTCCAATAAATACAATTATTATATTTAAGAAAATTAAAATTTAATAATACAAGTTCATAGTGATTGGCGGATAATAATATGAGTTTCACATCTGCCTCACAATAATACGAATTAAACAAGTTGGTGATTATAATGATACGCCGTTAGTTTTTTTATCTTTCGATTAGGGTTTTAATCAACTCTAATCGAAAGATAAGAGAAAGAAACAAAAAGAAAAGGAAGAAACCTCATATTATTATCCTAATCGAACCCTAATCGAAAGATAAAAAAAATAATGACGTATCATTATAATCACCAACATGTTTAATTCGTATTATTGTGACACAAATGTGAAACTCATATTATTATCCGCCAATCACTTAAAACTTGTATTATTAAATTCCAATTTTCCTTATATTTATTATTCAGTTATAACGTAAAGCGGTGATTGCTTAGTTAATTTATTCGGTAGAAGTGCGTGTCTATTCAGTGTCGTGATCGTGGTCGTTACACAGACCGAATACGTTGTCTCGTCTAAAATTATTAATAAATATTATAATGATTATTTATACTTCGTAGAGTTGATAAAATTATCTCGAACGGCTAACCGAATTGATTTTGGCTAATATCGCGTAACAGCAACGGTTACCGATTTCACCGTTTCGTGCCGAATATCGCAAATATATTTTATAACGATTGTAAATCAAGTATTTAGCAATACCTGATATTCTACTTTCGCCTCGGTATTATTTTAGTGACGTTCGTGCTTAATTACGGTTTATTACAAACCGGGCCTAAATCACTATTTGGCGTTTTCCCGCTTCGTTATAACTCGGATTTCCGATCCATTTATGCCCACGATCTTTATTTTTCGTTACCTGTCATATTCTATAAATTCGTCTCTTGACGTTTACTCGAATATCGTGTCGAATATTCATACAGGAATCATGACGCTTCTTTATTCTACGTATATATATTAGCTACTTAACATATATAGAACACGTATATAACTTAAGTCATGAAATTTTGGGGTGTTACAAGATCTCGATAAATTATTCATGTCTAAACATATATGGAACCGATACAAAACCGACGTCGATAATAATTTGGATATAATAATCGATAGAAATAATCAAAATGATAAGGATCAAGAGTTAAGTTCTGCCTGTAATGAAAAGTCGAAATGATTGGCCAAAATAGAAAGACGCAAAAAACTGGGCAGAGTGAATATCTAATATGTTAGATATAAACAAGTCTATTATACAAAAGCATGATTCTAAAAATGAAATTAAGCAATACAAAGAAAATTGGTGGCACAAGGAATTTTATAAAGACCTAAGTTTGATTATGTGGAGACATATTCTCCGGTGGTGGATGTATTGAGATTCCAACAGTTCATTAGTCTAGTAATACAATAGAGAATTGATATATGTCTTATGAATATCATGATATCCTAGGCATATGGCTCACTTGATGATGATACATGAAATCTCTGGAGGGTTTAAGGTGCCGAGAAAATTATGATTGTTATATAAACATTTGTACCTTAATACATTACAATTCTTTTTATACGTTGAATGCTTAAATATAATTAAAAGTCCTATAAACCCTCAAGAGAGTTCAATACTTGAAGGTATTTGAAACATATTAAAGATATAATCCTTGTGCACGAGTAAATATCATATTGTGGTTATTATATACCATTATTCTTTGAGTTAATTTCATTTTTGGTCCTTGAGGTTTGGTCCATTTAACCGTCTTAGTCCAAACTTTTAAAAAATCCGATTTCAGTCCAAACGTTTCATTTTCGTTTCAATTTTAGTCATTATCTAAAACCGTTAACTTTTTTTTTTAAATTCAAAAAAGAACGAAAATACCCGTTTGCTTTAATTAAAAAAATATAAAATAGAAACCCTATCCACATAAAATATAGAGTTAATTACATTTTGCGTCCCTGTGGTTTGCGGGTTTTTGCCACCTGAGTACAAAATCCAAATTATTAACAAATATATCCTGAGGTTTGCATTTCGTTGCCAACTGAGTCCCTGAGACTAACAGAGTTAGATTTTTCTGTTAACTTGAAGGGCATATTAGTCATTTAACACATAAAGGGTTATTTATGTAAATTAATAAGTTATAAAAGATGAGGGACTAGTTTTATAATTTTTTTAAACTTTGATAAAAAATAAAGGAAAAAGAAAGAGAGAAGAGAGAGAAGAAAGACACTGTCGTAGTCTCCTCCCCACCCTTCTTCTCCGGTTCACACTTCCTCCCCTACCAAAACTCAGACGATCTCCCTCCCTCCTTTCCTCCGGCGACTTCACCAACCAGCAACCTCCGATCGTTTCCGGCGACCTGCCGTATCAAGCAAAAATAATAGAACGAGTTTTTAATCCCTATGAAGACTTTAGACCCTAAAATCGGATGAACAATTCCAACCGTATCAAGCAAAAAAAATCGAATGAGGATCTTGTATTTGGTGTAGCAATCAGATCAATCCTTTTAAAAAAAAAATCATATCATTAATCGAAACTGAGAGAGAAACATTCCATCGCCATCGCCAACCCCGTATTCATCGAATGAAGCTTGCGAACCAGAAAATCCTTTAAACTCTAAATCATCAACCGGAACTCAAAATTGATTACACAATCAAGATCGAAATGCAAAACCGAACATATCTAGATCCAGTGTGATGTACTTTTGATGCTGATTTGACAAAGTTGATGAAATATTACCAGTTGGACCAAAACAAGAACACGATGAACTGATGATTCATATCCGATTCAAACTTGAAAGAAACTTGAAATTGATTGCATCCGTCAATGCTTATGAGCGAACAAAACCTGTTGATATGAATTTTAAATCAAGAGATCAAAAATTCATCAATTCGCCATGGATGCCCCCACGAAGAACACGAACTGAGATTTTTCTAATTTGATGAAGTCACTATCAAATTCAATTCTGCAACTTGCATTAGATCCATATGGATGTGCTAAATCTTCTGGAATCAAGCAACTGCATTCAAACACTTTAATTCATGTTCAATTTCTGGATCAAAGTAGAACAGTTTGACTTTGAAAAAGTCAAATATGATGAAATTAAGCAATTACAACTAGAAATTCGACCTAGAATCACATGTTGTCAAATTATTACATGTCTTCGCCTCCTGATTTTGAGCCGATCACTGTCGTTTCATCAATAGAGGCGCTATAATTTCGATTTCTGATGGTGTTGTGGATGTTGCGTATTCTCTTGCGCAAGCATTTGGAAGCATCAAGTGTCGATTCGAAGTTGCTCGCTGCTACTACGGTCAAAGATTTTGGGGTCTGGAGTTTCGATTGTTGTTAATCGATGATGAACATATGAAATGGGTTTTCTCCCAGATGAAGATGATGAACTCATGTGTGCATTATATTATATTATTTATTTTCATTAATAAAATTACAAAAGTAGTCTCATAATTTTAGTAATGTACATAACCAGCCCCTCGTTTGTAAATTGACTCAATTGCCCTTCCACTTAACAGAAAAATCTAACCTCTGTTAGACCCAAGGACTCAGATGGCAACAAAATGCAAACCTCAGGATAGATTTGTTAATAATCTGAAAAATGAACTCAGGTAGCAAAAACCCGCAAACCACAGGGACGCAAAATGTAATTAACTCTAAAATATATAAAAGGACCAAAATCTACACAACCACCAACTCCTCTGTTTCACCTCTCTCTAACTCCACCCACCTTTAAGGAACCAAGTTATCAATTACAACAATTCAAATCGTTTAACCTCCATCAATCTCGCTACCTAATCCGTAACCAGAACCCTACCTTCTGCCTAAATCAAATCTCCGAACTCAAAACCTTATCCCTCCAACGTAACTCCCTCTCCGGAAACCTCACTCAAAGAAGCCATTTGAAGCGAGTAACGACAACATAAAGGGTTCGATCCCCGATATTTTTTATAATTTACCCAATTTATAAAGTCTCCGGCTGTCGAACAACGATCTCACTGGAAGTTTGTTCAAAATTTTCGGCAGGTCAGAGATTCAGAATCTCTAGCTAAACAATTAGAAATTTTTATGATCTCACCGGTGGACTTTTCTTTACCAAATTATTGATTCCAGATTTCCATCATTTTAAAATCCAGATCCAAACCCGTTAGATATCCGACTTGAACTAATTTTGACAAAATTAGGGGTGTTTGAGGAGCCGGCGGCAAGGTCACTGTTATAACAGTCACCAACATGGAAGATGGGGGTGTTTATGATGTGTAGATTTGTGAGGGTGGAATGAAGACAAAATTTGGGGTGTTAGAGGAGTTGGCGGCACATTTGTGATGTGTAGATTTATATAAAGATATAGCAATCATCGATGGTCGATTCACTATATTATTGATTAGGTCGGTTGATGGTGGTGGAGAAGGGGTGGTGGGATGTTCAACTGTGATGTCATTATGTTCTTGCTTTGCTGTGCAACAATGGAAGATGGTGATTGTTTTATTTTATTGTTTAATTAATAATAGAGGTATTTTGGTAATAACACACAGAGTTAACAGGAAAAACTTAACGGTGTTAAAAAAGTGACAAAATTTGAAATGAAAATGAAACGTTTGGACTTAAATCAGATTTTTTAAAAGTTTGGACTAAAACGGTTAAATGGACCAAACCTCAGGGACCAAAAATGAAATTAACTCCTATTCTTTGGATAAGAATGGTATAATATAGATTGAAAACATATTGAAGGTTTTCGATTTTTAAATTGATTTGGTTAAGTTTATGTATCCAAGCTCCTCGTGAGTGAATGTATATGTATAATTAGTCAAGATGGAAATTACTCCATAATGGATTGTGATTTGTATAATTCTTGAAAATATATTATGTAAATCTAACACGTTTTGTGTATGGACTAATTTTTTTTTTATAAGTTTGATTTCAACTCGTGATAATCTCGGGATACAAACATATGGTCCACCTACCGAAAGAACAATCTTGACTATTATAGTTTTATGGTACATGTTGATTATATCTCATGAAGAGGTCACATATTTGTATAATAAATCAAACTATATTAAAAGGTATAATGTTGAAACATACTCATTCATCATATATGCTAAAGATTGTCTGATTACTTAGATACATCAAATGAAAGTTTTCAAATAATGAGAAAATTTTGATGTGAAAGTACTACAACTATGTGCACTTGTTGCACTATTATTTCTTACTATACATACCATTTTTTTAATTTCATTTGCATGATATTGCCTATTTCCAATGTCGATACTTTGGAATATGTTTGAAGCTATAAATGTATAAGTTTATATTTTACTAACCCAACGAAACAAGTTTTGTTAGTCATTTAGATGCAGGTAATACAACATGGTTATACAACACCATTTTTGGATATTGTGGTATTATCTATGAGACGAGGCATGAGGCAGTGATCGTTTTCGTGATGTGTTAAAACTCTATTGATGTAACACCCCAAGATTTTTTATATATAGATGTATATAGTAAATACGTGTTTATATTATAAATACGTGAGCTTGATTGATGAACATGATAAGACTATGCATTAGATAAATTGCATATGTTAGAAATACGTGTTTAATAGCCAATATGGTAAAACGTGCATAAACGAATGTGTTAAATATTAAAGAAAGTAAAATGAGATGGATATGTGTTTATATGAATAACATGATGATACATGTGTGAATTGATAGATGTATACGTGTGAATACTTGTGTTAATAGCTAACAGAAAATTAAAATGACTAAAAGCGTAATTTATGTAAAGATAAACGTATACGGATATTATACATAGATATTATTATTACAAGTATCCCCAGGCTTATAAATTAGTATAAATATTTCCTAATATGATTCTTAGCATGAAATGATAAGTACAAGCAAAAGTCCCGCGCGTTGCTGCGGGTTGACATTTTTTATCAGCGTACACTACCATAGAAGAAAAACCGACAATGCCAGGTATAGAACCTGCATCGACAAAAGACTCACCCCACACACAAACCACTATAACAAACTGACATAGCGAAATCTTACCGGCAAAAATAACATAAGGAGGGAATAGTGCTTTCCAAAAAAATATACGCAAGTAAAGTTAGAACTTGCTATAAAAAAGTAGCATACCTACAAGTTTAACTTATCACACACAAACCTGCACATGAACAACAACAAAATAATTAGTCAATATCTAATGAAAGAAAAATTTACATCTTCAAATACTACAATGACAAAATTGACTCTGAAAGAATATGACCAAGAGCAAACAATTTGATTTCATACCTACAAATGCTTATGGTGTCTAGTTGCCTACTACTGACCCATTACGAAGAAATACATATTGGAAAATTAAAAATGTGTAAACAAAAATAGCAAATGTTTTTAGTAAATGAAAATGATTATGCCATTTTAAACCTGAAATAATAGAAAATACATTCCCTCTAACATATTACAGAATAAGTACATCAGACCAAAAAAAAAATACTCAAGAGAAAAATCAAAGAACTAACCGTATAAATGATAATATTGAAAATGTTCAAGTATCATGGCAGGAGACATGTGCAGGAAGAATCTATCCATTGTAGCAAGAATATAATGAGAGGCGTTACTTGAACATGGACTCATTTCATTTGAAATCGTGCACCATCTTTGGCTTTAGGAATTGCAGCAGCCCTGTAATTTCATGAATCAAAACAGAAAAAGAATCAGAACATGAAAATGAAGTAAAAATAATGTATCCTTGTCGTGTTATACATTCAATGCCATTATGTATATACATGGTTTTATTTTAACATGAAAACTTGAACTTTTCAGTTGCAAACAAATCCAAACGCGCCCTACTTTTGACTTCATTATGTCTGCTGTTGATGCTTCATCAATCAATGGACAGCCTAATGCGTTCCGCCATTAACATATTCATTCTATAAAAATCAACAAAATCTTGTATATTAGATACTTATAACTCAAACAATTAAAAAGAGCATATAAGCTCATCTGTACATGAAATCAAATGAACACAGCTACAACCCGAATGCTTTAATTTCCTTCCAAAGAGGTTAGCTTAACAACAATCAAAAACTATAAAGTGTTCCATGCCAAACTTCAGAACTCATAAAAAATGAAACCAAAGATGTATAAATGAAACTAGATATGTAATACTTAAATAAAAACCAAATATTTCAAGTGATGGATTGAAAACCACTACTAAAAAAAATAACCAAACAATGAAGACCTCACAAACCATTGTCAGAAAAGACAACCAAACAAAGGAATCAGGTATAATTAATCTCACAAACCATATATCACCTTAAGTTGTTGCTGAATTTGATAGTTATAAGGAAACAGAGTAAAGGCCATCAAACATAAAATTATACATACCTTAGTTTTTAGATTCTTCTTGATAAAAACTCTTTGAAATTAGATACTATTTGAGGTCCTCTGGGAACTGTTCAGAAAGTTTTCATCATAGCCTTGAAAACTAAAACAACAACAAAAAAAAGATAGCAGCGTCATAGTCTTAGAAAGTTCATATCGTCACCAGCAACATAAGTTGAACAACTTAACCTCAGAAAAATTTCATCATAGGCTCAAAGGGACATATTCAGAAAGTTCACATCTTCACCAGCAACATAAGTTCAACAACCTAGGCTCACCAAAAATTCATCATAGGCTGAAATGTACATATTTTGAAAATTGACATCGTCACCAGCAACATAAGTTCAACAACTTAGCCTCAAAAAAAATTCATCATAGGCTCAAAGGGACTTATTATTTCGTTGCCAGCATAGCCTCAATAACCATCCATAAGCAATCGATTAAGGATACATAAACCAGTCATAAACCATTACTCATCATGTAAATTTTTTAGATGAAACTCGGCTCAGATTCGAAATCATCACAGCCCCATTGTAATCAAGTAAGCCATCACAGTCTTCAGGGAAAACCCATCCATAAGCCATCCATAAATCAGAAATGAGGTTATATGAACATAAGTAAATAACGTAATGTCACCAGCAACAGAATAGCAAGCCAATAAAAAATGAAGGCCTCTTGTGTTAGTCATTTAAGGTTCATTTTGACCTTGGATCTGAATAAGAAAATGAGGAGCTTTCATCATAACCACCATAAGAATTCCATCGTTACTAACGAAATCGTCAATTCGTTTTCATTGCTTCACGTTAACGGAGTGACAAAATTGTCGCTTCAACATCAACGGAGCATCGACGAAATCCAAATCTGAAGGGAACGATGCTCAAATATGAGCCTGCTAATAGCTAGCAACCAACATCATAGCAAACAGATACTGATTTTTAAGCCTAAAGCATATGACCAGTAGATCAAATACCATAGCTCAACACATAAACTATCAGTAGAGCGTCGAGAGATGAGGTTAATGTCACAACACACCGCCCACCTCAACAAATAAAAAAAACTTCTGGAGCAACAGTGATGAAATGTGTGCGGCCACAAAGTACCCAAAAAACAACGTAACCAAACCCTAGATTCAGCACTAGCACAGTATCAAAGATCAATTCATATTGAAGCAATAGACAGTAGAATCGCATAAAAAACCTCAAATACAACCCAAACCGACAAACGCATAGCAACCGAATCAAGGTTTTTTTTAAAGAAATGGAGAATGAAATCGCGTCAATAAACCCAAATCAAAACCCTGTATGCTTTTGAAGCAACAGACAGTAGCATCACTTGTAAAAAACGAAACGACGACGACACCAAGTAGCTACCACCCCAGCGGCACCAAAAAGATACCATGTCGGCGGGCATCGGTTAGATACAACGCCGGAAACCAACGCCTTTCGCTTCAAATATCTCAGAGAGAGTAGATCAGAGAAAGTGTAGACATAGGCTTAAAAAAAACTACCTTTATGAACAATCCGGTGACACAGAAACCAAAGACCACCGATGATGGTTCTTCAGAGAGGTTTTTTTAGAGAGAGAGAAAGTCGCTGTAGATCTCGTTAACTCAACGGAAATGGAGCAATCATATGATCACCACGACGTTACCGGAGTACGTTACCGGAGCATCGACTTAATAGACAGAGCGTCGAGCTTCCTTGCCGGTGGTCAGGGCAAAACCCTAGATCGGATAAAGAATTCAATAGCAGAGAGATAAAGTGAGTTAGGTCTCCCACATTAACTAAAACCGGTGCATATACCCACAGAAATAAGAAAGATACCAGCGCCCACCGCCCTTTAACTCCAACAACAACAAAAAAACACGTTCAACTGAATAGTTCCTTTGTGTGACTGACAAGTTATTCTTTTTGATATATAAGGGAATATGAATGTTTGAGGGGCTAGAACGTTTATTAGTGAAAGATATATATATATATATATATATATATATATATATATATATATATATTGAACGTCAAACACCCGGTTACTCGGGGGTCTCATTATGGCAAACGATGCTACCCATGACACGCTGCGACCACAGGTCGTGTGAGTAACTAGGACCATCTATGTTGCACATCCATCCTAGAGGAAACCCACAGCCCAAAGGCCCACTGTGGTAAAACCTCTGACCCACCTCTATAATTTTTCATTCATTTTTTGTATATGTATATTATCATATGAGTCCCAAGCCTTAGAAATCTTTAGAAATATGCCCCATAATGTTTTGGTACATAAAATGATAAAACCATAAAAGTTTGAGGGCCTAGATTGCACTAAATAAGAGTATAGGGGCTAATATGTAAAATTCACAAAGTCTGGCCGGTTACAAGGCTCACGCGTGTCGCGCAGACCATTCCCCCATTTGGCGCGATACGCAAGGATGAGCAAAAATCAGCAGGCCCTTCTTTGTCCATGTTAACGAACTTAGAGCTTAAGATTTATGTTACAGATGTCGATTTCGATGAATTAGTCACTAGGAATCGTGTAAGAACCTTAGGGCGCACCTGAGGGTATATAATACAAGGCTCAAATCATCAGAAACAATTGCCAATTCACGAAATACAACCCGAAAACCCCTTAACTTCGCCAGAGCAATACGCACAAACGGTGAGGATTCTGGAGCTGAAATTCCGCAGTCACCCCTCATCTGGTATGCTTAACAATAACATCTTTCAGTTTTTGATAATATTATCTCTAAGTATGGTTTCTAAAAGTATGTAAAAATTAGGGTTCTTGAGCTTGTTTTGCTAAAACCGGGTGATCGGATGGGAATTAGAGTCTGAATTTTGTAGGTAATCCTAAAATAATGTGTTTTAAGAAAGCCCTAATTTTATTTCACATTTAGAAAAAAGTTGGTAGAGGTTTTGTTAACGGGTCAAAATTAGGGTTTTCATAACGTTGTTCTGTCCAAATTGAGTAAACGGTACTGAATTAAGCTTTGATATTTTAAAATATATTATAAAATATTATAGTGGATAATACCCTAATTTGGTTTGAAAAGAAAATGAGTTTTGATAAAGAAACGAGAAATACGTGAAATTAGGGTATTAAATTATGATTATTTAATATAAAATAATCCGGAGGATATGGGGACTTGATTTTTGGTATGGTAACATGTTTTTATATATATTAAGAATATATGAGTTTAAAATGAATAAATAATAAAGTATTAAAAATACCGAGTTAATCAGATATTAGAAGTTCGTGCGGACTGGAAGGGTAAGCGCCTGTACACTGGGGTTTCTGGCAAAGCGGGGTGGTCGCATAAATCCCAATTAAGACCTGCGAGCCCACTTTTAAATGTTTTAATGTTTTTGGGCTGATATACATACAATGTTCAACTGTTTACTTCAAAAGTATTTGAAATGCTTTTATCTGAAAGTTTGATTATCTTAACTGATAAATTGATGAGCTGTATATGAAAGTTTGGTTATCTTAAATGATAAATTGATGAACTGTTTGAAGTGATAGGTGTTATGTTATGAAGATGTTTATGAATGATTACACGTGTTAGTAATGTATATGAAATGATTATTGAGGTTATGTGTTATATTTGCTCTGAAACTAGGTATCCAAATGATAAAGGTTTGGTAATAAACGCACAAGTGAGTATGTATGATTATATGAGAACAGGTGATACATTTGCTATATTATTATGTGGTGGATACGCCACTGGTACATCCTGTATACAAGCATGGAAGTATAGTTGCCTATCAAAAGTGTGGAGGATACACCGCTGGTACATCCTGTATACATACACCTAGGTAAATTGGGGGATGTTCATTTGTTGCAGTATATGAATGCATTATCATGTTTATTAGCACACCTAAGTCGTCTGGATATCTAACTAGGAGCGGGTAGTAGTACTGTGTTGGTTAAGGACATGTTTGATAGAATAGAATGTCTTGAGAGTTAAGGTTACGAGAGTAGTTGTCGGTACTGAGGTTGGGGTATTCCAGATGAAGTCACTTGAGCAGTATTCAAAACTGGAAGGACGGATTGTAGGCGGGAATAGAACGGTTATCGGTACTAAGGTTGGGGGCTTCTAGATGAAGTCACCTAAGCAGTATTCGAAACTAGAAGGAATAGAACGGTTATCGGTACTAAGGTTGGGGGCTCCAGATGAAGTCACCTGAGCAGTATTTGAAACTAGAAGGTATAGAGATATATGGAATTCGGGTCATAGGAGCTAAAGTTTATTGAGGTAGATGTTTTCTAGAGAAACGTGTTTGATTATGATGTTATGTTATGTATAACTTTGATATGTGTTATACTTGATAAATGTTTGTAAAAAGGGATTTTGCAGGTCCAAAGGTTTTAACCTCACGAACGAGGTAAAGTTTTTAAAATGGAGAACTCACCAGCGTAAGCTGACCTTTTCCCAAAAATATATGTATGTCAGGTGAATGTGAGACGTCTAGGAGCAAAGGCGGAGCCCTTGTGATAAGAGACTGATCGGGCAAGGTATTAGAGGAGCGGTTGGACGTGCTAGCTTAGATGAAGATAAATAATGACGGTTACAGTTAGTAACGTTATAGATAGATTGTAAATTATCCCAATTACTTTACGTACTTGGCTTTATATAAATAAATGTTTTAAATTTTCCGCTGCTTATCTCTGTTGTGCCACGTGTTTATGAGTAAATCCAATGCGTGACCCCTCTTGGTGCCAAGTCTGGGAGTGGGCGTCACAATTGAAAAAAACGATAACCGGAGCTAAAAAATGAGATCTTTTACCGTAAAAAATGTTGCTTCCTACCCCAATCGGCTATTGGATTAGCTTTGAAACACAGTTTTCTAAACTTTGAGAGTTTTACGTGAAGATCATATACCATTGGTCAGCTTAAGGAATTGCACATCAAGGGACCAAGGAACTATCAGCCACTGCAAAAGTATTGGATAATTTTCACAGAAGATGGATGCTACTCACATAAGTACATGTCAAAATAAGCGTGAGACAAATACGCACTGCACTCTTTTTCCCTTAGCTATGGTTTTGACCCACTGGGTTTTCCGGGCAAGGTTTTTAATGAGACATCAACTAAAAGCGTATGAAGTTGATAACCAAGGGGAGTGTTTCAAATATAATATATTATTGTGGTTATCAATTCCTAATATAGTTCGTCTTCCTCTCTAAGTTTTTTCATCCCTATAAATATTTCTTTGTATGTCATTGTGATACAGACCATTCAATAATAAAGATCTCCCTCTATTCTTCTTCTCTTTATTTTGCTATTAGGCTTGTTTCACAATAGCTAGAACCTAGATTCGAACCCGAGAAAACTCGGTGTAAACATCAAATACTAAGCCATCTAGGATGGCGAGCTTCTTTGTATTATAATTGAACAATAACGTATATGTATAGAAAGTGCTTTTATGGCATTTTTTGTAAATAAGAAGACAAGTTGTCAAATGTATAATATAGGAATAGACAACTTGTCAATAGTTTTGCAAGAAAGAAACTCCTTATATATAAATTACATGTTTTCACTTTCTTAGCAATTAATGGCATTTCATGTAGTCGGCCGAATCCAATACCTTTAGTTTCTACACACTTGAGGGACGCGGGTTTGATTTCTGTCTCTCTTTTTTTATTTTTTAGTATTATCTACAGCTAATACATGGCGTCTTCAAGCGCAGACTCGGCCTTCGTTCCTACATCTACTTGCAGATATCGATTTACACAATTGAAGGGGAGGTTTATCATTTTGCCTTCAATCTCATTTCATTTTGTTAACATCACAGGATTTCGTTTCAAGGTAATCTCCTATGTATTTCAATTTCTAGGTCTACAAGTTTTTAAAAAGTTTCATTCTCTGTCATATTTCAGCCGGGAGGAATTCTTCTTCAGTTGACGCTCAAGTCCGCTGTTCTACGTCTTCCTAGCTATTTCTTCACATTTTCACATTTGAAATAGAGGTTTATGATCTTGCTTTGATTCTCGGTTGCTTTTCTTTATATCACTGGAATATCTTTCAACGTAGTTTCGTATATATTAGGAAACATTGTTTTAGATGGAATTGTTTATATAATGATGAGATATCAATCGTGAATTTCATTGGTACAAAGGATCCCCATATATATGATGATTTGCAACTACCTTTGTAATACAAAATATTGACAATTAATCCCTACCATTAATATAAACAATTCTATCTACAATAATAATATATGTTTCAAATTATTTTTGCCAATAATTATTTGTAAATGTTTGTTACCCCTTTTGTGCTCTTTAGTCTACCGATCATCTTCTTCGATTGACGCTGCAGTGTGCCAAAAACGTTTATGTCTCTTTCTTTATAGGTTATCTATAATGTCTCCCCTTTATTATTTGCCCCATTTGTTTCCTCTTCAACATTCATGTTTCATGATTTCTTCTCTACAAAAATTTGTATCTCCCTACTTAAAATATATAGAAATTTAGGTCTGCGTACTGTTTAATGTTTGTGGGTTCTCTGATTGTAGGAAATCATATAAAGATAGAAGGTTGTAACTCTATATCAAAATTGTTGGAAAATGGATGTCCAGACCCGACAACACCAAGAACCTAACCCGGTTAAGACCCGTAAAAGTTACACTGCGGGCAACGAGATAAAAATTCGCTTACTCATTTAACCGGTAATTCACGGAAGTATGTACTTAATTAATGTTTATTCATGATTAATAAACTTGTATTTAATTACAAATAAAATTATCCTTACGATAATGAACGGAGAAAAACATTTCGATTTTTCGATAAATGTTTGTGGTGAAATAAATAATTGGTTATTTATATTTCTCGTAGTTTACGACTTGGAAAATTATTAATAAACTTGTTTTATTAATAAATTGTAAACATTGATGGTTCGTTTCTGTAACATCCCAACTTTTAAATTGTGAATTTTCATTAACTCCATGTTAGAATTTAACCCGGAGGCTAATAAAACCCACAACATGTGATAATTTGTTTAAATGGCTAAATCTTAGGGTTTAATGTGTAAAATTGTTGTTTTATAGCAACATTTATAAAAGACTAAACTTGAAGGGTAAAAACTGTCAATTGGTGATTTTTACTTAAACAAAATAGAAGGAAAAGAGGGGGGTCGACATTTTTGTTCTTGAAGAACGATCCCAGCCCCATCCTTGAAGAAGAAGTCATCAATCTTTAACCCTAGCTCACGTCCTGCGATTTGTGGTTAAAAGAAATCGAAAATTTATAGTGTTAACCATCTAGTAGCTTCAATTTTATCTCAAGTAAGTAAAACCCTAACTTGTTGCATGTGAGTGAATATCTAGAACCTACAAGTGTTTTGGGAACCTCTAAATGTTATATGATGATGATAGGATGTGTAAAAATCATATTTGTATGAGTAATTGTTGTTTAATTCACAAGTTGTAGGTGGGGGTTCCATGGGTGACGAAAATCAAGTAGTGGTTAAGTCAATTTATTGATGCTAGCCTAAAAACTTGTATGCATGATGATTATTGTTGGATTTTGATGAATGTAGATAGGTGTGAAGTGATTCCACCTAAATTGTGTAAATGGGTAGGTTGGACTATACAAATTGAATGAATTACATGAATGTGGTTATTATGCTCAGCAATCGTTCGATGAAATGCCTAAGTGAATATGAATGTACGTAAATGCTTTAATTGCTTAGTTATAAACTTGTATAGCACTTAGGATGTGGATTTGGTATGTCTTAACATGATAATATTTGCGTATAAGATAATTGTATTATGTGCAAAGTGGTAAACTCATATTGTTGGATGTCATATGATCAATGTGTTGTCAAGAGGTCCTAACTTGATTAGTGACCCCACAGACAAGCAAGAGGAAGGAAACGAACATCCAACTAACACCGGTGGAAGCGGAGGTTCTAGCTCCCGAGGTAACGTATTCCTACACGTTATAATATTGCAAATTTTAATGAATTTATGAACTTATGATTCGATAGTAATCTTGGCAATAAAATGCATACTTGTGCTTGCTAAATAACTCATATGAGCCATGGTGAGCCAAAAGCTTGCATAAGGTTGCAAATCATGTCATATGCATTGATCATGAATGAGGTTGTGGGAGCTACGTTGAGTTGTCAAGTGGTGTCATTCCTAAATGATACGAAGGTTGCATAAGTGAACGATAAGACACCATTGACACTACTTGGGATTTCCTACAGCCCATACAATGCTCATAGTTTGTAGTAGGAATGTGTATGCAAAAAATTGTGATGACCCCAGGTTTGAATGCATTGGGACAGCTATGGGCAAGTAAAAGTATTGGGTAAATCTTAACGGGTCAAATGGGTTGGAAATATAAAATAAACCCGGTAAGTAGCTTGCTCGTAAGAACAACATAATCTATGTATAATAATTTTGATTAAGATAGGTGTACAAGTTGCCTTGAAGGCTGGAGACATGATGGGAAAAGACCCAAAAAAATACTTGGAAAAATCTAGTAGCAAAATGGAGGATTTAACCTTAAGCCACCGTAGCTTACTCTGGCCACCGTAACTTACGCTGGCTTCAACATGAAAGTCCCACCGTGGGTCAGATTTTGGCCACGGTGGCCAAGGTTAAAAAAGTGTCATTTTTGGCCCCTTTCTTGTATTGTAATGCTTATATAATCGTTCTAATGCATTAAGCACTAACTGGTTAGTGGTAAAAATGCAGGTAAATGTAAGATATAGCTGGATTCTCCGAGTTGATCAAGACCGAAAGCCTATAAGTTGTTTTGATAACAAATTATAATTGGTGATCTTGTGATGTTTTCCAAACACTTGATGTCATTTTGAATGGTGGAACAGGTTGAAGATCGTGTGGTGTTCTAAAATACTTGGAACTGTAATGAAAACATGAAATGCTAACTTTTGTATCAATAAACATTTAAAACACTCCTACTTTATGGAAATTTTCTAGGACCAAATTCCGTTAACGCTTTTTTAACGATATTGTTATTAGCTGTAACTCGGGTGTTTCAAGTTGGTATCAGAGCCGTGGTTTGAGAGAATTAGGCACTCATCTGGTGCTTAAACTCAAACCCCATGCTCGAGCTACGAGTCAAGTGTTCGGTTCAAGTTTGATTGGGAATCCGGGTAAGTAATTTGTTGTATTTTAAGGCGACCAATTCGATAGTGTATAAGCATGTATGTATTGAAATCTACTATGAAATCGAGAAGTTTTCATATGATTGTCTAAAAATGTGGAAAGCACGGAAAAGTGTTAAACACTAGAACCGTGAATCGTGTTAAATGTCATGGACGGATAGAAACGGGTTAATGCTAAGGTAAAGGATCTCCTATAAATCTATCAGGTTGATTGGCAATTGGCCAATTAATCACTTAAACCTTGCTATAGGCAAAGGGAACTTGAAATGTGAAGCTAACATGTTGTTATATCTATATATGTAGATAAATGGCTGATCCAAACGCTGAAGCTCTTGCGGAAGAGCAAAGAAGGGCAGAACTGAGGGCCTAAATTGTCGAGGAAGTGGGGACTGCAATTAATGCGGCTCTCCTCGAATATGTCCACAATATGCAAGTGGACCTACTCAAAACTATGAATGAAAAGTTTGATGAATTGAAAGCCGCTCTCCTCTATTAAGGGGAGAAAAAAAGTCCAAGAGGAGATGCTCGTTTAAGGACTTTGTAGCTTGTCACCCTCCTCAATATGTTGGGGAAGTCGATCCGATAGCGTGCCACCATTGGATTATAAATGTTGAAGTTGTGTTCCGAAGGGTTCATTGTGAACCCGAGGTCTAAGTGATATATGCTACGGGTCTACTTACGGACCGAGCTAAGGATTGGTGGGATGCCAAGTGCTAAGAAAAAGGCGAGGCGGTGGCAAATGCCATAGGATGGGAGGAGTTCAAGAAATTCTTTATTGAACATCATTGCCCACCGGCAAAGATTAATGAGTTAAAGCAAGAGTTCCTCAAACTTGAACAAGGGGAGACTCAGACTGTTGATGACATAATGGCAGCCTATCTCGATTGTGTAAAATTTTGTAGTGATGTGTTGGCCACTTAAGAGGCAAGAATGTTCTTTTACAGTAGTATGCTAAAGCCGAAGATCAAGGCGTTTATACCCCTTGCCCAGTTTAAAATGGTAGAACAAATGATCAATGATGCTCGTGCGCGGGAATTCGATATGAACCGCCAAGAAGCTCGTGATAGAACAAGTGCCAGTGGGGAAATCCTAATCCTACAAAGAAACTAAAAATGGGCGAGTCGCCCAAGAAAAAGGAGGCTAAAGGGGGTAGCTCCAAGTGTAAGATTTGTAACAAAGGCCATTCGGGAGAATGCTTGTTCAAGGATCGTCCATGTCTTAATTGTAGCAAGAAGGGCCACGGTGTTTTCAATTGCCCATCCGAAGTCATTAGGTGTTTCAATCGTTATATCAAACGGGGCATAGGAGGCCCGAATCCCCAAAGCTCAGAAGTGGGGAGGGGGGCAAAAGCTGGAGGAAGGACTGAGGCTCCGAAAGCCACTGGTAGAGCCTTCCAACTGACGGCCGAAGAGGCAAAAGCTGACCCGAATGTGGTGGCAGGTATATTATGTGTTAACTCAATACCTGCACATATATTGTTGATATGGGTGCCAATAGATCGTTTGTCGTGTGCGATTTTGTTAAACCCCCGTCTTTTAAGATTGAAAAATTGTGTGTACCCTTAGAGGTAGAAATTTCTAACGAAAAATCTTTAATTGTTTATGATGTATGTCGGGAGTGCAAGATCTCTATTGCTAATGAGGACTATCCAATCGACCTCATTCCTATAGCGATGAGGGAATTGAAGGTGGTGGTAGGTATGGATTGGTTGTCCCGTAACCATGCAAAGGTGATATGTGATCGCAAGGTGATAGAAATCACTTCACCAAGCGTAAACCAAATCACCATTTACGGTGAAAACCAAAGGTGATATGTGATCGCAAGGCGATTGACCTAGTTTTCTCCGTTTCACTGCGACACCATTACCACTCGGCTTTGTCGTCGTTGTTACGATATCGCGGGTGCGAGATTTGTTTTCGTAATCGTTTATTCGCCCCGACTAAACCCTAGCCGCTGTCACCGTCTTGATACATTGGTGCTTGCTCATCGCCAACATAAACCGAATCGTTGCAGTTTACAACGAATCGATTTAAGACAGCTTTTGCGATTTGCGAAACAATTTGATCCGAACGTCGGATCTAGTTTCCATGAAACCCTAGTGTCTTCACGTTGTCCCTCGGTGTCTCTAACATTTGTTAGTTCACCGCGAGGGTAAATCTAAACTCCGTTTTAGTTTAGATGTTTTCATTTTAATTACGTTTCGTAATTGTTTTCGCATTAACCGTTTTAACGTGAAAAGGTGTTTGCGTGGTCTTTCCTTAGTGATCGTGATCATGTTGACACGATTTCGACACCAATGGTTACGCGTTTAAATTAGTAAAAATTATTAATTCCGCTGCGTGACGGATTACCGATTAAACCCTTTCAACTCTTTATTTACTAAACTCGGTCGGTAATGTTTTAATCGAACCTAAAAGTTTTTTTTAACGTCACCAGGTACCCGTATACCGCTGTTGAAACCGAACAGTGGTATCAGAGCCTAAATCACCACACGCAAACCCTAACCGGTCGATTTTAAACTAGTGGATTTCGCGTACTGGGGATAAAACCCAAAAGTCACGAAAGTCAGACAAATTTCCTTTATACATGTTTGGTAGAGTTAACTCTACCAAAAAATTTCAATTCGTTAATTGATTGTTTAACACGCATATTCGGCAAGACCCATATTATGGTTGTGATTGGTTTTCGTGTTTTGGTTTGGCCCTTTTTTGGCCCATTTATGTTTTGGTTTTAGATTGGCCCATTTGTTTTGGGTTCAAAAGTTGTATCTAAAATAGATTAGGTCGTTATTCTATTTTCTTGTAAATGCTTTCCTTCACCCATGTCGAACGTGACGAGCATTGATGCGACTACCCCATCATGGCGAGTGTTCTTGTCCAAGGACACTGCCTACCCTGGCAAGTATCCACAACCGGAAGACCTACAAATTCCAATAAATTAAGAAGAGCTTATGAAGCTAGTGGGAGCGTTAGATTCGACCGGATGATCTTTCAAGACTCATCCATGTGGTTGATTTTACCTTAGTCCCAGACCTTCTTCGACATTGTCAATAGGCTCTGACAAAGTCGAAACCTCTTAAGCCGAATATGTGTCTGTTTGCATATGCGTTTTGGTTGCTTGTCTCAACTCGTTTAATGCGCCAACTAAAACTCCAAATAAAGTTTTAAACGGTTAAACTGTTTTACAATCAATTGATTTGAGTCCTAAAATTTATTAAGCCTTGAAATTTCATAACCAATTTTATTCAACTGTGATCTCAAATTTTCGATCTCAGATATCGAACTTTTAAAGAATTGGTTATTGCCTCGCGACGCGTAGTCTTCAATAAGGAGGTTATTAAATTGACTGTCCCGAGAGAGATAGAGTTCTTGAGTAAGCTTAGTCAAACATTTAATTAATTAAAACACTGACTAAACAATCCTATCTGGTAAGCCGCAAAATGGGTAGATTATGTCATCCTAGTAAAGTCTAACTTGGAACATATTTACTTATACATTAGTGTTAGAGTATTTCAACGTCGCACTTGGTGTTCAGGGTATCTTCCAAGGTGCATGTATTGGAGTATTTCAACACCGTACGTGTACACTGACCACTGAGGACATCTATCATTTTCTTTATAAGTACCTTGTGTATTGGAGTATTTCAACACCGTACATCTGGTCATTCGTAGACAAAATTGGCATTGATGAGGCTAAACGTATTTCGTGAATTCATTTGCGAAAGCCTCATAAACGGGAGTTGTGACTGGCTTTCACAAGAGACAATAGTTGTCCATCCGATTACTTAGTTTACCGGTGATTGCACTTAACGCTGCCTTTGTGGGTCAACAACTAATTGGGTTCCCACATTCCTATTCAAGATTTGCTTGCCATCTTTGAATATGAATACTACATCGAAACACTAAAATGAATGGCCTATTGTTTCAGATGGCTGCACCTATTGCAAATAACGAGGTTTTCCAGCTCAAGTCTCTCCTTGAGAAAGAGAAACTTGAAGACACCAATTTCCTCGACTGTTATCATAATCTAAAATTTGTCCTTCGGATGGTCAACAAACAACATATGTTGGAACAGGAGGTGCCCGATGCACCCGCAAATAATTCTCCGGCTGCTCGCGCTGATGCACTGAAGAAGGATGCTAATTCAGTGATGTGCCTCATGTTGGCCACCATGTCTACTGATATTCAGAAGAGCATGGTTGATAGGACAGCTTTTCAGATGATCGGGGAACTTAAGGGCATGTTTGAAACCCAGGCCCGACAGGAACGCTACGAAACCATTGTCAGGGTCATCACTTGTCGAATGGCTGAAGGTAGTCATGTTAGCACCTATGTCCTTAAGATGAAGGGCTACATCGACCAACTTGCGAAGCTCGATTATGTCATTCCTCAGGAAATGGCGACGGACTTGATCCTTCACTCTCTTTCCAGTGCGTTCACTCCCTTTCGGATCAATTTCAATATGAACTGCATGGTTAAGACAGTGGCTGAGCTTCATCGTATGTTAAAAACTCCTGAGATTAACTTTCTCAGCAACATCAACAACAAAGGCAAGTCAAGGATGTGCTCACCATCCGATCTGGAGGTGTCAAGAAACCTGAGGCTAAGAGGAAACCTGGGAAAAGAAAGAAAGGCAAGGGCGCTGCTGCTAGAGGTTTTTGTGGCACGAAAAGGGTAGGTCCAGGGCTTCGAAGGCACCGCCGCAAGATGAGCGCCAGTGCTTCGAATGCGACAAGATGGGGCACTTGAGACGAAACTGCCCTGATTATCTTGCCAAGGTGAAAGGGAAGAAGGCCGATGTAGGCTCTTATGGAGGTATATATATCTATAACCTCATGTTATAGACCACTTCATTTAGTCCTTCAAAATATATGCTTGACATACTTTACATTTTGGAGGAACATGAAGTCGTCGAAAGCAAAAGAACCAAGATGACATGACACCTTTGCATATATGCAAACTTTGAACAAAGTTCATGTCGTACTTTGAATTCTTGGTAGTATCCTTAAACAACTTTGCTTTTGGTCTGAATCTTCACATGCACTAAGTTTCCGGTGTAAACTTATATGATATGCATGGTTTTATCTACACTTGAAAATGGTTTCACTTGGTTGGTAGATTAGATTCAAACATATATAACATGACACTACACCTGGTGATCCTGATTTAATGAACACAAGAATAGCCTTATGTGAATAGAAGAATGTTTGTTCTCTCAAATCTCATAGAGGCCATGATGTCTTTTATTCTCATTGTACTTGTTACGATAGGAATAGTAACCTACCATGATTTGTAAAACTTTATGGTTTAGAATCGTGTAGCTTGAGAATTTATTAAATAAAAAACTTGAACTTTTATGAAATCACTTGCTTGATTTTGTCAATTCAAACAATAGGACATTCGCTAAGTTCAAACGTTTGTTTGTAAAAGTTCAAATCACCAGCTCTACTTGTGTAATGTAATCACCTGGATGATTATGTTACATAAATGCACCAAGTCCTGTGCATATGACCATGATAGTCATGAATAGATATATACGCATTGCACCTTGAAAGTTTAAGACTACAACTAGCTTGTACTCATATGTGTTAAAATCCTGCTAAGCACTTGTTGCTTACATTATGAGGATTGGGTTTCAAGTTGGAAAACCGATAAAAACATGACCCATGACATGCCACTAGCTGCCGTTCACACCTTATACCCACGAATCACATCCTCACCGATCACTTGCAAACTCAAATTGGTTCCAAGATGAAGTCTTGCGGGAGACCAAGTTTGAGTTACGCATGTCCATTTTTCTGATGCATGGACATCTAAATTCCTTATCAAAGAAACTTGGTTTCTATAGAAATTACCGGACTGTGCAATGTGACTCTTGTATTTAAGAAAGATTCGTTAGACAAACATCTTTTCACAACAAACGGTTGTTGCTATAGTGAAAACATGTTAGCATTCTAAATTACTAACAATTCCATATCGAACTCGATGTCGATTTTACTTGTCTAAAATCTTCTATTATTGGTTGGTCATTGGATTGAATTGTCAAATCCTAGATCAGACCCAGTACTCTGATAGAATGATCATCGAAGCGTCTAGCCCGCAACTCCTTTCAAACACAAAGATGATTGTATCATGAATACCATCAAACTCTGGCAGTTTGATTTCAT
The DNA here is from genome assembly GCA_039602395.1 of Deinandra increscens subsp. villosa. Taxonomy (NCBI): domain Eukaryota; kingdom Viridiplantae; phylum Streptophyta; class Magnoliopsida; order Asterales; family Asteraceae; genus Deinandra; species Deinandra increscens. The sequence continues at coordinate 12,915,349 of JBCNJP010000024.1, read as the reverse complement.
CTTGCTATCTCATGTATGTGACATGACAATTGGATATTAATCAATTTAGATTCATACTATGTTTATGAAACTAAATAACTTCGTTCTTGAAAACAAAGTGATTTTACTAAGAAAGTTCTCTTGCAAAACAATATCCTAACGGTTTGAAAGAAATATGATTATAAGAATGGATCGTCTACATAAAGCAAGTGAGAGCATCACCACTGATCCTTATCAGGATAACGATTGAGTGTTGATCTGATGGTCATTGAAGTTTACTGGATTAAACTTGTAATGAAGCCTCAACTTATCTCCAAGTTTCAAGAGCCAAACACAATTGAAGTCATCTCAGGAATGGCATCCTCAGACACATTCAATTTCTTGAAACGAGTCGTATCATACTAGTTATGAAACGACTAACTTCCAATATATGGATTTTGCAATGGGTGTCACTGTAAGAGTTAAACAATGACACAAGCTGGAAACCGAATTATCTCAACTTGTCTTGATGATGACAATATGTTCACGATGAGTACTCTCGTATACTCACCGAGCAACTAGCCACCTTAAGTGAAGTTTTGAATCATGAATGTAAGGGTACAGAAGGTTAATTTGATTGTTGATAATCAATTAACATGCCATTGTGGTAACACAGTAATCCATGTGCATACCAAGGGCACAAGTTTATCGCGCATTCAAATTCACTTAACTACTTCTGTTGTTCATGAGAAACACCAAAACTTATGAAACAACTTCAACAGGCAAAACCGAAACACAGGTCAAGAACGTAGCACATAATTCACAATTCTATTGATCAAGTTTGATCAGTGAGTTAAACTGTCACGTATTACCAAAATTCTATGCTACATTGATGTTCTACTTTAGTGTTGGGATGTCAAACTTTAACGTTTGCACCACATCAATCTGATCTAAAGGGTTAGATGCAAATTTGAATTCTGCAAAACGTGTTCAAATTTTATACGTTTTAAACATCCATGAATGTTTCATGAAACATTCTAAAACCGTCTGTAGTCGATCTAATTTGTAAGAACAAATCCGATCTATGACTATTCTGACTCTGGACTCAAACGGTTGACTATCCAGACTCACATACCTCATTAGGGAATGACATTGTGATGTAACTCGTATAAAATTATCTTCGTGGATTTAATCATAAGACGATTTTGATTGAATGGTATACTCAATAGTATCCTTTGACCTGAGATACATATGCTACCTCCCGTTTGCCAAGGACTATTCTTTGATTATAGTCTAACGTCGTCGGGTAACTGCCGGTAATAAGGGCTATTTTTTGGAATGGATCTGAAGCTTAATGGGAGCTGTATGTAGTCAAGATGGGATTCTGTACTCTTGCACTAATAATGCAACAGCTAGACATCATGGGCCCTCTCGTGAGTTCCAAGTGCTAAGTGTAAGACCTTATCTAAACTTATTATGTGTTTGATTGGATCACTTCGAACTACAGACATGAGAAACATAATGATTGAACATTAAAGAGAATGAATTAAATCCATGTCTCTTGTTCAATTGATGTCTTATACGGAAACGAACTAATGACTTTGAATTACCATAAGTCAAAACTACAATGCGAGTTTGTAGATATACCTTGGTTGCTGACTTGAAGCGTCATAACTGGTTGGGACACCCAAGTGTAGCTAGAGCGCCTCTAACTGTTTCTTCTAATGTTGTCGAATTCTGTCCAAGTGGGAGATTGTTGGATAATGGATGTCCAGACCCGACAACACCAAGAACTTGTAACACCCCAATTTCACAGGTACATGATATATATAGTAAATACTTGTCTATAATATCAATATGTAAGTTTGATTGATAAAAATGGTAAACTATGCATTAGATAAATTGCATGTGTTAGAAATACGTGTTTAATGGCCAAAATGATGAAATTTGTATTAACGGATGAGTTAAACGGTAAAGAAAGTAAAATATGAGATAAATATATGTTTATACAAATAACATGATGAGATATGTGTGAATTGATAGTCACATACATGTGTTAATAGTTAATGGAAAAGTAGAAGGGCCAAAAGTGTAATTTATGTAAAGTTATCAACGTATACGGATATTATACGTATCTATAACTATTATAAACATTTTAAGGCTTAGAATATAATAAAAATATATCCTAATATGATCCATAACATGAATTGATAAGTATTGGAAAGTTTGAGGGGCTAGAATGCAAAATAGCAAAAGATATATATAAATATATAAGTATATATATACGTATATATACGTATATCATCAAGCATGTCCCGAGCCTTAAAAACCTTTATAAATATGCCCCATAATGTTTTTAAGCATGAAATAATAGTTTGGTAGAAGTTTGGGGGCTAAAACGCAAATAAAACTTAGAGGGACCAAAACTGTCAATACCCCATACTTGCCAGGCGGTACGCGAAGGATGGCGAGGCACCCGGCGCGATACGCGAGCCATACAGGTCGCAGAAATGTTGTTTGGTCGCGATTTTGCCACGTTTTCAGCCTTGGTGAGCACCAAATCTCCATCCACGCGTCAAATTAACTTGATTACTCACCTAGACACGTGTTAGGACCATGGGACGCCTCTAATGGCTATATATAGCAGCCCCAATTCGACATAATCTGCTTGAATTCACTCGAAAACCCCATAGAAAACCCTAGTTCGGACCAGAATCTTCAAACGAGCAATTCTCTCAAACGGTGAAGAGTTAAGATCCGAATTTCTGCAGTCAAGCATTATTAGGTAAGGTCTAAAATAACCTCTTTCAGTTTTGGCTAAATCAATCTCTAAGTATGACTTTTAAAACTATGCTCAAATTAGGGTTCTTGAGCTTGTTTGGGTAAAATTGGATGATCGGATGGGAATTAGGCTCTGAATTTTGGTAGGTAATCCTAATTTGATGTGTTTTAAGAAAGCCCTAAGTTTATTTCAGAATTGGTGAAGGTTTGGTATGAGTTTTGGAAACGGGTCAAAATTAGGGTTTTCATGACGTTGTTCTACCCAAATCGAGTAAACGGTTTTGAATTAAGCTTTGCCATTTTAAAGGATATTATAAAATGTCATAATGGATAATACCCTAAGATGGTTTTGTATAAAAATGAGTTTTGCTATGGAAACAAGAAAAATGGGTAATTAGGGTTTCGGAATATGGATATTTAATATAAAATAATCCGGAGGGTATAAGGACTTGAATTTTGGTATAGTAACATGTTCACATATATATTAAATATTTATGAGTTCAAATTTTGGTAATTTATAATTTAATTACTCGGTGCAACGATTGTAGTAATTCCGCCTCATGGTCGTCAATGACGCCTACACGGCCGGTAACGATCGTCACCAAATTCCAAACCCCGTGACTATTCCTCATAGTAATTCCGCCAAATGATCGGTCATGAAGAAACACGAGCGGTAAACGTTAAGGAGCAAAGACTTGAAAACGATATAACAAAATATATAAAAGGGGTAAAATGGTCATTTTGACTATTAAGGGTATTAACCAATAAAGAGTTGGGTTTTGGATAATGAGGTAATTCTTAAATGTCATTTGTAACATTTAGGATGTCTTGATAGGGACATTACGTTAAAGGCATTAAGAAACTGATTCACAGGAACTTAACCCAAGAATAATAGCTTTGCAAAGCTAAGGTGAGTTCTATGAGCCCTCTTTTAAATTGTTTAAATGCTTTAAACCATTTTGGACTGATATACATAACGTTTTGTGAAAATACTCTCAACTGTTATAATTGCTTGTTATATGTATTAGTTGTATGGTGATGAGTAGAGGAAAGATAGATTGCCATTTCGATGTTTCTAGTAGAATAGATTAAGAATGGTAATCGAGAAAAGATTGGTGAGTAAGGGACTTCTGAAACAAGAAGTTAAATAGTGTTGTCCCAATGGTGTCAAAACCAAGCGTCAAAGCTAAGCGGCGTCAAAGCCAGAAAGCGTCAAAGCTAAGCGGCGTCAAAGCCAGAAAGCGTCAAAGCTATATAGTGTCAAAACTAAAGGGACCGTTGCTACACGATGTGTTCGTAAGGCAAATAGAAACACTATTTCCCTAAGATAGCACTTAACAAGGTTAGTCAATTCACGAGGTTACGGTTTGTGAATATATGTACAATATGCTTTGTGTTTAATTGCATAAATGTGTTTGACAGACCTAAGTGCCCTCGAAAGGTAAAGTTTTCCAAAAACGTAGAACTCACCAGCGTAAGCTGACTTGTTAAGTTATGTATGTCAGATGAGGCTGGACCTTCGGATAGAAAAGGGAAGGCTGAGATGTGAGCAGGTGTTGGAAATAGAGTGTCCTGACCCGACGAATTAACGAACCCGACCGATATTGACCCGTAAGAGTTACACCCGGGTCAACGGACTATTAAATCTAATTAATTGTTAATTAGAAATAAACGAACTAAATGGTGAATTAAATAAATACTAATTATTTATTTAATTAAAACGACAAAATATATCGGTTCAAAATTACTTGGTAATTAAAAGACGGACCGATCAGTTGTTACCGGATTAACAGACTGATCGGTTGGTGGACTAAAGGAGAATCGCGACCGGGCCCAGCTCACAGGCCCCGGTCCGCGATTTAATAATAAAAGAAGGAGGGAGGAGGTGGATTGCAACACAAGTCACAAAACCCTAATCCCCTCCCTCCCTCTCTCTGCGCCGTGCCCCAGCCGAAGCCGGCTCCTCCGCCGCCGCCGCGCAGACTCGCCGATCGCCGCCACCTCCTCCACCGTGATCTCCTCGTGATCTCCGATGGATCCTCGTCTTGCCAGTATCTGTGCCCGACTCGAGAGCGAAGCCGTCGCAGCCCGAGCCGAAGCCGCAGCCCGAGCCGAAGCCGAAGCCGCAGCCTGAGCCGCCGCCGCGGCCCAAGCCGCCGCCGCTGCCTGCTCACGCGCCGCCGCGCGACCACCGACCGGTGGTCCTCGCGCTGCCGGCGCAGCCGAGACCACCGCGTCCGGTCCCGTCGTCGTGGCCCGCGCCCTTGTACCCGCCGGCCGCCGCCACCGTGTCACCTCCGATCACCGGCGATTCGATCGTCGTGGGATCCGTTCCGGTGGCCATCCCGACGAGGAAGATTTTGTCACCACCACCGGTGGTATCTCTGCCACCACCGCCGCCACTACCGCCGCCGCCGCCTATGGCCGCCGCCGCCGATGCCGCCGTCGACGATTTGTCTCGAAGGTTCGAGTCAGACGTCACAGTTCGTCCTAGCGCGAGCCCGTTGAATCCGGGTGTCTCGAGCGGTTGCTCGGATCCCGCCAAGGTATATCTAATTCATTAGATATTTAATTTTAATTATTTATTTATTTAAATAAATATATTTTACTGTGTTTGTCGTGTCGGTGATTGATCCTGTTACAGTTGCGTCCGCGTTTTAATTAGTTTCCGCTGCCAAATTAATTTAGAATTAATTTAATTATTAAATCGGTTTTAATAAAATTAAAATCGGTAACCCGGATCCCACTGTAAATCACAACAGTGGTATCAGAGCCATTATCACCGAGCGCAAACCAGAACCGGTCTTCTCGTAACCGGTAGTTCGCAATTTCGACTTAAATCCAAATTGCGAATTAGAATTAATTTATTTATTTATTTTAATTCTATATATTTTATTGTGTGTTACGGCCGACCCCTCTATATTTTGTATTCATATATGAATATGTTTGGCGTGTTTTGTTTTTCTCTGTTTGGCCCAAGTTGTTGGCCCAATTGTTTGTATTTCGTTTTGGATTATTGGACCCGGATTTTGGGTTTCAAAGTTGTACAAATTTAGAGCTAGTTTACTAGAAGTAGTTTTAGTAATTGTAAATTTGTATGTAACCAAATGTCGAAGACTGGACACACGCCAGAGGGATGTCGAAGCAAGTGGGAGCTGAACAGGATTCCAGATCGCACAGAGTTGCCATCTCGATCGTTCACCATTTTATTTAATTTAATTTATTTTAAATTTGTCCCTTATGATCTCGCTTGTATGGCTCGAGCGAGATCAAGACCTTATGCCGTTTAACACACAATATGCCATTCGCGACAACTTAGTAATTTAATTAGGTTAAATTAATTTACTAGTCCCGAGTGGTGATAGGGTTTTATCGTTCGTGTCTGACGGTAATTAAATATTAAAAGTAATTAATATCCCTATTTGGTAATTCTTAAAACTGATAGTTCGTGCCATCCTATCTCAAGTCGAACTTGGAACGTATTTACCGGAGCATCAGTGTTGGAGTATTTCAACACCGCACTTGGTGCCGAGGGTACCTTCTAAGGTGAGGACATTGGAGTATTTCAACACCGTGTCATCACAATCGACCATTTAGGATTACTATCGCTTTAAACGTACATGTTCGTGGTGTTGGAGTATTTCAACACCGCGCCACGGATGTGTATTGCTAGAGTGGGCACGGATGAGGCTAAACGTATCGCAAAATACAATTGTATGTATATAGCGGCCTCATACCGAGAATTGTGACTTGAGTCTCACAATTGACAACCGTTGTCAGTTTGTTTACACGGCCTTGCTCCTGAGGCTCATCTGGCGGTCTCAAGTAATGTCGTCTAAACGAATTCTCATTTTCTTAAAAATAAACTTTACCAACTTATTTTTAAAGAAAAATAAACATCGAAAATACTGATTAAATTTACTTTGCTTGTTTTCAGAAGGCTAAAGAAAACTCACCTCCATTAAGTTCAATGGTACAACTCGACCCCTTCACTGAGACTGGCTTTCTCGCATGGCAGACAACCCTGAGGAACCTTTTAAGGCTCTTCGGGAAACTGTATGTCATTGACCGACCGATCGCGAGTATTCCATCTTACTTGCTAAATGAGAACTCGCGGTCTGAGCTCCAGAAGCACACTGACGATGATAAGGACGTCACTGACCTGATGTTATCTAGCATGACTCAGGATTATCGGTACAATTTCATGGGGATGTCTGCTTATGACATCATTCGTAAACTCAAGGATTTATTTGAATTGAGTCAGAGGACTGAGCGAGCTGATGCACTTTCACAATTTGTGAACTGCTCTATGGCTAACGACTCCTCTCCATACGATCATGTCATGCTGATGAAAGCGTATCGCGACAGGCTGATCGACCTTGGCTACTCCATCTCTGACGGGATGGCTCTTGATGTAGTACTCAGATCTTTGCCTGAACATTATCGTATTCTTGCGATTAATTGTTCGGCTCAGTCGATCGAGGAGGTTATTCCGTTGATACCCAACGTGAAGATCAGGACCACGCCGGACGTGCTCAAAGTTGCTAATACAAAGATCTCCAAAGCCAAGAAGGTTAAAGAAGGCAAAGGCAAGAAACCACAGGTGCAGCCTCCCGAGGAGCGCCTGTGCTATGAGTGCAACAAAATGGGACACTGGCGTCGCAACTGTCCCGTTTATCTTGCAAAGCTGAAGATGACCAAGAACCCTAACAAGGGTTGCTCATCAGGTATTTCAATAAATGTTATTGAACTTTTCACTGTTTCCTCCAATTCATGGGTATTTGATACTGGATGTGGTTATCACATTGTTAATGTTTTGCAGGAACCTGAGAAGTGGAAGAAGACAGAACGAGGCTGCATGGACCTCATCGTTGGTGACGGGAAGAGGGTCCCAGTACTTGCTGCTGGCACTTATTCTTTTTCATGCTCTTCTGGCCTTGTAGTTAATTTGATTAACTGTTTATATGCACCTGGTTTATCCAGAAACATTATTTCTGTCTCTTCATTGTTTGAACAAGGATTTCGGTATAAATTTAATGGAAATGTGATTTCTGCTTACCTTAATAATATCTTTTATTTCGAGGCTAAACCTCGACATGGTATATATGAGATAGATGTTCAAACAAACGACCAGCTCTATCATGTTTCTAAAAGAAGCAAAGCTGATAGTAACGAATCCTCGTTATGGCACCATAGACTTGGTCACATAAGTAAGGCCCGCATTAAGAAGTTGCAAACTGCTGGCATTCTCGAATCCCAAGATGCAGATTCCTTCGATGAGTGCGAGTCGTGCTTATCTGGTAAATTAACCAAGTCACCCTTCACCCATACAGGTGAACGGGCCCAAGGCTTGTTAGGCATTATTCACACTGATGTGTGTGGACCCTTTCGAACCGAGACGAGAAATCGTGAACGGTACTTCGTGACTTTCATCGATGACTACAGCCGATATGCCTATGTCTATCTGATGAAACACAAACATGAAACTTTTGAAAAGTTCAAAGAGTTTCAAAACGAAGTACAAAATCAGTTAAATCGAACTATTAAAATACTTCGATCCGATAGAGGCGGAGAATACCTAAGCGCGGAATTCCTGAATCATCTAAAGGAATGTGGAATTGTTTCACAACCTACTCCACCTGGCACACCCCAGTTAAATGGCGTTAGTGAAAGGAGGAATCGAACTTTGCTTAACATGGTTCGATCGATGATGTGCAGGACCTCCTTGCCACATTCCTTTTGGGGATATGCCATCTTGACCGCTGCTCGCCTAATAAATCTGGCACCGACCAAGAAAGTAGGGAAGACCCCATATGAGATATGGCATGGTTCTCTTCCTAAACTATCATACCTCAGGGTATGGGGATGTGATGCTTATGTCACCAGTGAATCTGACAATAAGCTTGATCCCCGAGGCGAAAAGGTAACTTTCGTTGGATACTATTGTAATACCGGTTATTACTTTTACCATCCTGATGCAAACACTGTTTCCATCAAAAGGAAAGGTAAATTCCTTGAGAAAGAATTCCTTACTCGAGGAACAAATAGTGATCCAGTGGATCTTGAAGAAATTCGAGATACACCTAACCCTGAAACGGTCGCTGCGTCTGACCGACAAGTTGTTGTCGCACCATCAGACCCAAACACAAGCACAAGCGTTCGTAGGAGCGAAAGAATACGATATGAGCCTGATAGATACCTTGGATATCATGAGGCCTTCGACGTTCTGTTAATAGCCGATTCTAACGATGAGCCTATTAATTACAAAGCTGCTATATCGGATCCGGAATCTGATAAATGGCTTGAAGCCATGAACGCTGAGATGCAATCCATGCGTGACAATCACGTCTGGGACTTGATTGAGCTACCCCCCGGCACACGGGCAGTAGGGAGCAAGTGGATCTTTAAAAGAAAAACTGACATGCATGGAAATGTGCAAACCTACAAGGCACGGCTTGTAGCAAAAGGTTTCACTCAAACTCAAGGGATTGACTATGATGAGACCTTTTCACCCGTTGTCATGATCAAATCGATCAGGATTCTCCTTGCCATAGCCGCATACCATGACTATGAGATATGGCAAATGGACGTTAAAACCGCCTTCCTGAACGGACAACTTGAAGAAGATGTCTATATGGTTCAGCCTGATGGTTTTGTCGATCCAGAGAATCCAAACAAGGTTTGCAAGCTAAGCAAGTCCATTTATGGACTCAAGCAAGCATCTCGAAGCTGGAATCTTCGTTTTGATCAAAAGGTCAAAGAGTTTGGTTTTGAACAAAACAAAGATGAGCCTTGTGTTTACAGAAAGGCAAGTGGGAGCGCTGTATCGTTCCTCGTACTGTACGTGGACGATATATTGATCATAGGGAACAACATACCCATGCTTAACGAAGTTAAGAAATGGCTTTCATCTTGTTTCGCTATGAAAGACCTTGGAGAAGCCGCTTACATTCTGGGAATTAAAATTCACAGAGATCGATCTAAGCGCCTTTTGGGACTCAGTCAAAGCACATACATTGATAAGATCATAGCTCGGTTCAACATGAGCAACTCCAAGAAAGGAACCGTTCCCATGACTAAGGGAACAATCTTGGACAAATCTCAAGCACCTAAAACGGAGCGCGAGATAAGCCAAATGGCATCGATCCCATTTGCCTCTGCTATTGGATCTATCATGTATGCCATGCTCTGCACACGACCGGATGTCTCGTATGCACTGAGCGTGACAAGTCGGTACCAACAGACGCCAGGACTAGCTCACTGGACGGCTGTGAAGAACATACTGAAATACTTGAGGAACACCACTAATATGTTTCTCGTATACGGGGGTGTTGATGAGGAGCTCACTGTAAGATGTTACACTGACGCTAGTTTTCAGACTGACCGAGATGACTCTCGCTCACAGTCGGGATTCGTATTCACTCTTAACGGAGGGGCTGTTTCTTGGAGAAGCTCAAAACAGCCAGTAGTAGCTGATTCTACTACTGAATCCGAATACATAGCCGCCTCAGAAGCTGCTAAAGAAGCCGTGTGGATGAAGAAGTTCATTTCCGATCTCGATGCTATGCCAAGTATTAGGCAGCCCATCGAGATGCTGTGCGATAACACAGGCGCTATAGCTCAAGCCAAAGAGCAACGGTCTCATAAGATGGCCAAGCACGTCCTGAGGAAATTCCACTACATAAGAGAAGTAGTCGACAGAAATGAAATCAAGATAAGCAAAGTACACACAGATCAAAACTTAGCTGATCCTTTTACTAAGCCTATGACTCAGGAGACTCATATACGCCACAGAGAAGCGATAGGGCTTAGATTAGCTAAAGACATGTTTTGATTCAGTATTTGGATGTATGAACGCCAACAGTTATCTATATTATTCTTATTCCATCTGTTTTATGCAATAATGAATTACATAACTGTGTTCAATATTTGTACGTTTAATCCTTGGACAATAAGTTCTTGTCCTAAATGTCCGTAGTCGATTAGTTAGTGGGAGCTATACTAAAGAAAGACTATTGTGACTAGTTGAACTTTAAAGTGGTCTAACGTTCAATCTCACAGACCTCATTGGTGAATGACGTTGGACGTAACTCGCATCATGCAACGCAAACATGGAAGTCTTGCTTGCTTGATTAATGCATGCTCTAATGTATCCTTAGACCTGAGACGCATATTCGAACTCCTTTCTACTAAAGAACATTCTTTGATTGTAGCCTAACGTTGTCGCGTAACTGCCAGCCATAACGGCTACTTTTGGGAATGGCTCTGAAGTTTAGTGGGAGTTGTATGCCTCAACAAGGGATTCTGTTCTCTTGCTTCGGCAACGGTTAGACATAAAGGCGCCCTCGTTGGTTCCAAGTGACAAGTGTGAGGCCTCACCCAAACTTACTGTGTGTTTGTTGGATCACTTCGAATTATATCGAGAACGAAAATCGATGAATAAAATATGGGAGTCCATGTCCCATAATTCATCAATGTCTTATACAGAAAGGAACATATGACAATGAATGCACAAGTCATGAGTCTGCTTGATGGTCAATCAGATATACTTTGGCTGACGACTTAAAGTGTCAATATTAGTTGGTGTAGCCATGCATAGCTAGAGTGCCTCTGACTGCGCTCGTTAAACTGTCGCGTTCAGTCCAAGTGGGAGACTGTTGGAAATAGAGTGTCCTGACCCGACGAATTAACGAACCCGACCGATATTGACCCGTAAGAGTTACACCCGGGTCAACGGACTATTAAATCTAATTAATTGTTAATTAGAAATAAACGAACTAAATGGTGAATTAAATAAATACTAATTATTTATTTAATTAAAACGACAAAATATATCGGTTCAAAATTACTTGGTAATTAAAAGACGGACCGATCAGTTGTTACCGGATTAACAGACTGATCGGTTGGTGGACTAAAGGAGAATCGCGACCGGGCCCAGCTCACAGGCCCCGGTCCGCGATTTAATAATAAAAGAAGGAGGGAGGAGGTGGATTGCAACACAAGTCACAAAACCCTAATCCCCTCCCTCCCTCTCTCTGCGCCGTGCCCCAGCCGAAGCCGGCTCCTCCGCCGCCGCCGCGCCGACTGCCGATCGCCGCCACCTCCTCCACCGTGATCTCCTCGTGATCTCCGATGGATCCTCGTCTTGCCAGTATCTGTGCCCGACTCGAGAGCGAAGCCGTCGCAGCCCGAGCCGAAGCCGCAGCCCGAGCCGAAGCCGAAGCCGCAGCTCGAGCCGCCGCTGCCGCCGCTGCCGCTCACGCGCCGCCGCGCGATCACCGACCGGTGGTCCTCGCGCTGCCGGCGCAGCCGAGACCACCGCGTCCGGTCCCGTCGTCGTGGCCCGCGCCCTTGTACCCGCCGGCCGCCGCCACCGTGTCACCTCCGATCACCGGCGATTCGATCGTCGTGGGATCCGTTCCGGTGGCCATCCCAACGAGGAAGATTTTGTCACCACCACCGGTGGTATCTCTGCCACCACCGCCGCCACTACCGCCGCCGCCGCCGCCGATGCCGCCGTCGACGATTTGTCTCGAAGGTTCGAGTCAGACGTCACAGTTCGTCCTAGCGCGAGCCCGTTGAATCCGGGTGTCACGAGCGGTTGCTCGGATCCCGCCAAGGTATATCTAATTCATTAGATATTTAATTTTAATTATTTATTTATTTAAATAAATATATTTTACTATGTTTGTCGTGTCGGGGATTGATCCTGTTACAGTTGCGTCCGCGTTTTAATTAGCTTCCGCTGCCAAATTAATTTGGAATTAATTTAATTATTAAATCGGTTTTAATAAAATTAAAATCGGTAACCCGGATCCCACTGTAAATCCCAACAGCAGGAACTAGGGGGCATACACTATCAAGAGAATATCACCTGTCAAGAGAAGACATTTTGAAGACTGGCATAAATATATAGTTATCTTTTGTAATCGTCTCTCTTACGATGTAATACTTGGCGTATCAATAAAAAGTTTCTAATTTCCGCTGCTTTAGTTATCTCTGTTTTACCTTGTGTTCATGAGTAAATCCGATGCGTGACCGCTCCTAGGGCCAAGTCTGGGAGTGGGCGTCACAGAACTCGACCCGATTAAGACCCATAAAGAGTTACACTGAGGGCAACGAGATAATAAATCCGCTTACTCGTTTAACTGGTAACTCACAGAAGTATGTAATTAATTAATTTTTATTCATGTCTTTAATTACAAATAAAATTATCCTTGCGATAATGAACGGAGAAAAACATTTCGATTTATCGATTAATGTCTGCGGTGAAATAAATAATTGGTTATTTATATTTCTCGTAGTTTACGAGTTGGACAATTATTAATAAACTTGTTTTATTAATAAATCGTAAACATTGATGGTTCGTTTCGATTAAAGAGAATTAAGGAGGGGCTTGAACTGTAATTAGTCGGCTTATAAATAAGCGACTAAGGATTAGGGTTTGAGGCTAATCCCTTTTTCACCTCTTGGAGTCGCCCCCCCCCCCCCCCCCCCACATAAATTCTCTCTCTCTCTCTCTCTCTCTCTATCTCTCTCTCTCTCTCTCTCTCAGATCTCCACACATCCATCTCCTTCCTTGCGGAAGCCCTAGGTATTGGGGATCATCTAGTCGTTTCTCGCAAAAGATTCTCATCGAATCATCACCATCATCATCCAAGAGCATCACCATTGTCGCCACCCTTTGGAAGCCACTGCCGTCGTCGTCCCTCCTCCTAGGGCCGTCGCCGCCACCACCATAGGTCACCGTCGTGACCTAGTTTTCTTCGTTTTACTACGACACCATTACCACTCGCTTTGTAGTCGTTGTTACGATATCACGGGTGCGAGCTTTGCCGCCGTAATTGTTTTTTTGCCCCGGCTAAATCCTAGCCGCTGTCACCGTCTTGATACGTTGGTACTCGCTCGTCGCCACCATAAACCGAATCGTTGCAGTTTACAATGAATCGGTTTAAGACGGCTTTTGCGATTTGCAAAACAATTTGATCCGAACGTCGGATCGAGTTTCGTGAAACCCTAGCGTCATCACGTTGTCCTTCGGTGTCTCTAACGTTTGTTAGTTCACCGCGAAGGTATATCTAAACTCAGTTTTAGTTTAGATGTTTTTATCTTAATTACGTTTTGTAATTGTTTTTGCGTTAACCGATTTAACGCGAAAAGGTGTTTGCGTGGTCTTTCCTTGGTGATCGTGATCCTGTTGACACGATATCGACACCAACTGTTTACGCATTTAAATTAGTAAAAATTATTAATTTTGTTGCGTGACGGATTACCGGTTAATCCGTTTTAACTCTTTATATACTAATCCCGGTCGGTAATGTTTTAATCTAACCTAAAAGTTTTTTTAACATCACCGAGTACCCGTATACCACTGTCGAAACCCAACAAATATATTACATTTGTGATGCAAAGGCAACTTGATTCTTACTCATGCTGTAAGTGTACATGGATTTTTAGGTTAGTGATTTATTTTCTTGAAATGTTGTACTTTTTCTTAACGGGCGGAGCTTCTTTTTCGTCTATATACAAATTCTTTTTGATGTTTACAGGTCTTTGTCTTTCATATCTATATAGCTAGCGTGTTAATTTAGGTCGGAAGACATGGATTGTACTCTTGTAGATTGTATTCAATATAGACAGGATGAAATATACATAACAATGAAAATTCTTTGCATTAAAAATATGTTTGTAAGCAGCTGGCATCTCAACTGAATTAATTTGAGGTGCACATTGCACCTCAATTCATTATGGACAGAGTTGTTAGTTCTTGGCATTTTAAGATCAATTTTATATACTTATAAGTTAGAGTAATATGGCTTGCACGAGTTAGTAACCAAACCTGAATTCTTGATGAAAACTATGTGAATTTGCTATCAACTTATGTTTGTCAAGTTATAATTTTCTTAAAATTCTAGGCTTTACTTTTACCTGTTCTTTTCTATTTGTTTATTTTCTTAGTTATAATACGTTATTATGCTAGATTAACTGGCATTGCTCTGTTCATTAGAGTACAAGAAACTGGTCCCATGATTTACATAACACTTCAACTGGGGCAACTGTTGCGGGACTTGGTGGACCTATGATTTAAATACCATTCTTAAAAACTTATGCAAATTATGTGTCTGCCAACTAACTGTATATCTAGAATTTAAAGCTTAATTTTAAAAAGAAAAAGATCATGGTACTTGAAAACTTATGCAGATTATGCTTCTTAGAAACTATGCTAACTAACTCTAGATCTACAATTTAAAGCTTAGATTATAAGTTTACCCAAAAAAAATTACAATTTAAAGCTTAATTTTAGGTTCATTTGTAGTGCTTCCTATCTACCGGCTTATTAAAAAATAAATAAATTATATGCTACTTAAAAAGTGAAAAAAAAATTATGCTACTTAGAAACTGATGTGAACGTTTTGCTTCCTATCTACCTGTTTGGTACTTTAGGTATTCTGACTTTGTTATCCTTACGATTTGCTCATTGATACATGTGTTTTTTTTATCTTTATCACCCACTTTCGTTTGCATTGCTTCCTCTTCTCCAGGTTTTGACTATTAGCCATGCATACTAAATCGATTGCTTATGTTTCTTAGCACTGCTGTTCGTTTATAGGTATTTCAGATTCTTTTAATGTTTCTTTGTTTGTGCTTATTTATATTTACAGTTTGAAATCCCATTTTTTCTCCGCAAATTTCCATTATACAAATTTAAACTGGTTGTTGGATTTTACGGAATATTTGTACCCCACACCTTTCTGATCTTTTATTTAGTTACCTAGCTCAAATTTCTAACTATGTTTGGTACAAATTTGTTTAGTGAGTGTTACTAATTTTTTATTTTACCCATAGAGGGTTTCAATAGTTATAGGTTTTTCTTTCTAACAATTTATGGTTTTTTAAACAATAACAGTTGTGTGAATTAGGAACTATTGTTATCTTACTTATTGTAATTGTGTGAGCAGTGGATCGTCTACTCATAAAATGTATGTAAACAATTGAACACAAAGAGTAAATACAAAGAAGTTGTATTAGAACCACAGAGAGCATACAAAGGAAACGCACACAATAGATTTGACAAGTGTTTCAATTCTATACAAGACGAAGCTATTTATAGTTGAACATAAATGTGCGAACATACGATCATCCAAACTGCCAGTTCGGACAAGTTCATGTGCATCCAAACTGGCAGTTCGTGTCAGTTCGGACAGGCACAATCTTGTAGCTTTTATCTTGCACTTGATACTTCACATGACGACCAAGAATCATGCACCAACAAACTCCCCCTCGACATGTGCAGTATCAATCTCCATATAATCTTGTATCTTCAATCAAACTCTCCCTCAACTTGATGGTTAGTCTGACCTTGAATACTTGACATTGAAGCGCGTGTAAACTCTTTATCAATATATTCAGAAGACTTGAAGTTATGTTGTACTCTTTCCACTTAGAAACCTACCAACATAAATAATCTTAGCGCAAAACGTCTCTTCGAGACTCCAAGATGTATTGATTTTGAATTTGATTTCGTATATCGTGTTGATCAACTGAAAAGAAATAAGAAATAAAATATTTTTAATTTTTCAAAACTTTATATCAAAACACACATAAAATCTTTTTGGTATTTTCTGATATTGAAAACTAAATGCAATACAGAATCAGACACTATTTTTGTCTTTTGCAAGAAAGATCACGACTTGGGATCATTTGGACATAACATGCTAAACTACACTTCAATTTCGATTATTGTAGCACATAGGCCATATTGATTGCAGATATATTTTGTCCAACATTAAACTCAGGCATAATCATACTCATAACATCTGGATATGTTAAGGTATTGATTAACTTTGCATTAACCAGTGTACCCCACACTATCAGACATACTCCGATATGTTTTTTCTTATCACACTTTGTGATTTCACTTATGATTTAACACATAGTGATTGAATTCATGATATAGCCAACTGTGTTCCATGTAAAAAGAAATAAGGACGTTAAATCGTCTACCTTAATGTCGATGTTTCGATAACCAGATTAGGCCTCGGATTTAACAAAGTAAGAAAATAAAAACAAGTTGAAATTGTATAACCCAACAAGAATCAGGTCGGTACTCCCGTACATGCAGAGAAACTTCGATGAGTTATACGAAACACCAAGAAAATAAAGCATAACCTTAAATGAACAACTATCAGTTCGGTCTTGTGGACACGCAGAGATAGTCTGATCATTCAAGAAAATAAAGAAAATCAAACAAGTTTAAATCTTTTCAAAATGAACACATGTATACACAGTGACTTCTCATTTTTCTTTTCACATATCTTTTCCTTGATATATCTTGAAATAAGCATCAAGATGTTGTCTACTAGGTCAAGCATCAGATTTAGTGTATATCACATTTGTATACTTTCTAATTTGTTGAGCCTACCTTACACGTCGATCAATGGTCTTATGCTTTTTCATCTAGTCTATCCATGAGTCAGACATCGTTAGCCAATGTACCATCATTTTCCAATCATGTCAGTCATAATTTCTCATTTTTCAATGTTTTTGTCTTTTCAATTTTCTCCCCCTAAAAATGACAAACTCTATTTTTTAGATTTTCAGTTTTACCATTTGAAAGACAACACACTATTTTTGTATTTTTGAAAAACACCCCCCCCCCCCTCAAAATGAGACGGAGTGAAAATAAGAGGAAAAAAAATTGATCAACCAACACGGTCACTATCGGTTTAGCATAGGGAAAACATAAAATTGGATTTGGAAATGCAGTTTATGTTAACACAGATGTTCCACTATCAGCAACTGTTAATTACCGATAGGTCTTCCTGACATACCTGTTCACACCAAATAAAGCATTAGATGCTTTGGGATCGACCCGATTCAACAGCGTTGGGTTGCCCAGTGTCTTCCACATAGTCGTTGTTGGCCATGAAAACAACTTTTGGTTTCCATATTTTTGATGATGAAAATTTTGAATCAGAACCTGAAAATTATTCAACCGACGTCTTTGGTTTGGTCCAAAACAGCTGACTAGTTAGTTTGTACATTGGGGACCATGGTTCATCAAAAATTTTACCATTGTTATCCACATATTTTGCATTTTTGTGAACGTATGCAGTCATCGGACAATTTACAGCCATATGTCCAGGTCGAATACATGCATAGCAAATTCTTTCACGAAGCTTAGGTGAACATTTGAAAAAATTCTTTGGTTTCCAACTACGATTTGAAGCAGAAGAATCATAGTAACCAAAAGAATGATCAGAATCAAATGTATCAAAGAAATTATCATAAGAATCATACCTGAGAGATAAATTTCATGGTGAATAGAATGAACCACTTGACGAACCTCTAGAATGATAACAACCATTTCTTGATGTAAACGCATTCGGATCCTTCTGTTGTGGTTGCTTTTGTTGATGTTGAACTTGTTTAACAATCCGTTTCTTCGGTTGTTATTGAGTTCGATGAATCTGAACATTCTTAACAACAACTTTCTTCTTTTCCTATTTTGTCTGTAGTGCTGGAACATCTTTGATTTCATAACCCAAACCTTTATGCTTGTAGCCAGAAATTTTTTAAGATTCAAATTGAGAACCAGAAGCATTTCTTGCATTACCTTCTCTATTGAATTTTTTTTTAATATCCTTCAGCTTGTTCTCATGAATCATAGATTTAGCAATTTCAGCTTCAGTTGAAATACTCACAGACTTCTCTCTCTTATCAAATATTTTATCGTTTTCCAAAAATGATGAACCAGCATCGAAATTTGGAGCTTTGCCAGTTTCAAATTTCTTCTTCTTAGACTTAGACTTCCTTTTCTTTGCAGGAGTAGGCGTTACAAACTTTGAATAATCACACATTTCTGCATTTGGATTTATAGAAGTGTCACACCCCACTCCGCGGCCGCCACCGCGGGGAGAGTGTGGGACCGGCTGCCCGTATCAGAACACGCGGAAGCAAACAGATACCTTATCTTAGAACGGGCTGACCAGTCCAAACAATGAAACGACAGGACATACCCAAGCGTCAACCACCTATGAGGGGGGTACTTATATTCTATCTCATTGGTGCACTATTGTATTCTCTGCGTTTCATTGGGCCCAGGTTCTCTAAGACTGGTACAACACCGTAGACCGCGAACTTAGGCTACCCCAACTGCTAGGTCTTGCACACATCAAGTCTAGCCCATCCCCGCCTATCCTTCAGATCAACCCAGTAGTTACTTACCTGCACATGAACCAAAAAAACACGTCAACAACAAACGTTGTTGGTGAGTTGTAGCAATTGACTCCAAAATAGTCTAAAAACATTTCCAATACATAGTGCCTGTGATAAATACCATTAGGGTCAAACCAGCAATCGGAGGAAACTCGGAGCGACTTTCCCGAGCCCCTCCTCATATTTCAAACATATACGACATCACCCGTTCAACTAACACAAGTAACCAAAAGGTGCCCAAAACAACGGGTATGCGACACCTTGATCTACCTACACAGCTGTGAGGATACGCATATGCCTCGTGGCCTTGCTCCTCAATTCCAGGAACAAAACAAGAACGGCCTAAATTGACCCTACGCTTCCCAAACGCGGTAAAACCGTAGGTACCGAAACATAAACGCGGTGGGATTCCGCCGGCACCTCAAGTCACGATATATAACACAGCACAGTATTGAACACAAAAACAATGTTTAGACACAGTTCATATGCACCCCAAAAACATGATAAGTTAAAAATGGGAAACTACAACTCACAGTTGGTCCAGCATACAAATTGAAGGTTAGGCAACTCGACAATGCATCAAGCTCGGAGAATCTGATGACCTAAACAAACATAGGTACCTTTAATTTAACACAGCAATAATACTGGTTAGGCTCGGTTGTGCTCCGCGCCCAAAATATACGATGCGTCCGTAGGTTGAAGTTCCGATACGACCGGATGTCCCAATACAGTCATACGGCTTCACCTGGATGCAATCGCATTTATCTGTCTATTTCTAAATAGACAGTTTCTGTCGGACACAGTGGTATTGCCCTTAGTGGCAATACGACCGTGTGGCTTGATGATAGATTAATTATTCTAACGAAACTCTCGAATCTCGAACGATTATATTCTATTATCCTTAGAATATTCCCTGAAGTCTTAACTTAAATATCTATACATAGATACTTATTCAATTACGTTTCTCATGATGTTATGACTTTTATAAAGGTGAAAGCGTAGCTTTTGTCCACATAAAATCATAAGCTTGTTTACATAAAATCATAACTTCGTTTACATAAAATGATAAACTTTATTACATTAAATCATAGGTTTTGCTCAACATAAAAATCATAATTCGTATAGAGTTTTCAAACCGGATAATATATATTTATATATCTCGTCTTTATCTGGTTTTATGTTTTATGAAACTTTATAGAGTTTTACATAAAATGATATATGTTTTCCAATTTATTATTCAAATAAAATCATACATTCTATTACATGAAATCATACATTTCATTAACATAAAATGATATTGTTTATCTACATAATCTTATAATATTTGTTATCACAAAACTATAATTTTATTACATAAAATGATAACTTTTATACATATGTTTATTCATTTATAGTTTACATAAAATCATAGCTTTTTATCATCATAAATCATACATTTTATTTACGTTGCCTCATAATCTTTACTATCATAAAATCATAATTTTTTGTTACATGAAATGATAACTTTATTAGTCATAATTTTATGATATGCCTTAACCTTAAATACCCAAAACTTTATATATATGTATTTTTATTATCACTAACATTTTAATTATAATACTTTCATATCTACAAGATGTTCCTCACATGACGGGTATCCAATATTACTAACATGATAACCAAATAACGAAACATGGTTATACCTTCCGGTCGGTTTGCGAACCCGGACCCGGTTAACCATAAAATTCATAACATAACCGAATTTGACCCGTGAGTACTCAATTCCAATCAGTTTTTCGCCACGATCACTAATCCGGAGTTCGTTTCAGCATTTGACCACGTTTGACCCGTCCTATGAGCTGACCAGAATCTTTGACCGAGTCGACTCGGTTGACTCACTATCGAGTTGACTCAGTATAGCCCCAAATTGCATCCAACTCACCCAAAAACATCTCTAGTCTCAAACTAAGCCACAACCACCACTCATCGCCTCTGCCCGGCGGCCGGAGGCCATGGCCGCCGCCGGTAGCCTCTATACCGTCGCTAACCACCACTACCAACATCATCATCATCATCAAACGTCAACGAAGCTCACAGATCTGCACATGCATTGGTAGATCGGAGGTTAATTATGAGAAACAAGATGAGAAGGTACAAACTCGGGTTAATCGAGCTTACCACAGCCGGAAACGCGAAAGGAGCAGAAAAGGGGAGCCGCCGCCGCCGCCCCCAGCGGCGGAACCCTAGATGAAGAAATAAAATGCGGCGCCGCCGCTGCCTGCCGAAGGTCACGGCCGTGGCTTTAAGCCACCACCATTTCACGTCTTCACCGAGTAAAGCCGGAAAACGAAAAGGAGAACAAGAGGGAGGAGGCGTCGCCGCGAGCTAGGCGGAACCCTAGCCGCCGCTTGCCGGAAATCACGGCTGTAGCCACTTCTGCAGCCGATCGGGACCAAGGAACGACCCAGTGGGTCTCGGTTTACACACGGGAGAAAGAGAGGAGAAGATTTGGGTGACAAACCCTAGCGCCGCCGTGATGTCGCCGTGCCGCCCCCGGAGACCGCCGCCGACCACCGTGGTCGGCCACCGGAAACTGGGTAGGAGCTGTGGGCTCTCTCGGTCTCTCTCTCTAAACACACACTTAGTGTGTTTTGGATTTTAGGAGAAATGAAAGGAAAAGGTTAAAAGAACCCTTTTATAGTTGAGGTTTTTAGGTGGGTAAAAGTCAGATACGCAGGTATTATACCGTGATATTCGAAACGTTTAACTGTAAACGCCTCATAATTCATCCGTGATAACTCCGACATGACTGTAATACTATAAAACCCTCATAAATATTCTCAGAATATTTAAAACGTCAGATTAAATATAATCTGGTGAACGTTTGGTTAAACTCGCGGTATAAAGCGCGTATACAACGCATATACCGTTTACCTCCGTTTCTCGAACAGGATATATCATCGCGACTGTAATTCTCAATAAACACTTAGAAAAAAAATATCTATAACCTCACAGGGTCGTTAAACTAACCTCGCAGGGTCGTTAAACCAGCTTAGACAACTAGACGGTCAATTTCGGTTATTCTCTCGTAACCAAATGGTTTACCAATTTCACCGTTTCTTACACTGATTCCTACGGTTATCCTTTCTATCGATCAGAACATCGATGATCAAGTATCTGGCACTTCCAAACACTTTAATTCGGTCTAAGTAACTATTCTGTCACTACCGTTGACTTATGCGCGTTAAGCGCCGTTTGCCGTTTCCGTTCGCACATACTTCATGTAAACATCTAAATAGACTTCCTGACAAATATTAACGTCCGTGTTAATATAACCATTATCAAAATCACTCGAACCAACGTACTTACATTAACGTCTGGTTATTCGGCACGTTTACCGATTAAACAACAAACTTTACCGGTTTAAACCGAAGTCAGCTTTTATCGTTCCACAACATTTCCAATTGCATAACAATCACCCAGAATACTTTTGACAACTTATCCGGACATCCGTTATTTGAATTGGGCCTTTTTCGGGCCGTAAATCTCTAAATGGGCCTAACGGGCCTAACTGGGCTCAATAGTCCAGTTCATTTATCGGAAAAATTTCCCTCCGATTTACCGGAATTAACCAGGTGTTACATCCTCCCCTCCTTAAAGGAATTTCGACGCGAAATTTGTCACACCAACCAAGACGGGGAGTAGCCATACAAATGCGGATCACATCGCGCGGGATGTTCTCCGAGGGACATCTTTCTTCTTTAGGGCTACCACATAACCCTGATGCCTATCGTGGCATCCAACCAAATGTATTATCTCATTTGATCAGCAAACTTTTCTCATCACCCAACTTTGTGAAAAATAGGAAGCCATGTTCCTATTGCTGCGATAAGTCACAGATTGGACAAGTCCAATCCCACTATCAGATTCTCCAAAGGGAAGGTTGGGGATTTTCTGCTAGAACCGAACACAACTAAATGCCCTTTATCAAGGGACTTAAACTGAATGCCCTCCGCGAGGGACTTACATCCAACGTGACGAATCTGTCACAACTCACGGTTGGACACATTGAAGAAACTTCATTCTGAACTTCTTCTATGTCAATATCATCCCCTTTATCATATATCACACAAGAACTTGTTTCAGAATCAGAATCAGTTATACAACCATCAATTTGTTCAGTCTTAAAAACAGTATCAGAATCCTTTTTGGTTGACAACTCATTACTTCTGGATTCTAAACCACTAGATGCTGAATCATATGATTTTGAATCAGTAGATTCCGAGCCAATCTTAAATAAACAATAATCAATCTCAATGGCTTGAATGTCAGCACAATATTGAGCAACAACATCCCATGAACTTTTTGATGTATAACAAGTAGAAAAGTTATGGAGCAACTCTTTAGGTAATGCCATATTCAATATGCTGAGAGCCTTTTTCTCAGTTTCATATGCTTTCCTTTGTCCAAAATCAAGTCTTCTTTGAAGAATCGGCTCTCCATGCATATCCTTAGAATACTTATATTGGATAGTAGATGACATCCACATATCAACATCACATCATTCGCTAGAATATAATCTTCAAATTGTTTAACCCAAATATAATAATCTTCCAGATTCACTAACTTGAGTATACTTTGACTGTGACGATTCAAAATTGCTTGAAAATCAACCATCTTTTTCCGAAATATGACACAACAAAAACTTCAAATCCAAAAACGAAGGTCTTAGAAGTGGATTTTGGGTATTGAAACGGATGGTACTAGCCGTAAGGTGAGTAAAAGTGTACATCTCTCTGAGACAGTTGTTCTGGCTGGTATTAGCTCCCGTAACTCTGGACAGTTCTCAAGTTACGTCAAATTTAGTAAACAACCCAAAAATCTTGATTATTGTTCACCCGAACTGAAACCAACTCAAATTTGATTGTCCGAACTGAGCCGAACCTGATCTGAACCGAGATGAACTGAGATGTTCCAAACAGCTTCCGAACTGAAATGAAAGTAACCGAACTGAACGAATCGAGACTTCGTATACTCGAACTGAAACCGAACCAAACGTAGCCGAACTAAGACTTTGGATGGACGAACACATCCGAACTACGACTTCGCTTAGCGGAAAGTATCCGAACCTATACGAACTAGGACTTCGGATCGGTATTTTTGACGAATAGTCAGATCTCACCCGAACTCAGACGAACCAAAACATTTCTGACTCAAATTTCACGGTTTTTAGTGATTTCGAACGAGATTTTTAGCAGTAACACAAATAAACTCAGTAGGAATGATTTAGGAGAACAATTTTCACAAAAATCATACTTTAGATGATCAAACGAACACAAAAATAAGTAAAATTTTCGAAAACCCCCACTTTTTTACTCAAAAATTCGAAAAACACAGATTTCCAGACCAGTAGAATGAACCAAAAGCTCTGATACCACTTGTAATTGCGTGAGCAGTGGATCGTCCACTTGGTCGTATAGAAATCTATGTAAAATGTATATAAACGATTGAACACAAAGAGTAAATACAAAGAAGTTGTATTAGAACCACAAAGAGCATACATATGCAAACACACGATCATCCGAACTGCATGTTCGGACAAGTTCGTGTGCATCCGAACTGGCAGTTCGTCTCAGTTCGGACATGCACAATCTTGTAGTTTTTATCTTGCACTTGATACTTCACATGACAACCAAGAATCATGCACCAAAACTTATGGATTTCTATATGTTTCCATAACAACTTTTAATAACTTGTATTCGTAATTATAAGACCTTTGTGTAGGTTTAGTTATGTTTATGGGTTGATTTCGTATTGATTAATACTTTCTCGCTGATTTAGGTGTTAGGTTTTTATATTATTTCACTTAGTTTTTCATCTTTAGTTTAGTGTTCCACCCAAAACATTTCCGTGTACTTCAAATTTTGATCATATATCTTTATTACCATTTTCTATGCTTATAGTTCATTTCTTCTTCACACCGGTGTCATTTATGAACCAGAATATTTAGCCTCTGCATAATCTTGACATTCACTAACATATGTTAGTCTATCTTACTATCTCATTGTCTAATAAATATAATTATAAATTTTCTAATATATTACATACCTCTCTTCTCCCTCTGCTCTTCATCTCATATATAAAAGCAGCCTATCCTTATATTTGATTTTTGTGCCAGATTTGTTCAGCTTTCTGCAAAGGTTTTTATGATTTCTTAGATATAACCTCTTCTTCCTTTAATATCTCATCCAATTTTATGTATCTGTAGTTGTTCATAGAAGTTCCTTAGGTTCTTTTTTAGCAAATGCTTCCTATTTTAATTTTCCACTTTAGCATGTAAAAGCATTATTTCCAGCTGTCTTTCTATAACGTTAGCATTCTATAAAAATTTATATTATTTTATATCATATAATAGAATGCATCAACTCTTTTGATTAGTCTTATAAAATAACCTTCTTTACCTCTTCTATATACAATAAAGATTATTAAGTTTACTATAAGAAGAATTATAGTTTTCTCATTCTCCCCTTACCACATGCTTTGCGATCACAAAAATAGGAAAATAAAATCACTGTCTCCCTGTGAAAGGAAATTGTGTTGGCGCTCGAACATTTTGATAAAACATCTTTAAATAACGCTGGCTATCCATGTATCGTTGCTGTTACACCCGTAAAAGTCTCCACATCATGGTTACCTTATATACTTTAACCTTTAACCTTATTCCCATTTTCTTAGTTTGTCATCTAGTAGCTTCTGTATATTCCAAACGCAGACTGGCTTTAGTTGACTTCAACAGTTGCTACCTAATCCAAATACAGAGGAATAATTATCTCTACTTAATGCGTACGCAGATTCCTATATGTTAGAGAATATAATTAGATAATATATTATGAGTGTTCTCCAAGATAGTGGTTGGGCAATTAGCATTTATGTTAGAGCAAGTTGACAAGTTGCTAAAGTGTTAGCATGCATTTTGTATCCCTATATATATTCATGTAATAGTATGTAACCAAAGTGCAAAATACAAGGATATTTCTCCATCTGTAAATACTCCTGTTCTACTGGTTCCATCTTCTTTTACATGGTATTAGAGCCTTGAAAGCTCCTAAAATCAGCCCCTATGATCATCTGAAATCAACCTCTGTTCAAGTTCACCAGCCCCTATCCTATCACAGTCTAAGGTTCCTCTTCCGTTTGATCAGCCCTCGGTTCCTGAAATCATCCCCAGTTACCCTCAGTACACTAGTACACGACCCAGTCTCAAAATTCTTTTTTTCAACCACCACTGAATCTCACCTCCAACACTATCAGCTTCTCCGCCACTCGAATTGCAAAACCCAGAAGTTTCGCTGCCGGAACTATCCCCATGCGCCGCCCGAGATCACCACGTGCCGCCACCACTCGAATTGCTAAAGTGTTAAGCTTTACTGGAACTCTGTTAAGTCCATTATCTCCATTACATGTTGCTAACGGATCTCTGTCAAGAAATTCGATTTAAAAAAAAAAGTAGAAAAAAAGAGTTCAGAATTTCTGTTAACATCTGTTACATATGTGAAACTTAAAATCTATTAATTTTTAATTATTTTCTCTAGTTATCTGGTCTTTTTCATTTCTAAATCTTGATCCAGCAATCTGTTCATCTTTTTATTTCAAATTTTATTTCTCAATCTTAACTAAAATTCGAAATGATTGCTAAAATTGAAACTGAAAATGAAAATGAGTTGGGAAAAGGTGTTAAAGTTACTAGTAACTTTGAGACCCCAATAATAGCAACCCGACTCCCAGAAAGCAAACTGGATGGCTCCAACTTCTATGGAGCAACAGTTCGTATCTTTTTACGAAGTGTTGGGATGGCTTCTCATCTCACTTCAGATCCTCCTACAGATAATACTAAAGATCAGTGGCTACAAAGCGATGCTCGGTTGTTCCGATATATTAGGAATTTAATCGATAAGTCTGTCATTTCACTTGTTCATCACTGTGAGTTCGTCAAAGAGTTGATGGACTATTTGGAATTTCTATATTCTGGACAAAGTAACATGTCTTGAATCTACAGTGTTTGCAAGTCTTTTCACAATGAGGAACAATCTGATATGTCACTCATTTCATATGTCATGGAGTTCAAGAAGACGTTAGAAGAGTTAAACTCACTTCTACCACTTAGTGCTGACATGCGGGTTATGCAAACTCAACATGAACAAATTACCGTGATGAGTTTCTTAACTGGCCTTCAACCAGAATTTGACATCATTCGATCTCATCTCTTAAATGAATCTGACATTCCGTCTCTTCAGGAGATATTTGCTCGCATACTTCGACATGAAAGTATCCTGTCCCCTACAACTTATCTTCATAATAGTGCATTTGTTAGTTGAGGGGGATATCTAGGAGGCCATCGAGGTAGTTCATGTGGCGGTTATAATGGTCGAGCTCTCACAGCTCATTTTGTTGCTACTCTTGATAGCAACCCTGACATAACATTCTGGTGAAACATTGGCAGAAGACAACAATCTATCAGGTCCTTCAGGACATCAGGTCCTTCGGGACAGCAGGTCCTTCGGGACAGCAGGTCCTTCGGGACATCAAGTCCTATGGGACGTCGAGTTATGTAAACATCTGGTCCTATGGGACATCTAGTCCTTCGGGACACCTGGTATTTGGAACATCTGGCTAAACACCTTCTGCATCTTGGCTATCCGGTTGAGCAACCACCTAGTTATGTTGCTCAGGGGGAGTGTTACCTTCTAGTGATCTTGATCACATCTGGGGTGTTATTATCTGGTGACTACGGTCACATCTGGAGTGTTAACTTATCTCGTGACTAAGGTCACATCTGTGTACTGTTACCTATGAAGCCTACAAAGTGTGCTAAAGTTCAGATTTTGGTTTACTAGTTTGCTTCTCCTACTGGAGAACATCGGTTCTACAGCTCGTCTGTTCTGGTTCAGTGTACCTTCAAGACTTCCGGGAATCAGTTGTGATCTCCGCTTCCGCTGCGGTACCTCATGTGCTTTCTGGTAACAAGCTGAGCATCATTAACATCTATGCTTCAGCTTGAGGGGGGTGTTAGAGAATATAATTAGATAATACATTATGAGTGTTCTCCAAGATAGTGGTTGGGCGGTTAGTAATTTAGTATTTATGTAAGAGAAAATTGGCATGTTTCTAAAGTGTTAGGCTGCATTTTGTATCCCTATATTTTCATGTAATAGCATGTAACCAAAGTGTGAAATACAAGGATATTTCTCCATCTGTAAATACTCATGTTCTACTGGTTCTATCTTCTTTTACACTATATAAGGTTTACCATCATCTTCCTTTTCATTCTTCATATTACAATTACAATTTCTGAAATATTTTCAACCTAAGACGAAACACGACAACACCCTTTTTCGGTCGAACCATTTCTGATGCCTCTGGCTCGCTTGAAAAAAAGTCTTGCCAAACTTCTACAACTTGATCGTCAAAATGCAGCTGTAAACTTCTTTATCTATTGTTTTATATACTTATTACATATCCTCACCTTCTATCTACAATTTATTTAACTTCTTCTTTAGTGAAACTTTCATTATATAATTCATTTTACTAATGTCTTCTCCTCTTTAGGATGGCCGGTTCTTTGTTTGTGATGTTGCGCACAGTAGTTATGCTGTTTACATGAAGGGTATGTTGGAAACATGGTGTCCTGACCCGACAAATTAATGTACTCGACCCGATATTGACCCGTAAGAGTTACATTCGGGTCAACGGACAATAAATCTAATTACCCGTTAATTAGTATTAAAACAAACAATTGATTAATTAAATAAATACTTGTTTATTCATTTAATTAGGCGACAAAACATTTTCGGCTAAAACGCCCGTGTTTTAATTAAACGGATTGATTAGTTGTTACCATATTAATAGACTAATCAGATTGGTGATGTGGATAATACCGCGACTAGGCCCAGTCCGCGAAAGGGCCCTAGTCTGCGATTTTTATTAGAAAAATAGGGAAGAGAGGAGGGTGTGCAGATCATCACAAAAATTCTCAACCCTAATTCTCTCTCCCTCCCTCTTGCGTCGAAACCTAAGCCGGCTCCCCTTCGGAGCTGCCGTCGATAGACCTCCACCGCCACCATCGATCATCGCCTCTTTTGATGGATCCCCGTTAAGCCAGCGTGTGTTTGAGATTGGAGAAAGAAGCTGAATGAGCTCGAGCCGCCGCCGCCAGCCGAGCCGAAGCCGCAGCCGCGGCTAGCGCCATTGTTAGGACAAATTTTGAGCCTTTACTCATCCAATACACAGATTCAAGTGCGGAAATCATGAATCCATGATCAAATCATAGTGTTTGCTTGTTGAAATCCTTAGATTTCGCCTCTGGAAAGATATTTTTCCTTATTTAAGTACAAGAATAAATAATCAGTAAATGAGTGATAAATGTGTTACGCCCAGATATTCCATTTTAGGATAAGGTCCACTAATATATTTGAGTTTTGTTGAGTTAGAACTCTTAGTGGAAACTTATTTATTCCCTTATACACATATTGTCTTTGTTAAGTTCTCACTTACGTGATAACAAAGATTGTGAACATTTATTATCTAGTTATAAGTTATAAAGATTTCAACCCACGTAAAGACAACTAGATAAGTATAACCAACAACTTTAAGAGTTTAGGGTAGTAGTGACATTTGTCATAGTCGTTTGAAACCTTATAACCGTCGATGTCTTACTTTAGTAATGATACTAGGTTCCAAGTGATCTTGGATCATAATAAGGTATCATAAAGTGTAGTACATTGATAGATTTTCATGGTTTGTACAACTTTGACATTGATTTTGTCACTTACTCTCATAATAGTGGTTGTTTGGTTTATTCCTAGTGTATGGATTATAAGAGATCTTTATAAGACTAGATTTAATCCACTATGTTAATCTTAAAATTAATGGGCACAATTATCATTGTTGATTATTCTTTGTTAGCCAGTTGTTCCTATAAGGATTTAGAACTGGAAGTTTTCTTGTATCTTATTTTAGAATTTAGAACTATCCTCCTTATTTAATTTATTTTAATTATATAAGGGTTAGTGATTGTGAGGTGAACAAATCCGCTTTTCTAATTTAAGGCATTATATATCCTTTATGCACAATGCTATCAAGCACTCATTTTCCTTCTAGTACTTATAAGTGTCATGACTAATTTTTAAGTAGCATGTAATTGTGCCAAGAAAGGATTCACTAAGAAATGCACTAGAAAAACCTTCAATTTTGAAACATGTGTAAGCCCTTTAAGGATGTTTTATGATGTGTTCACTAAATCATTAACCTAATTTATACTTTGCACTAAGCATATTAGATGTTAAGTGTTTGCATGCATTTAAGAAGTTCATTTGAATTTTTATTACTCACTCAATGTTTAGATTAGGATATCTAAAACATCTCTACTGATTTTGATATTTGGGGAATCTTTATCATCATAAGAGACATTTGACTTTACTCGTTTATAATGCCCTAACTGTAATATATTTATATCGTAAGGCAATGAGAGTCTTTTGTCTTAACAGATAATCAAGATCATTATGATAAGAGGAAAAGTTGTATGGAAACATTTAGTGATTGTAAATCTAGAGTGGATAATTTATGGAGATTAAAGGTTATATTAGTTTGAAAGAAGATCTAAGAGTGACTATATAGGGTACTTAAAAAAACTAAGGCACAATGATTATGATAAACTAAGGTATAATAGAAATGTACTATCATAAACTAAGCCATAATAATACATTATGATGAACTAAGGCATAATAGAATGCATAATCATAAATTAAGGCATAGTAATAAGGCACAAAGTTTTAAAACAAAAAAGAAGATGTGGCATATTCTGTTATAACACCAAAATAACAGACTAGTTAGGTTCTACTTAAATGAATCGGCTTTCGCTTTGGTTACTTGCCTATCACCTAAGCATTATGAACAAATTGAATATAAATTTCTATTTGAACATTGGCTTCGCTTTGGCTATGACCAATACTCAAATGTTATGAGAAAATTTAGTATAAAGTTCTACTCAAATATTGGCTTCGCTTTGGCTATGACCAATATTCAAGTATTATGAACAAAGTAAATATAAGGTTCTACCTGAACATTGGCTTCGCTTTGGCTATGACCAATATTAGGCATTATGAACAAATTTAAATATAAAGTTCCATTTGAACATTGGCTTCGCTTTGGCTATGACCAATATTGAAATGTTATGAACAAATTAAGTATAAAGTTCTACTCAAACATTGGCTTCGCTTTGGCTATGACCAATATTCAAGTATTATGAACAAAGTGAATATAACGTTCTATTTGAACATTGGCTTCGCTTTGGCTGTGACCAATATTCAAATATTACGAACATATCAAATATAAGGTTCTACTTGAACATTGGCTTCGCTTTGGCTATGACCAATATTCAAGTATTATGAACATGCTTTAAGAGATAAATTATGACATATAAGTACAACACATCTCCTTTGGATAGAAATGCAATATTTATGTAATTTAGCCTAAAGTATTCATGTGTATCACTAAATAATTAGCCTTTGGGTTCACTAATTAACAACACACATGACTACTTTAAATGATAGCATTAAACTTCAATATAGAAACCAAAATAAATTCCATTGAAGTTACAATTAAGTATTTAAGTGTATGATTAATACAAAAGTTCTAATAAATAACACTTATGAATACATTAATAGTCTCAAATAAATATTATATGTAGCATACATATGTAATCATATACCACAAATACTACATTTATAAAACAAACGTAGATAAATATAATATTTATCAAAACATATGGAATTTTGAGATTTGAAGAATTTCAATTCACATGGCATCATAAACAAATTCATAATGACACTGACAATTTAGTCAAAAAGTAAAATTTATAACTATATTTGTGCAGATAATAGATGCGAAAATATCACCATGTTGTATGATAAATTATTATTAACAATTCTAAAAGACTAAAACAATCAGATTCCACTGATGAATATTTTGCGCATGGCTTCAAACGATGAAATTCCAAATATTAGTGAAACCGATTATAAACATATATATTGTTTCGGTTTCGGTTGAAATCACAAAGTAAATAAAGTGATTACAAGATTGAATTGAAATAATCAACATCGCTCTGAGACCACATGTTGATCAATTCAATCAAGTAATACATAAAAACATATAAGGTGAGGACATACCGGTAGGGATTGAGATTATAGATGACGATGATGATGCCATAGCCATGATGTTCCTCTTCCCTTTAGATGTCTTCTATTGATGGATTTTGTGACTAGAGAGAATAGTGTATGTAGTGGTGTTGTTTATGTTCTCTAGTCATATATTTATAAGACATCAAAGGGCAAGAGACCTTTCATATTATGTCATTATTCCCATCAAATAATGACTATATTAATAAGGAC
>JBCNJP010000024.1:12828558-12882468 GCA_039602395.1 Deinandra increscens subsp. villosa | reverse complement strand
TTTTACTGTTTGCTTTGTGCTATGTTTCCCCGTTATTCATTCTTGAGCTTGTAAAACCGGATTGATCAATAAATTCTTATTCGTTTCGCTCAACGTTTCTCTCATTCATGCTATTTCCTTTGAATCATCTCAATCTCGCTTTTATGATGGGATTTTGTGTTTCATCAGGTTCTTTATTTGTGCGATATAATATATTTCCAGATTTGTTTATAAAAACAAATAGTAGAAAATAAAACCGGTGAAGGAAGTTATCTCACAGACTATGGTGGTTGCAATTACCGGATATTTGCGTGTGCGATTTGTGTATTGTTGTGATGAATAAAGTGATAGAGTAACAAAGAGTTTGAAATAAATAAATTAATGGGATAAGCCCTAACATAATATCCCTTTCAAATTAAGGGTGAGGTTATTGTGAGAAGTTTAGTTTGAATAAGAAAGATAAGAAGAAATCATACTCATTAGATCTTCAATTAAATGAAGATCTATGGCTCAAAATTTTTCTGGGTAGAATTAGAGAGAAAAACTAAAGAAAACAATAGATAGAAGGGTATTTTTGACTTTTTATCAAATTCCCCCCATTTTTTAAACATTCATAACTCTTAGATACCATATTATTATTTTTTTTTAAATTAAACCATAAAAACGAGCGTTTTTTTATCTTTAAAACGCATACAGTGTTATATATAAAATTAAAAAAAAAACTCTTTCGATCGTATCAAAATGTTCAGATCATTGTGTCATTGTGTCAAAAAAAATGTTTAGATCATTGTGTCAAAATTGTTCAGATCATTGTGTCATATTGTGTCAAAATGTTCAGATCATTGTTTCAAATGATGCCAAAAACCGAAAAAATATTTAATTTTATATATAGCAACACTATATATGCTTTTGACACGACGCCACAATAACACAATGATCTAAATATTTAGACAATGACATAATGATGTGTCAAAATGTTCAGATCATTGTTTCATATGGTGCCAAAAACCGAAAGAATATTTAATTTTATATATAGCAACACTATATATACTTTTGACACGACGACACAATGACACAATAATCTGAACATTTTGACACAATGAACAATGACCTGAACATTGTGTCAAAAATCAAGAGTTTTTATTTTTATTTTTTATATAGTAACACTATATGCGTTTTAAAGATAAAAAAGTGCTCGTTTTTATGGTGTATTTTTTTTAAAAAAAATTAATGTCATATGTGAATTATGAACGTCTAAAGAAAATGGGGATAGTAGATAAAAAGTCAACAAAAGTGGCTAAGATTAAAATACCCCTCCTTTTTTTATTAGATCAAGATCCAATGGCTAAAATTCATTTTTATCCTTTTTACCCAAAACAAACTTCTTATTTGAATCTCTTCCTCAAGTTAGAGGTCAATGAAAGTAGTGAATCACACAAAGTCCAGCAATATGTTCCCTTGTTTAGTCATGTTGTCTCACGTGTTTAAACAATGTAATTGTGCTTCGTGGTATACACCAAAATCAATACAAACCATAGTATTTTCTGGATATCATATCAAGTGAATCTAATGAAAATTAGAAAACATAACATCATCTGCTTCTGATCACAAATTATTAATCTTAACTATATTCAAGAACATAGACCACCATTTCACAAATAAAATAAACATTAATCTCTTCCTACAAGAGAATAAATCCCATGATGCATACCAAAGGTTGCACCATAAATAAACATTAATCTCTTCCTACAAGAGAATAAGGATATAAACTAGTAAGAGATTGAACCTGGTTGGACTTTTGGCATCAATTTTCAACCATTGGATTTGTTAGTATGGTAAAGCTGGAAGTACTGGATCATCGTCACCCTGGCACAGACGGTTCAAATGGGTCGGAAAAATAGTTTAAGGGGATCAAGTTTGAAAGGGTGAAAGACACAAGAGTAGATTTATAAGCACACGTCAGTGTAAGCTGATCTGAAGCCATTTTGACCCATTTTACTTTACCAGAAATCTTGCCACCTAAGAACAAAACATACCTTCATATAAGACATGCACAAGCCTCAAGCCTCTTTCCTTGTGATCCTGATATTTTGAACCAACAATTAGCATCCAAATTAAGAGAAGAAACAAACTAGTTACCCAAATGGTGCTTTTTGAAGACGTGCACTTTCGGATGGTCCCCACACACAATGTGCACATCCTCCTCGAGCACCATTTGGGTGACGGCTAACCAAATTTTCTGCATAGACTGCTGAATAAATGTTTTGGTCTTGGTCAAATATATCAGCTTCATAAATAAGCACATTGCTTACTTACCTGAAACAATATATTCCAAGAGCTGTTGTTATTTCATGAATGACTGATGTAGCAAAGTGTAGATAAAGTGCACCTGGTTAATTGATGCAGGACAGATCAACAATAAAAATTTGTGGCTGAAGATCATAGGATATGAAGTGATAAAGAACAATATTGACAATAGAAGAAATTACAGTGTTCCATATGAATCATGAATCAAGTCGTTCAAAATTGTGTATTTTATGTTATGAATTTTCCAAGAACCATGAAAAATTTATGATTCGGTTGCACATGTGTGGCTGCAAGTCCCGGGTAATAAATCCAAGTTATTATGTATTCAAGACTCAAGAAAGATACAAAATTCAGATGCACATGCGCAGACATAAAATATTGGATGTTACTCCAAAACATATGAAACTTGAGGAACAAGATAAAAACACGTCAAAGAGCATGTGTATCGAGTTTGGTAAGATTTGGAAGAGTATTGACCAAGTAAACGCGTTATATAGATATCCCTTGGAAAGAAGGCCAAATAAAAAGATTTGATTTAGTTTTCTACTTTTCTTATTACATCTTATTTAGTTTCCTTAGACTGTGTTTCCTAGTCCTAAAATGCTTATGTTTCCTTTAGGATTAACAGGTCTTTATCGTATTGTTTTGAAACCCCTTTGAGAATTCTATTCTATTTTATTTGTTCACAGATTCGCAATTGTTCTTCATCTTGTGTTTCACTTTACGCACCCTTGAGATCATCAACAATTGTGGTGCTTGTCTTTATCTATTGTTGTGATGTTCTCTTGGTTTATACATTCTAGTTTTTAATGATATTCAAGAATCAACTTTGATTACGCATCAATAGTGGTTAACTATTAGTCAAACATTTTATATATTCTTTAATAATAACCAACTGTTGGAACCTTGCAAGTGCAAATCAATGTTATTTTGCTTTTGTAAGGATTACAATCGGAAAATAGATGATTTTGCTTTTGTAAGGATTACAATCGGAAAATAGATGATCATACCTGTGTATACACAGAAGCCGAGAAGAACCCATTTATCATCAACTAAAGGAATTCTGCCACAAATATGAATATCATTTGAAAGTATTTTGCCAAAAATGAATATATTTATTGTGAACTGGTTTGGGATAAAAGACCAACTGATTGTATTACAAATTCGGTGATAACCTCAATATATACAAGATACAAGATTCTACTAGATAATGGGCTTATGGGCCGTATACTAATGGACATAATTATGTGCACTATTTAATACTCCTCCTCAAGTTGGAGCATAGATATTGCTCATGCTCAACTTGTTACAAATAAAATCTATCTGAGTTTTCCAAAGAGGTTTGGTGAGAATATCTGTAAGCAGAAACTTTGTCTTGACATGTATCGGTTGGATTACTGGAAGATCAACTTTAGTCCCCGCTACACGATCTCTGATTAAAAAACAATCAACCTCAATATGTTTCGTCCTTTCGTGAAATACTTGATTCTTGGCTATATGTATAGCTTATTGACTATCACAATACAGCCGCATTAGGTTATCAAAAACAACTCCGATCCTTTTGTGAAATACTTGATTCTTGGCTATATGTATAGCTTATTCAATATCATAATACAGCCGCATTAGGTCATCAGAAACAACTCCGAGTTCTCTAAGCAGACGAGGAACCCATATCATTTCTGATGTAGCATCACCCATAGCTTTATACTCGGACTCAGCACTCGACCTTGATACCGTGTGTTGCTTCTTGCTCTTCCATGACACGAGATTTCCTCCAACAAACACATAATGTCGGGTCATAGATCGTCGTGAAATAGGACATCCTGCCCCAATCTGCAACTGAGAATCCAGATTGAGTTTCCCAACCAACCAACCGCCTATATCTTCCAGGATCCTTCATCGGACTCCCATCCTCGGGGAGAAGTTTCCCTGTAGGGAGCATTGGGCTATCAACTGGCTTACAACCTAGTAATCCACACTCAGTTAACATGTAAAGGACATACTTATGTCATGTCCTTATGTCGTTGTGCATATGTGAAAAGCAGAGGTGGGGGTGAGGACGGTAGGCCATTTGTAGCAGGAGCATGATCTGTAGTGTCGGAGACCTAGGACAGACGGACCAATAAATACAGGAATGGTGGGAACAGTGATAGACTCGGGTATAACATGGTCAGAATCAGGAAACATGTCAGAAGGAAGGGAAGACGCAAAAAAGTAGAGACATAACTCGTGAAAAGTGACACTAGCACTTGTAAAGTATCGATGAAGAATAGGACTATAATCACAGATACCCTTTCTGGACATGTGAGTAACCAAAAAAGACAAAACGAATGGATCGAGGTTTAAGTTTAGTGACAATTGGACGATGATCATGGACACACGCAACACACCCAAAATAATTTGGGTGGGAGTGGAAAGGGAGTTCCTTTAGGGAACAAAACACTGAATGGGCTTTGATAACCAAGGACAGATGATGGCATACGATTTATTAGCGGTTAGTACAACGTCTCCCCAGAACCGATGAGGGACATGAGAATGAAACATGATTGAGCGTGCAACATCCAACAAATGACGATCTAGCGTTCAGCAACGTCATTTTGTTGAGGTATGTACACACATGAAGACTCGTGAATAATACCATGTGTTTTTAAGTAAGCAGAGAATTCAGTGGACATACTCTTTTGCATTGTCGGTGCGTAGTGTTTTGATGGATGTGTTAAACTAATTTTGAACATAGGAATGAAACTCACGAAAAATGGAACTAACTTCACTACGAGACTTGAGTAAATAAATCCAAGTAGCACGGAAATAATCATCGATGAAGGAAACAATATACTAAAAACCCAAGGAAGTTTTAGTAGGACAAGGACCCCATATATCAGAGTGTAGCAGTTCAAATAGTGTACAGGCTCGACTAGACACTTTAGTAGGGGCGTTCAACGGTTCGGTTTACGGTTTATTCGATTCGGTTTATTCGGTTCGAAAAAAAAAATTAGTACATCCGTATCCAAACCGAATCGTATTGAAAAACTTGCAAACCGAACCAAATAAATCGTATTCAATGCGGTTCGGTTTCGGTTCAAAACCGAATAAACCGTATTCAAACCGTATTTGATTGAATAATATGTTTTGCATATTTTTTTCGGCTAACAAGATTAAATAAACGAAGAACAAACATTTTAACATATCCATTAAGTTTAGAACCATAATACAACATAAAAGTTAGAGTTTAGAACCATAATACCGTTAGTCTTAAACAATTTTTTTTTGTTCGTAACTTAGTTGATTGTGGACTTGTGGATGGGTTGGCTTTATTTTTAATGGGCTAAATACCTTATTAAATGGTTAACAAAATATCTTATTCCATTAAACGGATACCGAATAAACCGAATTTTAAAAAAAAAACCAAAACCGTAACCGAACCGTAAACCGAATTCACAATTCCGATCGGGTTATTCAGATATGGATACGGTTCGGTTTGTCGGTTTATTTAGATTTCGGTTATTTTTGCACACCCCTATACTTTGGGAGGATAAGGGGGTCGAGTATGTTCCGAGTTGACACGAGTTACACTGAAAATCACAAAGGGAACAGGTCTCATTTTCCTTAGAGCTATTGTAAAATGGACTTATGTGGCTGAACACAGAAAACATAGAACACAAACAGATCTGGACTAGAAAACTTAAACAAAACCAAAATCTAAATTCTGATAACAGAGAACTGATCGGAGTGATATTTTGATGAAGCTAGCGGAAATCTGGTCGACGGAGGCGGCGGCACGCGCTGTCATGCGGCGACGCGTGGGTGACAATGGCGGACTTGCTGTGGCGCGTCGGATGGTGTACGGTGGCGGGATTTTTAGGGAACCCTAATAAGAGGGTAGCGAACAAGCCGGTGGCGGCGATGACACGAGATGGGGTGCCGAAAAAGATTTATGTGGGTTGCCGAATTTCTAGCAAAATATATTGCTAGACTTAGAGCTTTAGAGCCTTAGCTCTGATACCATGTGAATTGATTTGGGATTAAAGACCAACTAATTGTATTACAAATAAGGTGATAACCTCAATATATACAAGATACATGAACCTACTAGATAATGGGCTTATGGGTCGTATACTAATGGAACTAATTATGTACACTAATTTATATTTATAATACAATAGTTACCCTATTTGTAAGGAAAGTTGTTACAAAAATAATCAACTCTGGTCAATATACAATATCTGGATATATACGACACATATATGCATATCGGGTCTATTATACCCCTGAGTCGAAGTGAGGTTCACGGCGTCACTGGATCGGATATCTTCAAATAGTACTCGTGGAAGACCTTTGGTAAAGATGTTAGCTATTTGAAACCGAGAAGGCACATGGAGTACACGGCAACCTTTTCTCTTACAAAATGGATATCCATCTCTATATGCTTAGTGCGTTGGTGCTGAACCGGATTTCTAGCTAAATATATTGCACTAACGTTGTCACAGAAAACGATGGATGCTCGATATCGTGGGTGATGAAGCTCGAGTAATAAATTCCGTAGCCAACACAACTCAAAATCTCATATACTACGTTTGCCACTCCCTGGCATTCAGCTTTAGCACTAGACCTAGACAGCGTGGACTGTCATTTAGAAGACCATGACAAAAGGTTGTCACCAAGGTAAACACACTAACCACAAGTGGGACGCTGCATATCAGGACATGGAGTACACGAATGAGACCTTTGGCTACCTTTTCTCTTGCAAAAACGGATCTCCATCTCTATATGCTTAGTGCAATGGTGCTGGACTGGATTTCTAGCAAAATATATTGCACTAATGTTGTCATAGAAAACCATGGATGCTTGATGTAGTGGGTGATGAAGCTCAAGTAATAAATTTCATAGCCAACACAACTCAGAATATCAGATACTACGTTTGCCACTCCCTGGTGTTCAGCTTTGCTTTAGAACTAGACCTGGACAGCATGGACTGTCGATTAAAAGACATCATAAAAGGTTGTCACCAAGGTAAACATAGTAACCAGAAGTGGATATGTGGAGACCATGTGAAAGTGTACCTTGAACATAGCAGATGATGCCTTTTAGGCATACATGTGGTCGTTCTCGGATTGCATGTGATGGCATATTTGTGAACTGCATAGGTAAGATCAGGCCGGGTATGTTGCAATGGGCATAGAGAGTTACCCCTACGAATTAAAGCGATACCCAAGAAATAATGGGGGGGCCCAAATCCTTCATTCAAAATTCGTTTCTGAGACTAGTCATGAGTTGTTGTCGAAAAGCATCAGAGGAAATAGTGAGGATGATGTAATCAACATATAATAGAAGATAAGCCATGTTGTGTCCATCTTTGTAAATGAACAATGAATTGTCACATTTGCTTGGAGTAAATCCGATAGTGGTGACGAAGTCTGTAAAACGTTGATACCATGCTCGAGGAGTTTGCTACTTTGCTTAAGACCATAAAAGGAGCACTTAAGGCGGCATACATGAGGGAAGCCATATGGTTGGTGCATAAACACGGTTTCATCCAGGTTGCCATGACCACGTCTTTAATGTCGAGCTGATGGATCAGCCATGAATATGAAATCACAAAGGATAATACGATATGAATAGTTGTTGGTTTCACTACTTGGCTAAATGTATGACCACAATCAATCCCCACCTATTGTGTAGTGCCATCATAAGCCAAACAAGCCTTGCATTGCTCAAAAGAACCGTCGCATTAATTTCATGCCAAAATATCCACATACGACGGATAACATTCATGTTTTATTCTCTAAGTATTAATTAACATGTCTTATTTTCAATTAAGGGATCGAACTCATTACTCATGGCTCGTTTCCAATTTGGGGCACAAATAGCCTTTGTTGGGGTCTGAGGAAGAAGGGAGGAGGCTAAAGTAGTGTGGAGATTAAGTGTTTGTGTGGTTTGTGATATGCCAACCATTCCTCATATTGTCATTGTCCGAGGTGCGGTGGTGGTTGTTGTTCTTGTTGTGTGTGTGTGTTGAGGGCAGTAGATAATGGTGTTGTATCGGGGACTTTAGACCAAAGCATGTTTGGAAAGTAGGGAAATTGAGGGAAGGTTGGGCTGAGATAGGTTTAGTTGGTGGGAGTGTGGGACGTGGGCCTATGATGCGAAAGAGATAATGGGTCTCATCGGAGATAGGTGGGCTGCATGGGAGGAGGTTTGGGCTAAAGAGGGGGATGTTTGGGGCGAGTTTTGACGATTGGGTGTAGTTGGGACATAGTGGGTATGAAGAACCCCACGATGGTGTTAGCCACTGACCAGGAGACAACTACTAGGGAACGAGGAACCTTGGAGCAAAAGGCTAGATCGGGTAGAATTGCGATCTAGGGGTGATTGGCCACGACCTCGGCCTTGATTTAAACCATGTCTACGGCCCCTAGAATTATGTCTGCGGGGAGCGATTCCAATGATCCGCATGGCCCGATAGTTGTGATTGAGTGAGGGTTAACCGGAATTGTTACAATGTCTCCCATGATTCTTTCATTATCAGTATTCGATTGAGCACATGGCACGTAGTGCCCGATGATATAAATCGGATAGCATGACTCGAAATACATGAGCCCGATAACGTAGTTGTGATTGAGAGAGCAAGGCTGCATTGACCGTGGTAGCAACAGAGGAGGATTTATTAACCTTGCGGGTTTCTTCCAATATTAACTTGGACCCCTGGCTTCATAGAATTCCGATAGTGGATTGTTTATTGTAGAACGGTCACTTCGTCATATGAGTCATTAAGCCCTGTGATGAGTTGCAAGATAAGTCTCTGATTAGAAACAAGAGCACCACATTAGCCAATTGATCCGCAAGAACCTTCAGTGTGTGATAGTAGGTGGAGACATTAGGGAAATTGTCCAATTAAAAAAATTGGAGAACTTATGTTCCAAATACATCGCTCTGGAATTCTGTTGTCTTAATAGATGTTGGCTAAATT
The DNA here is from genome assembly GCA_039602395.1 of Deinandra increscens subsp. villosa. NCBI lineage: Eukaryota > Viridiplantae > Streptophyta > Magnoliopsida > Asterales > Asteraceae > Deinandra > Deinandra increscens. The sequence goes on along the minus strand of JBCNJP010000024.1, from coordinate 12,873,215 downwards.
GTCTAATTTTAAAAATTGAAAAATTTATGTTCCAAATACACCGCATGGGAATTCTATTATCTTGATAGATGTTCGCAGAGGAATCCAAGCATGAGCCACATTTATGTTCCAAATACACCGCATGGGAATCTATTATCTTGATAGATGTTCGCAGAGGAATCCAAGCATGAGCCACTGAGGAGTTGGAATTTAAGAATCGGGTAGCATTTACTTCCTGCTTTTCTTTTGCTACTTTACTTCAGCTTTTTCTTCATCAGTGTTCGGTGTATGGGTTGTGGATGAAGAAGTAGGGGATGGAAAGATATGTTCAAGAACTTCGAAAGCTCGACAGTGAATTTTGAACAACTATTCCCAAAAAGAGTATTGTCCATTCTCCATCTCCGGTATAATGGGGATAAAATTCTTCATGTTTGTTATTGTTACGGGGTGAAGTGTGTTTTCCATTGGAGACTAGAGGAGAATGCAAAAATAAAAAAATTGATGGTGATGAAGATGAAGGCGGATGAAGATATGAGGATGATTCGCATTTATGGATCAACAAAACTCTTGATACCATGAAAGTATTTTGCCAAGAACAAATCTTCTCTATCAATTCCAAATTCCAAGATATCTATAATACAATATTGACCCTATCTATAAGGAAATATGTTACAAAATAATCAATTCTAATCAATATACAATATTTGGATATATACAAGTATACAACACATATATGCATATCGGGTCTCTTATCATTAATTATTTGAACCAGCAGATTAAAGAAATAAAAATAAAAATTGTTATCATTTGAAAATTTTCCATAAAAAAGTGTGCTTTTAAGTTAGATGACACATACCCTTCGTTTAACCAGGCAGTGAGTGCATTCGCAATTGCAAGTGGGAGATAGAACAATGACTGGATTATAAGAAAAAAAAATTGTCAGTAATCACTAATATAAACATTTAGTTTAACAACTCCTTTAAACCGATTAGATATTTTATACATGTGTTGGCCCTTTACTGTTTGTCTAGGTTTTAAAACGGTCGAGGCGCTCTAGTCCGAAAGGCCGAGGGGAGGTGAGACGCAAGAGATTCATGTACGCAAGGCATTGCTTATGTTCAACAATAGCTTAATGTACATACGAAAGTTGCATCTCTCTCTTCTCTTATACATATTAGCCTATTATCGTTTTTACATTTCAGCCTCGTGCACACCCTACTATTGATCCCAATGTGCATTAGGAGCCACTTCACATCCCTGAGACGTTTTTCAGATCACCTCACGCCTCAGGTGCGCTTTTTAGAACCAAGATGTTCCTCTCTTTTGCATTGAATCAAATACTAAAAGGGAAAAGGGTACTCGACGGAATGGATCAATCTGACCTATGACTCATTTCACAAACCTGTTCTAACCTATCCCCACATATTTGTCACTTCTATTTCACAAACCTACTTCCCTGTGAAATTAGAAAGGCTATTGACAGAAAAGAGAATTCAACACAGAAGAAATATGGTTAACTAAATTCTTAAACAATAGAATCTCATATCAAACTTACCATGGACATACTAGTTTTCAATCCCTTAGGCTCATCACACAGGTGGGCCAATATCATCCTTCCCTGCAAACAAATTAATATTTAGCTTCCCATATCTCAAAATGGCATGAGTTTTTAGATAAAAGAATTCTAAGCCGGCCCTTGATCTGCATTAAGTTATTTTTGACCGAAGACAGGATTTTTGGTGATGGCAATATACCATTAAAAATAATTGTCGAATTATAAATCTGGAGGTTACTGTTATAAGAGCAGGTGGTCAAATTATAAAACGTGTAGTTGTGTAATATTCCATGAAGTGATAGAGTGTAAATCTAAGGAAAACAATTTGGTCTCAAAGTAGGAATAGCTTTTTTTTATTAAAGAAGGAAATAGTTAATGGTCCTAATATAACTTTCCACATAAACTTGTTTAGAGTAAAATGAATACTCGAAGTATGTAGTGGAGTGAACATCATGTCATGCTAATATTTGAAATAAAACTAGCTTAGAACATGTAAAATCACACCACATAAGCCAAAGCTAGTTTCTAGGCGACATTTATTTGCAGTAATCAATTATTAGAAAAGAAAAGGCAAAAGGGCATGATTAAAACTGAATTTTTACCACAAGGAATCCAAATGCTAGTCCAATTCCCATAACAACCATATGTGGGTATTTCCCAATTAAATCATATGGAGACATATAATCCCTGGACAATAAATAATAGTCTTTCAGAATAGATATAAACATAATCAAATACCATCTATGATCATCAAAATAACAAGTTAATAAAGTTTGTGACACTACAATCAATGTCACCCGTATCTTGTAATTATTGGTGTATCTTGTAATTATTGGTATCGGCTAAAAAAGAAAATTAAACAAAAGAGACTAATTGCATAGTCCAAATTCCATTTTAGGTAACCAGCTTATGTTAATCCAAAGGAAAACATAGAACTTTCAAAAGAACTTGTTTCAAGGTAAACAATTTTCAAACATTGAGATTTAAGATAAATGGACTGGTCCATATGTTTGTGGCGGCAACTTTTGACCATGTTAACTTTACAACTTGATGCCACACCTAACATTCAGTTATCTTAAGTAATTACTCTGAATCAAACTTTTTTGAAATTTTGATGAATTTCTGGCCTAAAATAAGTTGGTTACAAAGACAGAAATTGGACCAACGTTGTTACCTTTTTATGCAATTAGCCAAGCCAAAATAGAAAGTATTGCACTTTTACAATAGGAGTAAATTACAAATAAAATTGAAACATAGAATAAAATTACAGGAGGTGGTACATACCATATCAGAACTACTACCAATAGTACACAAAATGGGACAAGCTGGCACAAAAAGACACAAGATATCCAATAAGTCTAATAATCTAACAAAAACCAAGATATTAGTTGTATAACTGGAAAAATGTAGTTACCATAGCCAAGGCCTTTAGCATGCTTCCATGTCTCATGCTTACAACCTTATATACATTTTGCACACTGAAAACAAAAATAATTAGGAGCAAGTCTAGGTCAGAACTGTAAAGTAAGCTAAATTATGAAAAATTAATAAATAAGACTACCTATGCCACCTCAGAATGCATAAATGATATGTTCTAATTGTGATATATGTAAAACAATTTGACTATAAACCAAGTGTAGAATACCAGGTTCATTACAGGTTTTTATTCGTTGGCTAAGAATTTCGACAATTAATAAGTCAAGGACTTTATGCTATATAGATATGGAGTAAGGAAAGGAAGAGTAAACTTGCTTTAAGAAATGAAAAAGATTACTTACTTAAATGTGATTGTTGGTATAACAGCAAAAGCTATCATCAAAAACAAAACAGCTCCATATGTAGGGATTCCTGCATTTACTAACATGAAAGATAAAATCTAGAAAGTATTTGTGAGTATTTATGTGTGCGTGAGAGCGCTGTATATAAAGAAAAGAATATACAGATAGAAGGGGGGGGGGAGTGAAACAAGAACTGTACCATCTATAAATGGAACCCAGCCAAGCAAGGGAATGGACTTTCCAACATCTTGCGCCCACCATTCTGCACCTGGAATTGAAGACCAAAAAATGAGACGTTGTAGTGACCATTTAAATAAACATAAAGATAAAAATGTTACAAAAGGATTGAATCGAAGGATCTAGAAGACTAAAAGTAGCATACCAACTACAGCGGTAAAGAAGTGTGCCATGTATATTAGCATGAGACCCTCTGTAGGTCCATTTACTGCTGGAAGGATTAATGTGTTGGTAAAATAACTGCAAAATGAGACTAACTTCAGTGTCTTTTCAAACTCGTAAGCTAGTATACTATAGCATTTTAAATTTGAGGTAAAAACAGCTACTTATTTTAGCATTTGATACAAGAAGAAACCAGTCGTCCATAACCTATAAAAAAGAACATTGTTTAGATGTGCGTTTGCTGTCTGAAGTTTTAATAAGCTGATAATCAGATATATATCGAGTGTTTTAAGATATAAATAGATTATATGAATCATACGATCAAAAATGACACCGGTGAAATTATCAGAAACCGTTAATGAAATGAAAAGAAAAGCCTCCGAAACTAAGTTAAAAGAAAGGACAAATAAGTATGTGACTTCACCCTAATTATAATCTGTTTTTTTTAGCAGCTATGAAACCGATTATTTGACCATAGATAATAAAATAAGCAGAAGCAGAATCTATTCATCCAAAACATTAAAACTGATAATTATGACTTCCGGACCTCAGGTCGCAATAATCAGATAATCATTTCAAAGCAAAAATCCAACACCCCTTAAATTTATTGTGAATCTACTTTAAGATGAAACATTTGAAGAAATATCCAGAATATTTTGTACTAATTAAACAAAATAATTACTTGGGCTACTTACTGCTCCCATGTTGCTCCATAGAATGGAACAGCTGAAATCACCCAAAACCAGAACGTGTATCTTCCACACATAGCAGTGCTCCCAAAAGCCAATGCCTCCAACTGAGCCATACATTAGTTAATAAATCAAAGAAGTATTATTATCACACAGGGTGACAAGAGCTATATATGCAATAACAAAAAGCAGATGTTGAGTGGCTAGGATTGGAATGGCATGTATTAACCTAGCCCTAATTCCATAATAAACCTCAAAAGATATATTGAAAGAATTATTGTCATTGAATTGGGTTACAAGAGTACTACATTCGTTAGATAAAGATCCCAAGATAATCAAACTAAGATACCATTATACTGAGTATGATAATAACACTAAGTTTGGTACTAATTACAATAAAACTAATATATTTAATATCAATAAAGTACAATTGGACGATGAGAACTATAACCAAAACATAGACTTCAGAGGGAGAACATACCGCACACGCAAGCGCATCACATCCTGCAGATATTAAGAAAAAACCATAAATTTACATAATATCAACATAAGTGCAGAAAAAATAAAAGAGTACCACAAACATCAATTACCATGATCAAAAAGTTCTCCCAGTGGACTAGAAGAGTTTGTCCTTCTAGCTTGCTTTCCATCGACAGCATCAAAAGTCTAGCATGAGCATAGAGAAATTTAAAACAAACCAATTAAAAAATCTTACCTAAATGACACAGTCAGTTTATACATGCATTTTGTATCAAGAAAAATAATTACTTTCCAAGAAAGATAAACAATACATATACTGAAATAAACACTTCATAATTATAAACGAACCTGGTACAAGAAGAGGAGTAATCCATGAGCAAAATGAACCCATCTTGGTGGTGGAGAATCCAATTGAGGTGAATATATCTAGAATATTCTCAAAGATAATGTAGATATTAGTACAAAGCAAAACATTAATATTTTAATGCAGAATTATTCTGAAGCAAACTATGTCACAGGTTATGTAATGGTTTAAGGGTATACATAACGCATGAACTATGTTTTCTTGGTTTTCCTGAAATATGTATCCATGGGGTGTACATATTTGCTCATATAGATAGTAATTTCATGCAAAAGATGGAAAAGATATACTTAACTACTCCATCAAAATATAATCGTCTACAAACAAAGCAAAACAAAACAAAAAACAAAACAAAAAACAAAACAAAAAACAAAAAAAAAACAAAAAAAATATAGGTTCGTGCTATTTATGCATATTTTGATCAACAGGATGCCAATTTTACACTTAATGCATTTAAGATGCCAACTGACTTGGAAAACTTGCTCGAGTTAATAATAAGGGTAGTTAAGGTTTAAACGGGAAAATAAATATATTATACCTATCCATTTTTAAGGTGGAAAACAAGTTTTGGGACAAATTTAAATAGTAACATGGACAACAATTCTGGGACAGAGGAAGTAGTATTTGTCATATGACAATCAAAATATCGTGCTAGAGTTATAATTTGCTAGAAAGATCACTAAACATAAAGTGCATGCCAAAACTATAAACACAAAATAGAACAAAAAACTTCCATGACTGAAGAAGACAATATTGAAATAGTTAAATAGTATGACATTTTGAACATGAAGGACGCTCAATGCTTAGTATGTACTATTTATACCATTGCATAAAGAAGTCACAGGGCACTCACATAGCCAAGTGATGCAGATATGAGCAAGAACATGAATCCTGTTAGGGTGATCTGCAAAACAACGCATTTGCAAGAAAATGAGAATAAAATAAAGATTTAGATTTAGATTTAGATTATACAGCAATGCAAGATAAGACAGTTTAAGCATTTTACCATATTGGGTCTAAAAAGCATCCATGACATGCAACAAGAAGATGAAGAAAATTAGTGATGTATAGAGGAGGTGGGTGGGGAGGCTACATGTGTCTATTCATTCAACCATTCATACAAGTTACAACTGTCTACACACCTTCAACAGCAATGCAGTTCATATAATTTATGTATGACAAAGAGTTGTTATCAACAAAACATGCTTTGAATTTTTAATAGAAGATTAGGTTCTAGATTTTAGTTCAAAGTAGGATGAAGATGAAGAACTATAGGTTTTGGGTTTGATCTTGATTAAACATTAGGGTTAGATTTCAAAAATAGTGATAATTCGGAGAGCAAAATTAATTATGAATAGTTTTGATTTGAGCTTAAAAATAAAACCTCAAAAAAGAGATACATGGTTGAAGATGATAGGTCATTTTCCTTGGAACAAGAACCAAAAGAGTTATTAGATAGAATACCACAGTGATCAATTTTGTAATAAACAAACTATAAGGACCGTTTCATCATTTTGGCCACAACACAAGACCATTTTGTAATGTAATCATTTATTTATATATAGAGAATTATAAATTATAAATAATTGTATTCTATCAAAAGAATATATAAGAATATATATATATATATATATATATATATATATATATATATATATATATATAAAGAGTACTTACGGCATCCAAAGAGGGAAGAAAGTAACAAATCGACTCCAAAATGGTTGTAGGACATACTTTGCAAGATAAGAATGATCAACTCCACTGTATTTGTATCTATGCAGTGAATTAATGCCATGAGCACCTATATATCCCATTGGGTATACCACAACTTAGTTTGGCCACCTGCAAATTATCACAAACATATAAAATCCATAAATTTTATGTAACTAAAAAAGAAATGATATCACATACATATTCAAAGTTATTATAAAAAGACACAATTATCTGGTAGGTTCATTTTGACAGGGGCACACATCTTAGAGGGGATTTTGCTCTAACAAATTTTAATGATGGTTCATACTAAACCTTTTAGTTTTGTATAATATTAACAGTCCATCCAGATAAGTGATTCTCTTCACTTACACACTTACACACTTACACTAGCTCATCATTCATTTACCTAATTATATAACTATCATCCTGATACGATTGTAGGGAACTGATAATGCTTTACTGGTTAAAGAGCCCAAAAATAGCAAAAATGTGCTCTTCGTCGTATCTGTGATTCCCTGTGAAATATATCTAAAAGATACACTACTTTGACAACTATATTCACTGCAGCAACCAAGTTCAAGTATTGTTTGTTCAGATTAATGAGGACATAGACAATGGTGCCTTTAGTCCCATCTACTCTAGCCGTAGCTGACTTGTATGACATATGTGCGTGATTTCATGTAATTTTCCTTCATTTATGATTGTAATCTATTATATCATGTAATTTTCCTTCCTTTATGATTAAAACATTGGTAAGTGACGGTAGTCGAGTATAGGTAATACGCAAGGCAAATAGACCATGGAAATGATGTTCTTGAAGTCATAATAGTTGTAGGCAAGTAGAATATGAAGGAGAACATAGGACATCACTTGGTGAATAAAAAAATAGATGTCATGCAAAAATGAACTGGTAAACTCAGTGGTCTTCTTTAAACTTACTTAGGAATTGGGAAAGATAACGTATATGCACAAAAGTGTTACGATTGGATCGCCGAGGAACAAAATGCCATTATTTTTATCATTACAAGACATATAAGAGTCATAGACTATAGGTACCATCTTCCAAGTAATGAGCATATGGACCATCCAAATGATTTAAGTGCATTAAAGAAGGAGATAGTGCATAATCATTCAACTTGAACACACTTGTTATACTGGATGAAATTTTAGGATACATTCCACTTAAGAGTGATCAACACAGCTATGTGCAAAGTTAAGTGGTTTCTGGATTCAGGAACCAAAAAAGCAGAATCACATTTCTTACAATCATATTAGAATAACAGCTATATATAGTAGGTAATTCTACTTGTAGAAATAAGATATCAAATTGAAAGTGCTAAAAGCCTATCACAGCACAGATTACAATCATCATAAGTGAAGGAACACTACATGAAATCACGTACATAAGTTATTCAAGGCAACACATTGCACGATTTTCATAAACTAATAGCAGAAGTTGATCTAAAACAAGAAAAACAAGAGGAAGTTGAAGATAAGGAATAGATCGAGTGAAAGTTTCACTCCGCTTAATCGATCCAATCAGCTGGAGTAACAATGCTGAACTTGATTGCTCTTACAACCAAATTTCGGATGATCAACAGCCGCAATCCATGACCGAGCTCGTTGCTCCGCCGCGTAACATGACGTACTCGGGGGGGCGGATTTTGCGACGGAGGACGGGGAGATGATGATAAGAGAAGAAGGAGGGATAGAGATGGAGATGGAGAAGCTTACCCCGCCGCAAAGTGAATTTGCACCACCAACCCGCCGGTGGGTTTGAGACAGAGAGAGTGGTTGCTCTTTAGAGAAAGGGCATAGTTCCCCCCTCATGATATTTTCGGAAACTTGTGGATTTTTTTAAATCCTGAATTATTCTTGTCCTTTTTCTTTCTATTTTTTTTATTATTTATGTATGGGATTATGTTAACAGATGTGTTTGACTTTCTTGATTTGGTTTATTCATGGGCGAATATCATTATCTATAATTTTCATATTATTATTATTATAATATAATTATGAAAATTGAATTTTAATAATCCTAACTTTTAGATGTTAGGTCAACAATAATCCTACTTTTAAAAATCACTTCTAATAGTTCCAACTTTCATCATGTTTATTGATATTGGTCTCGCCGTTAAAAAAAGTCAACTATGATATGGCATCTGATGTGGATATTTATTTTATTTTTCTTTTTTTAGTCCCTTATAAATTACACATGGAAAAAGCTAAGTCAAAATATTTTGGTCAAAATCAAATCCATTCAACTCCATTTTAGCCTCCTCTTCTCTCTAATCTGGGGTGTCATGAATCCCATTCTCGTCGGAGACCTCCACAACTCCGGCAAGACATCCCAACATGTCGTTTGAGAGAGACCCGCAAGAGCATGAGAGCCGACCACGTCCGGCGGCGTCCATCGAGCTTCGGCAACCTCCGACACCCTTGCGATGGCGGCTTCCGCACCGGAACCCTAGCCATCACTCGTTGCCAGATGTGAAACTCCACATTCCCGAGCTTATGGAGGAGGAGCAGTTTACTGGATTCGGTAGTGGAAGCGAGATCGCGACGGTTTTGGTTCAGGGAGGTCTTCCGGCGGAAGTAACAATTGTAAGAACGAAGCAAAATTAATGATCCTCTCCTACTTAGAAACTACGACAAATTTGTGCACGAGGTAGATCTAATTCTTCAACCGTCAATTAATTTGGTGAATCTGTTCTTGTTGTTGCTAATTGAAAGAACCTGGATGCGGATCGGTCTGGATGAATTGATCAATGAAAACGTAATCAAAGTATGAATCAACACACAAACGAGTAAATAAACTCAATCTCTTTATTGAATAGAGAATCAGAGTACAGAGAATTACAGAGAAAACCTCACTGACAAGTTCACTCAAAATTCTCTCAAAACCAAAAACTTGTAAATTACAAAGACACAAACCTATTTATAATCCTACGGACGTCCGAACTCTACTGCTTGTCCGAACCTCAGGTTCGGCCAAGGCTCGGCCAAGGTTCGGCCAGAGTTCGGCCGTCAGACCAAAATCCAAAACTTGTGTCTTCGCTTGATCCAGCTCATTGCCATTTCGGGTATCAACAAACTCCCCCTTGGCAACAGCTGGACTGTTCTTCATCATCCCTGAGTATCTGTAGCTCCATCACCTTTCCAAACCAACTCATGGTTATTTCCAGCATAAATGTTGAACGCAAAACAAACTCTGATCACCCTCTGGAACTTCAATGCTTGATCCATAAAATCAGGATGATACAGAATTGGATTGTGATACAACTCATCAATATCAGCTTTTGACAAGTTAATCAGCCACATGGGATCATAAATCTTCACAACCTGATTATCTTCCTTCAAAACAATAACAGCTTCACCAGTCTTCTCGTTATAATACCACCACCTCAGATCTTTGATAAAGTCTTGTTGCATCTTCATCAGTGGTATCTTCTTCATAACCTCAGGCTTCTTTCGAAACACCAGAACTATCAGTTTCTTACCAGTCAATGCATGAATTCTTGTTGAAGATCTACGTCGTTTTGGCCTTTGTGGATTTAAAAACTGAAAACCATCACGACATTCTTTCTCAAGAATCTTCTTAAAATGCATACCCATCGCATCATCGCCATAGCAACAAAAGGGTTTTCTTGTAAGCTCACGAACATCCCAGACTGGTAAACTACTGAAATCCCTGGCTCGTTTGAAGTATTGAATTCCTTTTTCACGCTTAATTCCATAACACCTCAAACTCGAAGCGTACATCCAGCTAATAATTTCACCCGATACCCGACCCTTAAACTTGAAAGAAGATCTTTGCTTAACAGGTTTCGGAGGCGGCACATAATTTGCATGAAAGGTCTTCAAAAACTCATTAACCATCTGACTTTGCTTTTGAACCTTTGCCTCTTTAACCACAGGGTCTTCGGGTTTCTCAGCTTCTTTCTTTTTCAAAACCTCTTCTGCTTGAGCATCTTTTTCCTTTGGAAACACTTCAAACTCATCACCATCTTGACTATTGTTGAAATTTGAGTACATTTCAGGATATTCTTCTGCTGTAACATCCTCCACCTCAACTTCCTCTTCAAACATCCCATCAATGTCATCATCAGACTCTGGTTCTGATTCAGTGTACTTTTCAGGTTCTTTCTCAGTTGTCTTTCTCAGCTCTTCTTCATTTAATTCAAACACACGTTTTAACTCTTCCACTGTCAAATCACCAACAACTTCCCCTTCTTCAAGCGTCTGCAACATTTCAGCAAATTCGTTTAGACTTGTTGCCGCTTGATTTGATGGAATCACTGAAATTGGTACGGCTTCTGTTGAATCTTTCTCCCCCTGGGAAGATGATGCACCAGCACCTGAACCTGAAGTTCCAGATGGGCCTGGTCCGCCACCAACATTCCCTTGGTCATCTTCATCAGGATCCTCGTTTAAGAAACGCATCGGGTCTTCATTACACCCTGAACCGTCCCCTAACTCCCCCTGAGCTTTAAATTTCTCTATGACGAATTTTAATTGCTCACTTAATTCAATAAGCATCTTTGACTGAACCTGAGTAGTTTTTTCTAATTGAAGAATCTTTTGATCCTTGACTTGATCACGACTCTGAAGAGTTAACACTTGATGTTGCAAATCTTCTTGAGCAAATTTCAGCACAGTAATTTGCTTCTCTTGTGCTTCAGATTTTGCTTTCAAGGCGTCTATCTGTGTTTGATGATCTGAAAGAGCACTTTGCAAGATGCTAGCTTGAGAGAAAGACACTGAACCTTCTTCAAAGTTAAATGTCACATCTGGTGTAGATTGAGTGGATGCTGTAGCAGTAGCAGTTGCAGAAGTAAAAACTGGCGTTGAAGATCCCATAGACTGACCAACAAACTGCACACCAGCACTTGCTGAAGGTGCTGTGCCAGCAGTTGTCGATTGGCTCTCATTCATCAAGTTTCTCAGAAAATCAGCTTGTGTATCAGACACTGAAGTCTGAACAGTCGAAGCAGCTTCAGTAGACACCGGAATACTAGTACGCGGTTGCAAAACAAATTGTTGCACACCTACACCTTTCCTCTTCTTCATTCTACCTCCAGCAACTGATTTCTTTCTCCCTTTTGATGGAGTACTCGATGAACCTGCCATCTGCTGTTTATTCTTACTGGAAATCCCCTCGGTTTCAGGAACATAATCTTCATCAGATTCAGGATCCACTACATCATATACTCTATTCTGGTAACGCTCGATGCTTTTGTTCTGACTAACTCTGTAAGCAATATGAGCATCACTTCCTTTCTTCAGCTTCACATATTTAGAATTAACCAAAACACGAACAAAAGGATCGTTCGGTTCAGACAAATCCTCAGAATCAGCTCCAGTTTCCATGAAATCATCATCAGATTCAGACTCATCAATCAGGGTATTAACCGCTGGTGTCTCAGTCACAGTAACAGTGGCTGAGACCACCGGTTCTGACATCGGCGGTTGGGAAACAACTGGTTCTGGTTGCGAATCTTGATTCACTGGTTCCTGTACTATTGGAATCTGCCTCTTTGGCCTTTTTACTCTTCCCTGTTGAGGTATCTGATTCTGCTCTACAATCCAACTATAATCCAACTCCTCGGAATCACTTCCATCATCATGCCGAGATGCACCTGTAACTGGTGCAATATAATTGACATTGACAAGATGGCCAATCAATCTTTTCAACTTAGGCTGAAACTCAGGTGCCTTCTTCTGATATGTTGCTAAAGCTCCAACACTTGCTTCAGACATGTGTTTCAGTTCCATTCGATGAGCTGCATTCTTTGTTAACGTCGGATATAAATCATTAAGAACCATTTGGATGAATCTGGGATATATTGCAGCCTTCTTCTGACGTTGTGTCAGATTGTCTCTCATATAGTGAAATATCATCCCAGATATGTTGTAAGGTCTATTCAACACCAACGCGTTCATCAATGACAGAATTATCTGCTGAACTTCATCATGCCCAGAAATTCTATGTCCCAAACAAACCAGTAATACATGTGCCAAATACTTGTACGGGACACTCAATGAAGACTTGTATATCCACTCCTTGCTAGGATCATCAGTATACCAGATACGCTTCAAAAATGCCACGTTATCTTCATGAGGAAACTCAATTCTGGCATTCGGTGAATCAGACTCTAGATGCAACACCCTACGAATATCAGCTTCTGAGATTTGAACTGGTCGGCCTTGTACAGTTGCAGCAATTCTAATCGGTGGATCAGAAATAGTATGAGCCGTACTCCAGAATTCCAAGATTATATCTCTATAAACATCACACTGCTGAGTAATAGCATGATGAATTCTTGAACGTCTCAGAAAATCAAATATTCCCGGTCCTCCAAATTTATCAAGTTTGCTTCTCGCGACCCCAATGTGTGCACAGATGTTATGTTTGTCACCAATCTTTAAATCGTTGGCCATATCTGAAAACACATAAAAGAAAACATTCATTAAATTTAATGTGATTAACAAATATCATCATCGATTTTGTCAAATCATTGTCGTTTGCGTAAACGAACAACATTTGAATCAAAATTTTGAAATCGCCGAACTCTATCCGATCTCCCTCCGAACTACAAAGTTCGGAGCCTCCGAACTCCGAGTTCGGAGCCTGAAGAATTCCGAGAGATTTGAATCTCAAACATGATGAAAATGACCAAATCAAACAACACCAAATCACACACACCGTCGGAATATGATAAGCAACACATAGGGTTCAATTTTAATTGATAAAAACACAGATTTAATACCCTATTTTCAGATCTATAAACTGTTATAGTCCGAACACGTTTTCTTGCAAAAAACCTCACAAAACCAGAGTAAAACCACAAACCAATAGTACCAGTGCAATCGGAACTTCAAGATTTACCTAGAACCAGTCTTTAAATCGCCAAAAACACGTTAAAAAGAAAATTGAAAATTTGGGCAGAGGTTCGGTGCACGTTCGGAGTTTACAGTAACAATGACCTCCGAACGTCACGTTTGGAGTATTTATAGCCTCACACGTTCGGACCTCCGAACTCCAAGTTCGGACGAACAGTTACTCCGAACCTCCCCATCGGCCAATCCCAAACCTTGTCTGATTGTGGAGTTCGAACCTCCGAACCTCACAGATTAACACCTTTGGACCTCCGAGCCTCACATTCGGCCGTCCGATCTTCACATTCGGTCCTCCGAACTTCACGTTCGGTCGTCCGAACTTCAAGTTTGGAGATTTGCAAATTTTTCAAAAAAAAAAACCCCTGATTATGATGAATTTCTCAAATTGAACCTCAAAAGTTTTTCAAATTTACCAAAAAATCTTAAACTTCGTTCAATTTTCTGATGAAATTTCTGGAATCAAATCCATTTGGTTGTTTCCGGCATAATTGGTAATATTTCACCAACGGTTGATCGAAAATAAAACAGAATTAAAATCTTTTTGATTTTTATAAACTTTCAAACACACTAAAATTTTTTTTTTGAATTTTTCTAAGATATTCAAAGAAACAAAACAAACAGAACTAAAATGAAATAACTAAGACTTGATATAACTTAAATATTTTTGTGAGAAAGATCCAGACGCGAGATCATATCGGTCAAATATGTATCAGACACACTTCAATTTCATCTATAATCAGCATGCAAGTCAAGTTGGCAGCAAATACAACTTTTCAGTTTATTTCAGCTTGGGTAGATTAATTTTTATAGCTTTCTGATATGTTAAGATGAATTAAGCAAGCATTGATAATATGAAAACCCACGCAATCAGAAATATCGGTAATTTGGCTTATTCTTACTATTTTTGTATTTTTCACAGAATTTAATTTTCACAGAGATTTATAGTTCATGGTGTTTCATGCAAAAATAAAGCAGAACCCTAAACAAACAACAATCAGGTCGGCTGGTAGGCACGCAGAGAAAGTCCGATTGTTTAGGAAAATAAGAAATGTAAAATAAAGCAGAAATTGTATAACCCAACAACAATCAGGTCGGTGCTTCCGCACACGCAGAGAAAGTCCGATGAGTTATACGAAACACCAAAGAAAATAAAGCAGAACGTCAAACGAACAACGATCAGGTCGATCTTTCGATACGCAGAGAAAGTCCGATCGTTTGACAAAATAAAGAAAATCAAACAAGTTTAAATCTTTGCAAAATGAAAACATGCGTACACCAGAACATCTCTTATTCTGTTTTTGCCTTTATCATTTTTTTTTAATGCCAAGATCACACAATACTCATCATGATGTGTCTCACAATTAATCAAGCAATTTCTTTATGTTTATATCATACTAGCATATATCAGATTTACCCTAACGCATTCAACTAACCAAACAAGCACCGACAGCCTTTAATTTTACTTTATCCGTGGTTGATAACACATGCCGATGTATTATCATTTCTCGCTTGGTCGGATCAATTTCTCAATTTTCATTTTTCATTTTTCCATTTTTTTTAATACTTTTTGCATTTTTCCTCATCATTCATTTTTTTTTATCTTTTCTGATTTTCTCCCCCTAAAAATACAAAGACGCTATTTTTTGGATTTTTATAACAAGAAAAGAAACAAACAAAAGACAAATAACAAAGAAAAATGATCAACCGAAAGTTACTCAACTTGGTAACTTTTGAATGCCGTTGATCTGCAAAAGATAACGGAAGCGGGTTTTATCAAAAGCCTTTGTGAAAAGATCCGCTTTTTGAAAATCAGTGTGTATCTTTTGCAAATCAATCAAGTGTTTTTCAAAGCAATCGCGGATGAAATGATAACGGATTTCAATGTGTTTCGTTTTAGAGTGATGGACGGGGTTTTTGGTTATGCAAATCGCAGCCGAATTATCTATGTAAATTGGTGTAGTAAGAAACTTCAAACCGTAATCCCGCATCTGCTGTTGGATCCATAAAACCTGTGAGCAGCAACTAGCAGCCGCTATGTATTCAGCTTCAGCCGTGGATGTGGCAACAGAAGTCTGCTTCTTACACTGCCAAGATACTAATCGATCGCCGAGAAACTGACATCCAGCCGTGGTAGACTTGAAATTAATCTTGCAACCACCATAGTCTGAATCAGTATACGCCGACAAATCGAACTTATCATCATGAGGATACCAGATCCCGAGATCTGAATTACCCTTCAGATAAGCGAGAATTCGCAACACTGCATTCATATGCGAAACCCGAGGAGCTGCCTGATACCTGGAACACAAACAAACAGCAAACATTATGTCAGGTCGACTCGCTGTCAAATACATCAATGAACCTATTATCGCCCTGTAACGTGTGACATCAACTTTATCACCGTCTTCATCAGGACATAAGCCATGTGACAACTGAATCGGAGTTCCCGGAATGCGAACATCTTCCACTTTGAACCGAGTCAGAACATCTTTCACATACTTTGTCTGATGTATGAAGATACCCTGATCTGATTGTTGAACTTGTAGACCGAGGAAGAACGACATTTCACCCATGGAACTCATTTCAAACTTTGTTTGCATTAACTTCTCGAAATCTCTCGAAAGTTGTTCGTTTGAACATCCAAAAATAATATCATCAACGTAGATCTGTACCAGTAGCAAATCCTCCCCCGTTTTTCGACAGAAAAGAGTAGGATCAACCAACCCGCGCTTGAACCCGTTATCAAGTAAATAAGTAGACAATGTCTCATACCAAGCTCGAGGAGCCTGATGGAGACCGTACAAAGCTTTGTCTAACTTATAAACCTTCTCCGGATAATCAGGATCGAAAAATCCCGGAGGTTGTTTGACATACACCTCTTCCTTAACTTTTCCATACAAAAATGCACTCTTGACATCCATTTGAAACACTTTAAACCCGCGATGTGCAGCAAACGCCAAAAATATTCTGATAGCTTCAATTCTGGCAACAGGTGCATACACTTCGTTAAAATCAATTCCTTCCTCTTGCGAAAAACCTTGAACAACCAACCGAGCTTTATTTCGGACAATGATTCCGCGATCATCCCGTTTACATTTGTAAACCCACCGTGTCCCACACGGTTCTTTACTACCTTCAGGTAAATCTTCTAGATGCCACACACCCAACTTTTTGAATTGTAATAATTCTTCTTGCATGGCTTCAACCCACGAACCGTCTAACAATGCTTCATGAACATTTGTCGGCTCAGTTTGTGAGATAAAGCATGAATGAAATGCTTCGTCCTGAACTCCAGATTCCAAGATTGAAAGCAAAGCACTACTCTCAATTTGATGTCTTGTGCGAACTCCTTCATTTAAATCACCAATGATGTTATCTTGTGGATGAATGGTGTTTATCCGGAGTGTTTGATTAACAGGAACTACCACCGTTTCAGGCAAATCAGGAACAGGATCTTCCTCAACCACCACAGTATCAGTTTCATTAACATCAACGTCATTAGAAGTAGATTCAACTGGTGGATCAGGTTGCTGAACAGGAATTTCCACCTGATGTGACACGGCTTCGTGAAATTCACTTTCATCTTCAGAAGACATTTCATCAGCAGCAATAGTCGTATCATTTGATGTCTCAGTCAAATACTCATCAGCGACAGGCACTATTGGAGTTGGCAGAGTTTGAATGTTTAGAACCGGTGTATCATCTTGCAATTCAATGAAAACTCTTGTAAGTTGTTCATCAGATACATCTGGTATCGATTTAAGATTTTCAAACAAAGTCTGATAATCAAATAACCAATCCGGTCCAACGCCTCTGGGTGGTAATGTATATGATTGAAAATCAACATGCAGATATTCCCCTACCATACCGGTCTGCTTATTGAAAACACGTTTCTTCTGATTTGAATAACCAACAAACAGTCCCTCAAAGACTTTGTCATCAAACTTTCCTGCAGCAGCCAATACAGTACAAGGACACCCAAACGGCTCCAAATAGTTGAGATTCGGCTTACGGTTCTTCAGAAGCTCATAACATGTCTTTCCAAGACGCTTCACAGTAAGCACCCGATTCAGCACATAACACGCTGTGTTGACAGCCTCTGTCCAGAATGGTACAGGTAATTGAGCATCAGCCAACATAGTACGCGCTGTTTCAATAATGGTGCGATTCTTTCTTTCTGCCACGCCGTTCTGCTGAGGTGTGTATGGTGTGCTGAATTCATGCACAATTCCTTTTTCCATACAAAACGTCCTCACGGCAATATTCTTAAACTCCGTGCCATTGTCACTTCGAATTCTCCTCACTTTCAATTTATACAGTGATTCAAGTGTGGTAATCAAATTGAGAAGAATCCTTGATGTTTCATCCTTGGAGACCAGAAAATCAACCCACGAATACCTGGAATATTCATCCGTAACCACCAAACAATACCAATTTCCCGAGATACTTTCACGATTGACAGGACCAAACAGATCCATATGAAGTAACTCTAATGGGACATCTATTGAATGATGTTTCTTTAGTGGATGAGATTTTCTTTTCTGTTTACCCTTCTTGCAACTCACGCATATATCATTAAACACAAACTGTTGCTTCGGAACGCCTTCAACAAGCCCCCTCCGCACTAGTTCGTTCATCTTTCTGTAGTGAATATGACCCATGCGACGATGCCACAGAACAGAATCTCTTTCGGATGCCTTAGACAAGAAACATTGACCTGCGACCGTTGCCTTTGCTGAATTCATGTCAAGCATGTACAAATTTGAGAATCTTGGTGCCCGCATCATCACAAACTCTTCAGGAATCTTGAATTCAGGCTTCAGAATTAAGCATTCACTCCCTGTGAAAGCTGTTGTGAATTGCTTATCACAAATCTGGGAGACGCTTAGAAGATTATATTCTAACTCTTGCACATACTCAACGTTGTCAAATGTGACAGCACCATTCGAAAGTTTACCAATACCGGTTACCTGACCTCCTTTGTTTCCAGCAAACGTTACTTTACCTCCATCGAAGTGTTTAACATCATGCAACAAAGAAATGTCTCCGGTCATGTGCCGAGATGCTCCGCTATCAACAACCCAGATGTTATTCATCAGTTGTCGCGAAGATCCCTGCATAAATTAAACCAAAAGATTAGTTTCGGGACGCACCCAAGCCTGAAGCTTTGGGTCGACCGTCATCTTCAACAAAATCTTTCCCTGCCATGGACTTAGATGTTTGTCCATCAGTTGATGAAACCTTGGAGCTTGAAGCAGAATTTTTCAAAATCGATTTTGTCTTTGAAAATTCTTTTTCTGATTTCTTATCATTTTTCTGAAAATCTGATGATTTTTCGTTTGAATGAATTCTGCCTTGCTCATCCACAAATCTGACCTTTTTCTTAGTATCCGTTTGATAGCCTTCAGACATGTCGTCAGACTTTTCTGTGTCAGATTTAGTGGATTTGGGTTTCTTCAACGGGCAAGTCCGATAAGTATGACCACGAGTTTTGCATTTAAAACACTTTCTTTTATCAATTATGACCTTCTCACTCGCGTCGTCATCTATTTCGGACTCAACAACCCGTTTTTGGAAATTTGGTTTCACACCTTTCTTTTTAGACACATAACGATGTCCAAAATCATCGTTACGTCCTGAATCATATCCAGACATATTCCCTGAAAACTCATCAAAGAAACGATGATCTCTAAAATTCTGAGATCTGTTCCTATACCCACCAAACCTTGAGTCATAATCACTTTGACCCTCAAAATCAACCCATTTTGAATTTCTTCTAAAACCAGATTGATTTGGTCCACAACCAAAATCATCATAAAACCCTTCATCATTATAGAATTGAGATCGTTTGACAAATGGACTGGATTTTCTGAAATTTGATTGTTTTTTATCATAGAAAACCTTTGGTGATGGTGGTAAAACAGTTGGTTTTGATGTTTTCTTGCTATTCATTCTATTTACCAACCCAGACCCAGACTCAGATTGAAATGTGTCCATTTCGTTAGCACCACTGCTATTTCCCCTCCTAATGGGCACATTTCTCATTCTTAGGATCATATGCCGGATCATATTTACATGAGAAAATTTGATCAATCAAATTCGGGTTCACCATATCTAAAGGAAAATCTTTGTCACTATAAACCCTATTGGAACCCTTTAACCGATATGTCACCCATGGTTCAACCTTGTCACAGTTGGTGTCCAAAGTAGAATTGTGAGCCTTGGCATTTGTAGGTTTCAAAATTTTCGGAGAAAAACCTTTTTCAGCAGTTTTAGGTTTAGCCGAGGACTCAAATCCGACTCCACCATACTTAGACTTCTTACCTGTAACAGACTTGCTCCGAGCAATCTGCTTTTGTTCGTAGGTACTCAGTTTGGAAAGTGTAGGTCCGAGATCAACAACTAATCACGATATTCTATCACAAACGAGTGCGGAATCCTCGTAGGTGATTGATTCAAGAAGAAAGATGAAGATAACACGAGAATACGATGATCGTAAACGATAAAAACTAGATCTTTGCACACAAGAAACCTTGTCGGGTACAAAACAGTAATCGTAAACTCACTCCTCTCGGGTTTACGATCGTAATCTCCAATGGATCGTAAACACCTTATGGCTGCCATCTCTCAATCGTAAACAAGCAACCCTCAACAAGGAGGTCAAGTGGTCTATATATAGACCACCATTGGGTTTACTATTGGGCCCCTTTTGGATCATAAACCCAATAGTAAACCCAAGCCCAATCATAAACTAGCCTAAACAATAATCAAACTAGCCTATGATTCTAATCAAACCCTCTAAGCCCAGCCCAACATATTTAATATTACAAGCCTCATAATCTAGCCTCTACAATCTTCCCCTAGGCTTGTGATATTAAATGTCTTCGATCTTTGAAAAACTTCTTCTTGACTGGCTGGCATAGATGCTGATGAAGATTCTTTCCGCAGAAATCTTCAATGGGTTTCATGACGGGCACTTGGGACTTCCTCTTGATCAGCATCAGCTTGAACTTCTTGAAATGAACAAGCAATGAAATGGAGGACTCTCATTGACTTGCTTCTTGAAAGAACTGGTTCTTGCTGTATCTTCGGTAACTGTCTTGAATCTTCAAAACAATTAGAGGTTAAATTTTGAAAACCCCTAACTGTGAAGAACTTGATTGTTGAACTTGGATCTTCATGATCTCTGACTGCTCTCTGCATCACTTTCTTTTTCAAAGATTGACTTGAAATCTTCAGCTTCCCCTAAACTTGTGAGCATTTTCTTTGAAAAACTTTTGAAGCTTTTGGATACTTGTAAAGATACCAACAACTTCCCCTGAACAGTTGCTTTTCAGATGGAAGTCTTGTCCGGTTGGTTCTTTAACTTGAGCAGCAGCAACATCTTTCTATCATCAACCTGTCTGATACACATTTGAAAAAATATACACTACCAGACATGTGATGACTGGTCTTTGGGTAGGAGGTAATTATCATCTGTTCAGTTGATTCAAATTAACATAATTTTAACCAAAAACCCTAGTATAGATTACGAGTTTTCTATAAAACTTCCCCTGAACCCAAAGACCTCTAAAGACTTCCCCTTAGCTGATTACTTCCCCTCAGCTAAGGACTTCCCCTGAGATAATACATATTATCCTCGAGTTCCCTTCGGATACAATGTATTATGGAAGTCTTTTCTTGGATAATAAGTATCATCCTCGAGTTCCCTTCGGATAATACTTATTATCCCCTCTCCTTCCCCTAAAAATTTGTCAAGATCTGACGGAGGAAGTCTTTTCCATTAGATAATAAGTATCATCCTCGAGTTCCCTTCGGATAATACTTATTATCCCATACTCCTTCCCCTAAAAATTTGGCAAGATCTGTCGGGGGCATATTGTCATGCATTAAAACCCTTGAAAAACATATTTTGACTTCTCAAATCAACCTGGCCAAGACAAAAACACACCAAAAAGAACTTAACGACTCACACACGAAAGATAAAAACAAACAAATACTTACCAATATCAAACATGAGAAAGTTTACAAGGGATCAAACCATATGAATCTGACTGAGGAACCCTTTTCAGCTTCAGTTACTTAACTAGTCCAGGTGATTGCCGGTATGTTTGTCCGCTTTAAACTCAAACCCGTTTAATCCCATCCGAATGCGTCATGCTTAATATTTTACAGTATTACCGTCATGTTTAATTGTCCCCACACCCAAGCGTACACAGCAAAACCTACCCAACCTCAGAGTTTATTGAGGATTCACAAACCCCCAACTTGAGGAACCATGCAACACCGCTATGACTACCACTTATTTTCATTAACCATCAGTTGGTGATCAGGTCGGCCGCTAAGCACGCAAAGAAGACCAACTGAGTGATTATTTTTCATTTTCTTTTCTTTTTCATTTCTTTTTCTTTTCTTTTTCATTTCTTTTTCTTTTCTTTTTCTTTTCTTTTTATTATGTGATGTAGTCATGACAGCAGAGACATGGCGTGTGAGAGAGTGAATACTAGGTATAATTACCACTCTCAACCCATTTTTGTCTGGGACTCAGTCTTTTAAACCATGCAACCTAGGATGGGAAACTAAACATATATATCTTTTAAGTTCACTGCACTTTCATTGGAGGTCATAAGTTTAGGTCGAGCCTACCGAGCATATCACCGTGGAGCTTGCCTTTCACTTCCGCCTTACGCGTGTCAGCCATCTCCAACCCGGTCATTCATTTTACTTCCCCTAAACTTCTCAAAAACAAGACACAAACAATTAAACACAAACAATTAAAAATTGAAAAGCACACTATTTTTGAGGGGTCAACTTTTTCTTCATCTTTACATTTCTTCCCCTTGCTTTTTGATTTTTAATGTCACAATTTTGTGAACATCATTTTTTCATTTTTTTTTTTAAAAAAAAAACAATAAAGATAAAACACACAAACACACTTAAACGAACAAAACACAAAATTTTGAAGACATCTGGCCAAGCTAACTTTCAAAGTATTGATTTTGAAAATTTTAGAAAATTGGGTTTCATGACATGCACGCGTTCATTGCATTTGAAGTCAAACACTTCAATCAAATCAATCACTCAAGTGAAAATTTTAGAAAAATTGAGTTTGGCTCAAAACACCCTTTGTTGCCTCATCATTCAAACAACCAAGTTAAGAACAGTACCTTTCATGCTGATTTTGACATTTTACCTCTCAAAGAGACATACCTTCCATTGTATATATTACTTGACATGACATGAAGATACGTCTCTGAAACTGTGCCTGGAACAATCACTTATCAACAAACAAATTAGTAATAAAAACGTTAGTGATAATCCTCCTTGATCGTTCCTGCACAGAGTGAGAGATTAGTTAGCTAATGGTACCCAGGCCATTGTTTTTCTGGGTACTCCTGAGGAATCAATGAATGAAATTTCTTTTAAAAACATTCCTTTTGAGAAGATCAGGAAGTTGGGATGATTCGGTTGTAGCTGCCTTGACTTTTGGCTTCCAAATTCCAGGTGATTTAACATTTGTTTTAGTCACTTTTGGAGTTGTGACTTTAGGTATTTCAACCTTCTTCGTTTTAGATTCATTTTTCAAAACAGTTTTTGTTTTAGTCACCTTTGGAGTTGTGACTTTAGGTATTTCAACCTTCTGCATTTTAGAAATCATTTTTCAAAACAGTTTTAGTTACCTTGGGAGGGGTAACTTTGGGTTTTTCAGAGCTTTGATTGCTTTGAAAATGGTTTCATCACCTTTTTCTGAAAATTTTGGTAACTTGGAAAGCTGTTGTTTTGATTTAAAGATTTTCTTTCAGCTTTGGCAGCACCCCAATGTTGATCAGAGGGTTTAACCTTGGGAGTAACAGTCTTCATTGCCTTAGGTTTCTGCACCATCATCGGCTTAGACTTCAACTGACTCCTGAGATGAAACCCTTTGAGTTTGCGGAAAATAGGGTTCATAGTGAGCGATACAGACAGTTTCTAGCAATATGACCAGCAATGCCACAATTAAAGCAAGTCTGCTTCTTTAGATAGAAGTCAGACGTGTACCCATTTGTCTTTGGTGGCATGATATGGAGCTGGTTTGCCTTGTGCCTGCTTCTTTGCTTTGTCTGCAACTCCAGATTTGACTTTCTGCTGGTTCCTGGAAGCCTGAGTAGAACCTGTCCTCATCGTCTTTGTGCTCTCTCGATTTCCCGATGAAGAAGCACCATTCTTGCAACTGCAACGGCAACTGCATGATCCTACTGAAGAAATGGGAGACACAGCTACTCCCTTGAGCTTTTCATTCTTCACTCCAGCTGTTGGCTTCATGCTCGGATGCCTGATGGTAATCTTCGGCTTCTCAACTTCAGCTTCACCTGATCACTCCATCAGTTAGTCCCTTGAACTTGGAGGAGAAGGATGGTAAGTCATACCCAACATCTGGTTCTTGGTCAAACATAGATCCCGATGTCATAAAAATCTTCCCCCCAGGCCGTGTCGTCAAGATCACCTTTTCCCTTTTGACTTCGTCTATTACTTTCAAGCATGGGGTTTCAATTTTAGGGTATGGTTTCAACTCAACCTCAGCTTCATCAGACTTAGAGTTGTGACACCTGTTGTATTCTTGGCACTCAGCATCATTGTCTGATATATCCTTTACCCTCCCTTCACCATAAGTCATATTTGCTTCATTATCAATTTCTTCTTGTGTCAATGGTGTAGTTCCAATCAAGACACTATCAATCGGAGGAGCAGCTTCTTTATAATCAAGCTTGGTTCGTTCAACTTGTTCCTCATTAAGAAGTATTCCTATAATGTCTCTGGGAACTGGTGGAGGAATGATGCTGTTTGCAGCCAAGGCCTTATCAGTCTTTTCTGATCCAAATCCAGGTGTGTGTTTCCCAACTTGACCAGTCACCACAGCATGTGACAATTCCTTTCCAGCTTCAAGCATTCTTTTGCTCCTCATTTGATTCATATCAAGTTTTACTTGCAACTCATTGTTTTTATGCTTAAGTTCATCTATCTGCTTACTAAGCTCAGCTATTTCTAACTTAGCGTTGTCATACAGATAAGCGTTCTCAGTTGCTAGTTTCTGATATTTCACTATGTCTAGTTTCTGAGCTTTTACCTTATCCTCATTCTTTTGCCATCTACCCTTAAAAGAACTCCTTTCGCATTTTACCTCAAACAGTTCTGACTGAAAATTTTTACAGATTTGCCTAAGTCCAGGAATTATACGAGCACAAGTAGGATTGGGGCATATCTCAGAATCTTCGTCCTCAAATATATTCTTTTCTTCAACCGAATTCATTACGAAAGCTTAGGGAACCTAAATCTAAAGTCCAAACGTCCAAAAACACTGATTACGAATAAAGACACTTGATTACGATCACAACACCCTAATTACGATCCAAAACAACCGATTACGATCCACGGTAACTGATTACGATCGTAATCACCGAATCCGATTACACGTCAAACGCGTAAACTCTAAACCGCCTTAAAATAATCGTAAACCTGATTACGATTATCGATTACGATCCCAGCGATCGTAAACACCCTTTACGATTAAAGATTACGACCCCGGAGTCGTAAATACAGTTTCCGATCCAAACAAAGTCGTAAACGTCCCTTTTACGATTTTACAAACTCGTAAACACAAGTACACTCGATAGTACAGTCGTAAACACTTTTTGCAGGGTCGTGAATAGCCAATCTTCAACCGAAACCAATCGTGAACACTTCGAAAACCCAGAAAATCGAAGAATCAGCAGCAACCAGAAATCGTAATCACCCAAAAACCTTCGAATCTTCAAAAACACGAACACCAACCCAGAAAAACACTTGAATCTATATCGTGAGAGCCTCGAAACACTTGTTTCTTGGCTCTGATACCAATTGTAGGTCCTGAAAACTCCTGATTACACGATATACTAATCTAACACGAGTGCGGAATCCTCGTGAGAGATCGATTCAAGAAGAATAGTAGAAGAAGAGATTAGATCTTTGAGAAAGATCAAATCTTGAATGAAAACAAGCTACTATCCGAAGCAATGAGGCTGATCGTAAACTCCAAAGGATGAAGAAATCGTGAACACCAAAACTCAATGCTTAATCATAAACATGAACAAGTGAGGTTTATATACTACCTCATTGGGTTTACTATTGGGCCCCTTGTGGATCATAAACCCAATAGTAAACCCAAGCCCAATCATAAACTAGCCTAAATACAATAATCAAACTAGCCTATGATTCTAATTAAACCCTCTAAGCCCAACCCAACATATTTAATATTACAAGCCTCATAATCTAGCCTCTACACTTACCAACTTTAGACTGAGTATACACCGAACTTTCAACATCAGTCTCCGACACTAAGTCATCGACTTTGTCAAAATCAGAAACATCATAAAAAAGCTCATCAACTGTTGAATCCAAAATAGATTTTTCAGTTGACACTTTTTCTGAATTGCTTTGTTCAGCTTGATGAACAACATTTGTCGTTTCCTCAGATGAAGGACCCGGTGTGATATTCACCGGAGATGGGACTTGATTTAGCTTGCCAGAAACATCTTCTTTGCCAGATTTATACAAAAAGTTTGTGAAAGAGGATGAAATTTGAACAGAATCTAATTTTTGTTTTAACTCAAAAACCTCGATTTTCAAATCCGCGACAAGTTTGTTACTAGCAGCTAAATCCTTCTGAACAGACACGAGCAATTCGGACTGATTCGTAAAATCAAATTTTTGCAAACGCAATTGCTCATGTACGGACAGTAATTCCTGTGTTGTCCCCTCCCATCTTTCCTTATAAATGTTTTTATCAGCTTTTGCTACTGCCAGAAGATCATTTAATTTTGTCTTCTCATCTAAGAGCACACTCTTAGCAGTAGCAAAATCATCACATGATTTACACATTGAAGGATATGAAGTTACCTTTGAAGAATCGGCCATCAAAGCAACAGTTTCAGTAAGATTGCTTCTTTTCAAAGACCCAATTTCCTGTTTCAGACTTGAATTTTCATCAGTAATCTTCTGCATATCCCTTTGCAATGCAAGCATCTTATCAGCAATTTCAAGAGCATTCTGTTGTGCTTTTTCATATCTCTCTTTCAGCGGAAGACTCTTCTGATAAAGATTTTCAAAATCATTTGCTGCATCAATTGCTTCGGCTTTTGCTGCATCACATTCTCGAATCAATGCCTCCTTCTCATCAGTTAGAAGTTTAATTTGCTTTTCTAACAAAAGAATTGCATCAGATTCGATCTTGTCAGACACATCAGCCATAAATGTAAATTTTCCTTCATTCACAGACTTATGATCACTTTTACAATGTAAAACTTCATCACCATCAAGCATTCCATCAAAAGTTTCCTCAGTTTTCTCATCATGTATTTCTTCTTCATTGTCAGTTGATTCAGTCAGAGTTTCTTCATCCTGCACATGAGTAACAATTAAAGCAGAAGAATCAGCAAATTGATTTCCCCAATTATATGTTTTATCAACTTGAGAAACAAGAGCTTTTGATGATTCAGATTTAGAACTAGAAGTACTCCCTGAACTCGATGAAGTGTTAGATCCAGAAACATTTGATTTTGGAGTAAATTTCTGATATTCCTGCTTCTTTGGCTGCGGATATTCACGAGCAAAATGTCCAAAATTGGAACAATTGTAGCATCTGACTTTGGATTTATCAAACCCAATCCTGCCACCAGAATTCAAATCCTTTCGTCCAGTTTTCTTCAAAAATCTTTTCACTCGTCTCGCCAACATAGCAAACTGCCAGTTTATATCCATTAACTCCAAATCATCAGGATCCACCTGATCATAGTCTTCTTCAGTCAACTCAGCATTACTAACCTTTCCAGTTATCAAACCATAATATGATGACACTAATGCAGAAACAAGAGCCATGTAATCTTCAGTGGTAGATACCGACATAGCCATCTTTCCCGTGTTCACCAGATTACTTGCTGGAATTGACGTACCACTAATTCCAGGACTATAATTGTAATCAGTACTTTGTGAACCTGATCCAGTCCCCGAATTTGAAACAAATCCTTGTAAATTTCCAGCCACAAATGCTGTAGCAGGTGCAGAACTAGTTACCTTAGCTGATTTCCCAGAAATAGTTGCTGCATTTGACCCATAGTAGACATCTGAATTCTGAACTGCAGCTGGTGTAGTATTAACATTCTTCATTTCTAAATCACGAGCTTGCAATTTACCCAAAAGCTTTACAAAAGTCAACTCAGCATAGTCTTTGTCATTCATGATCATCAAAACATACGACTCCCATTTTGATGGCAAACCTTCCAACAATTTTTCCTTCAGCTCTTCGTCATCTTTCTTAATTTGGACATTATCCATTTCAGACAGTAAATGACAATATCTCGAAATTAGTTCAGGAACGCCCTCACCCTCAAAATGTTTGAAGTTGTCGAATTCTTTATTAAGCACCTTCTTTTTGCTTTTCTTATACTGTTCATTACCCTCACACCTCTCTTTCAGAGTTGTCCATAACTCATGAGAGTGTTTGCAACTTTTAAATTGATGTAATAACTCCTTTGGCAAAGCTTGCGTGATTAAACCATACGCTTTCTGTTCACGAACAAAATCAGCTTTCTGTGTGAGATCCAAGTTTCGCTGCATAATAGGAACATTGTTAACACCAACCGGATACACATATGGGGTATCCATCGCAATCCATAGATCTGGATCCGTTGTTCCGATGTATGCCTCAAACCGTTTCTTCCAGTTTGCATAATCTTCAAATTTAAGCAACTTTGGAACTTTCTGAGTTGTTCCGATTTCATTGTCATAATTGAGTAAAGTTTGCATCTGCGTCTGAATAGCCGCAAACGCGCTATAGTCCGTCATGATTGAAAATTTTGTATTCTGCTCCGAACTAGCTCCGAACTCGTCACACCCTCCGAACTAGCTCCGAACCTTTACCGAACTGTCAATCAAAAGTCCGAACCCTCAACGAACGTATCTCCGAACTCAAAAGCACCGATCTATCTCCGATCCTAGTCCGAACTACCTCCGAGACAGAATATCCTCCGAACTCTCACCGATAGTGCTCCGAACTCTCACCGAACAGAAAAACAGACCGAACTTCGCTCCGAACTTGAAACTCGGAGCGGTTTCACCGAACCTAGAGTTCGGCCGAACGTCAAATTCGGAAAATTTTCACGTTAAAATTCAAGAGATCAAAAGGAAAACGAGCTTTGATTAGACGTTTAGCACCAATTCGAACCAAACAGCACCAGAATTGCTCTGATAACCACTTGAAAGAACCTGGATGCGGATCGGTCTGGATGAATTGATCAATGCAAACGTAATCAAAGTATGAATCAACACACAAACGAGTAAATAAACTCAATCTCTTTATTGAATAGAGAATCAGAGTACAGAGAATTACAGAGAAAACCTCACTGACAAGTTCACTCAAAATTCTCTCAAAACCAAAAACTTGTAAATTACAAAGACACAAACCTATTTATAATCCTACGGACGTCCGAACTCTACTGCTTGTCCGAACCTCAGGTTCGGCCAAGGCTCGGCCAAGGTTCGGCCAGAGTTCGGCCGTCAGACCAAAATCCAAAACTTGTGTCTTCGCTTGATCCAGCTCATTGCCATTTCGGGTATCAACACTAATTATAATGAAATTATTCTTCTAGGTAGAAGGAGATGCTGTGAAAGCAAAGGAGTATTACGGCAGAGCAATACTCGCGAGTTCAGGCGACGGAGAACTACTGTCGTTGGAAGGCAAACTAATTTGGGACGCACAGCGAGATGGAGAGAGAGCACAACACTACTTCGATCAGGGATGTCTCGCCGGAGTTATGGAGGTCTCCGGCGAGAACGGGATTCACGACGACAGAGAAGAGAAGAGGCTAAAATGGAGTTTATTTTGACCAAACTTTGATTTAATTTTGCCATGTGGAGTTCATAAGGGATTAAAAAAGAAAACTAATAAATAAATATCCATGTCAGACGCCACGCCATCAAAAATTTTAATAAGTTAACGGTGTTAAGTTTTTTTAACGGCGGGACCAATATCAATAAATAAGGTGAAAGTTGGGACCATTGGAAGTGATTTCTAAAGATGGGATTATTATTGGCCAACACCCAAAAGTTAGCATTATTAAAATCCAATTTTCCTTATAATTATATATAATAATAATAATAATAATAATAATAATAATAATAATAATAATTATTATTATTATTAATTATTATTATTATTATTATTATTATTATTATTATTATTAATGGTTAACTGCGCGTTGCTACGAATAACCAAATAGATCAGAGGTTTGGGATCTATAACAAATGTATCATAAAGAAATGTATTGTAAGCGATACAAAAACAAAGAAATATTCCTGCAAGTTTAGGGTTTAGGTGTGTAGTTTTTTATAGTATATAATAATAATGTTGTCGATCTTTTTGGGCTAGAAGTATACTATTTTACAATAGCAACCATAGTGTTTGACAGTTTTGAGTATGGTAGCAGCTATTTTACAACAAAAAGAAAAAAAAACAAAGTAGTAGATGCCTTTGTATACAAAACTTCATTCAATGGAGCGGGGTCCTTGGAACAGTTGGTAGATATATCTGAAGAAAAAGTGCATTGTGTTAGAAAAAAAATTAAATGGTGAGAATAGAAGCGTAGAAGCTGATAATTCAAATGGCAATGAATGTGGAGTAAATATGTGTTGTCTTAATGTTGCTGGTAAGAAATCATAACTATGACTAAATATATTTGAATAAAATTTTTATAAGAGTCTTAAATTATAGCTGGTGCGCATATATCAATGTAAATTAGTATTTAAATGCGTAACTGAAATAATTTTGTAAGAGGAATAGATTAGAAAAAAGGGAAACTAAGAAAATATTTAAACTTCTCTGTTAATGTAAATGAAGCCTTTGAAAATAACTTATTGTGTATGCAAAAAATATTTAAACTTCTCTGTTAATGTTATATGTAAATGAAGCCTTTGAAAATAAAGTATTGTGTATACAGAAATTAAAGCAGATGTAGATTGGACATGTCAAAAAAAAAGTATGGGCATATATAATCTTGGAAATATAAGGTAATGAAGCCAAAATTTTGAAGTAGTTTACCTAGAGCTGAATAAAGGGATCTTTTAACTCCGGAGGATGGATCTTGATGATGTATTGTCACACCCCAACCGACGGCGAAATATATCGGAGCATGATGATTGTCCAGATGCTCATGACAACTAATTAAAGTTAAAATATATTTAACATGATTTTTTATTTCATTTATTGGAATATTTTACAAACAGGAAACAGACAAAACATAACAACATGGGTTCCGGTCTGGTTCGGTCCAGTCCGATTCGGACCCGATAATCAGCCCTATTGGTATTGAGGTTGAAAGCACGTGCAGGTGCTCCACGGTTATTATTGATCGGAGGGTTGGTGATTGCAAGTCTGGGATAAGTGTTACGAAGATTATGTCACACCCCCAAAAATCCCACGCGCGACAACGCGCCGCAGGGAGCGTGACAAACCAGGATCGAACACATTAGCCATACGAACAGTCTATATGCAATGTAAAATCAAACCAGAGTAAATGCGTTTTTAAATGCGGAAGCGTAAACGACAAAAGTTGTAAAATAATGTTCAAGCGCCAAAACATGCGCAAACCAAAAGATAGTTTATTTGAAAAGTTTAAATGTCTAATATGCATGCAGGGGGACCAAAATCCATAAGTGGTGCATCCTAATCCGTGACAAGCAATCCAGTTTAGCGACCTGAGAAATAACATGCTAAAGTGTCAACACAAAGGTTGGTGAGTTCACAGGTTTAACAGTTCAGTAACATTTCAAGTTCAGTTTAAGATTGACCGTCCAATAACGTCAAGTTGTAAAAGCATAATCACTAAGATATATCAAATAGCTAGCTAGGCTATATACATTAAACTTTGCACGTTGATGGTCACCGAAGCTAACAGTTGTTTATAGTTTGCCTTGTTGTGTTTAGGACGAATATAACACCCGTTCGATATCCAATCGTGTCAGCGCGACTGACCCGGGTGGGGTTTGTCAGACCCAGTAGTACTACAATATATTTCCCGCTATCGTCATTAATATTAACGGTACCATAGGAAGGACTTTGTTGTATCAGTGTGCTACAAGTACTTCAAGTGATATATAAAAGTCTAATTATCTCAGTTGTATAGTTCATGCATGTTAATCTCCCCCAAAAGGATTAAAACAGTAAAATGGGGCCGTGAAACTCACCTTAGGTTGCACAGCAAAGTTTCCAGATAAACAGTTAATCCAAGTAGCAAGAACGAGTCTTGTGCGAGCAATCAATCACCTAACGAGCATACGAGTATAAGTGTGTGCTCTAAACTATTAAATCTAACGTAAGCGATAAAAACGAAGGATCGTGGAGTCCGAAACAAGTCGAGGATGGCACCTGTGCCAAATCCGAGCGATTTATCGAGATACGCAAGAAAATACAATATATATTAATATTATATATTTTCCAAGTTTAAATATTCTAAAATAAATATATATATAATATATATATATATATATTTACTAAACGTTCAAGAAGTTTCAATAACGAATTTGCAAGCACAACATATATTTATATAATATAGGTTATCATAAAATATTCGGTTATTTCAATAAAAATCCAATGTCACAAGTTTATATATTTTAATCTACTCAAAATATATATTTTTACCTTTTTTGAAAAAGTAGAATTTTTATATCAATATATATATATATAGGTATTAGAAATCTATTTTTTTTAATCAAAGATAACAAGTTTAACATATTTTATAACTCAAAATATGATTTACGGGTTTTAAATATCATAGATATATTTCTACTGGTTTAAGACACAACAAGAAACAATTTCGGTACAAGTTCTAGTGATTAGATACTCAAGAGATGAAAAATAAAAATAAAACAGCAACATGGGGGGGTCCTGAGGTTCGAACCCGCGACCTCAGGGTTGCGATACCGAGTACTACCAACTGGGCTAATGGTCTGTTGGTGACCAGATCCGGGTCGAAATACTTTTGTGTATCAGTAGCGACCGGAAAACAAGTTAAAGAAAATCAACTAAAAAGAATGATGGCGCCGGGACTCGAACCCGGGCCTCTAGCGAGCAAACTCAGCGCCCTAACCGACGGTGCCAGGTTGGCGTCTGTTAAAGATTTGGGTTTTATTTTATTTAACCCATAGCCACTGCGCCTCATCTTCTTCATTATAAACTCCGGCGATCGGAACCCTAGCTCCGGTCGCCGGAAAATCGCGAAAACCCAAATAGACCATGAAAAAGTTGCGACTAACAAGAAGGGATGTTTACCTCAAGTCGAAAACGAGTTACGAGATGGTTTTGAAGCCGAAGATGAACCCGAAACGTAAACGCGAACTCCGAGCATGGTCGCGGTTTAAACTTCCGATGGATCCTGGGTGCTAGGTGACAACTCGCGATCGCAGGGGAGTATTGATTGGTGATGTTGTAGTAGCGAGTGGCCGGAAAATTCTAATTCCGGCGAGGTTCTCTTAGCGACAGTAGAGAGGGAAACGAGAGAGGGAGAACGAGAGAAAGGGGAGAGTGTAAATGATTAAGGAGGCTAGATGATTAACTAAATCAAGCAGTAACCGATTGTCTTGAATTCGATTTTAAGGGTTGTAGGTTACCGGAACAGAAACGTCGACTACGGTTACCCAATTAATTCAATTCAACTTTGAGCAATTTGCAGGAATGGTCCCTCAAGAACTATAAAATGTGACACAATGTTTGGAACAATTACAAGGGTAACCCTCAATGTTTAGGTTACTAGAAAAGGAGTTTGGGAGTTAGCAAAGTTAACCCTTCAAGTTTTATAAAAGCTAACAGTTCTAACGGAGTTAACCGGAAATGTTTTCAGCGACAAATATACAAGGTATGTCAAAATATATAAATCGTGTAGCATTTGTAAGAATTATAAATCTTCTTTTATTAAATAAATTATGGAATATAACTCCCCGATTATATATTTAAAATTACATAAAATCATAACCTATATATTTAAAGCACATAACTCAATGATTAAATAACTCATAAAATCACATAATTATTTATGTGCATATACAAATATCACATAAAGTCATAAGATACGAATCGTAGAATTTCAAATGTTTAAACTATCGTGCATGGTCGTAGTGATTGGTCACACAAAACCTTAATTGCTAAAGTCAACAAGTCAACGAATAAATGTTCACACAACATTTAATACGGTTTTACGTTCAGTTAATGTCGGGAAAATGACCTGAAAAGTCGGATTGTCACAGTATCCCCTTGTTGAAGAATTTTCGTCCTCGAAAATTGCGTAACGCGGTAAAAGTTAATGAGCTAGACACAAAGCAAAAGAAAAGAAAATTTTTCAGTCGTCACATCATCCCCTTGTTGAAGAATTTTCGTCCGCGAAAATTAAACCAGTACCTGAACTAGACGAAGGCTGAACCTTGAATA
Organism: Deinandra increscens subsp. villosa; assembly: GCA_039602395.1. Taxonomy (NCBI): domain Eukaryota; kingdom Viridiplantae; phylum Streptophyta; class Magnoliopsida; order Asterales; family Asteraceae; genus Deinandra; species Deinandra increscens. Next base: position 12,838,873 of record JBCNJP010000024.1, on the reverse strand, counting down.
GTCTGGGATATTTCTTCATCATCTGATCTTCGCGTTCCCATGTGAATTCAGGACCATGTCTTGAGTTCCAACGAACTTTAACGATTGGGATTTTGCTACGCTTTAATTGTTTAACTTCCCGGTCCATAATCTCCACCGGTTCTTCGATAAATCGAAGTTGTTCGTCTACATGCAACTCCTCAAGTGGAGTGATTAATGTCTCATCAGCTAAACATTTCTTTAAATTCGACACGTGGAAAACGTTATGTACCCCACTTAGCTCCGCTGGTAATTTTAGTTCATAAGCCGATAGACCAACTCTTTCAACGATCTCAAATGGCCCAATGTATCTTGGGTTTAACTTACCACGTTTACCAAAACGCACTACACCCTTCCAGGGTGAAACCTTTAACAAGACCTTGTCCCCTTCCTTAAATTCCAAAGGTCTTCGCCGTTTATCGGCATAACTTTTCTGTCTATCTCGTGCGGCTGCCATACGATTACGAATTTGCACGATTTTCTCTGTTGTCTCGAGTACCAACTCAGGACCTGTGAGTTGACTGTCACCAACTTCCGCCCAACAAAGTGGTGATCTACACTTTCGCCCGTAAAGTGCTTCAAACGGAGCCACACCAATACTGGTGTGATAACTGTTATTATAAGAGAATTCCACCAAAGGTAAGTGTTTGTCCCAACTTTCACCAAAATCAATCGCACATGCACGTAGCATGTCCTCGAGAGTTTGAATGGTTCGTTCACTTTGACCATTGGTCTGAGGGTGATATGCAGTACTCATATCCAGACGCGATCCCAATGCTTCATGTAGAGATTCCCAACATTTGGATGTAAATCGAGCGTCTCGATCTGATATAATAGAAACAGGTACTCCATGTCGTGCGACGATCTCTTTAAGGTAGATTTTTCCTAACGTCTCGGAGGTATCAGTTTCCTTGATTGGTAGGAAATGCGCCGACTTGGTTAAACGATCAATAACTACCCAAATTGTATCACATTTGCTTGCTGTACGGGGTAATTTTGTGATAAAATCCATGGCGATACACTCCCATTTCCACTCGGGAATCTTTGGTTGTTGAAGTAACCCTGCCGGTTTCTGGTATTCCGCCTTAACCTTGGAACAAGTCAAGCACTTGCTTACGTATGTGGCGATGTCAGCTTTCATCTTAGGCCACCAATAAATCAGTTTCAAATCTTGGTACATCTTATCCGAGCCTGGATGAATAGAATACCGAGACTTATGGGCTTCATCCATAATCAATTCTCTCAAATTTCCATACACGGGAATCCATATTCGGTTCGCACAATACCGAATTCCATCGGATCTAACTTCCAATAACTTATCCATACCCCGCAAGGATTCTAATTCAATGTTCTCATCTTTGATTGCTTCGAGTTGTGCATTCCGGATCTGATCAGGCAAGCCGCTATGAATAGTGAGTTGCAACGCACGAACTCTTCTAGGCTTGGGGTTATCCTTTCGGCTTAAGGCATCAGCTACCACATTAGCTTTGCCTGGATGGTATCTAATTGCGCAATCGTAGTCATTAAGAAGTTCTACCCAACGGCGTTGTCTCATGTTCAACTCCTTTTGAGCAAAGATATGCTCAAGACTTTTGTGATCAGTGTATATAGTACACTTTGTACCATAGAGGTAATGTCTCCAAATTTTCAACGCGAAAATGACTGCTCCTAACTCCAAATCATGAGTTGTATAATTCTGCTCGTGAATCTTTAATTGACGAGAGGCATAAGCTATGATTTTTTCTCTTTGCCTCAGCACGCAACCTAACCCTTGCTTCGATGCATCACAATACACCACGAAATCGTCACAACCCTCTGGTAGAGATAATATTGGCGCGCTACAAAATTTTCTGCTTTAGTAGCTGAAAAGCGGCGTCATGCTTTTCATTCCAGTTATACGCCGTTCCTTTATGCGTTAGCGCCGTAAGAGGTTGGGCTATCTTTGAAAATCCCTCAATAAAACGTCTATAATAACCTGCCAAACCAAGAAATTGGTGAATTTCTGTTGGTGTCTTAGGCGCAGGCCAATTCTTAATTGCCTCAACTTTGATTGGATCAACGTGAATCCCCTGATCATTAACGACATGACCAAGAAATTGCACCTCACGCAGCCAGAAATCACACTTCGAAAACTTTGCATACAATTGCTCCTTCTTGAGTAACTCTAAGATCAAACGAAGATGGTGTTCGTGCTCCTCTTTAGACTTAGAATATATCAGAATATCATCAATGAAGACGATGACGAATTTATCGAGATATGGCTTGCAAACGCGATTCATCAAGTCCATGAAAATCGCTGGTGCGTTGGTTAACCCGAATGGCATAACCATGAACTCATAATGACCATATCGAGTTCTAAACGCTGTTTTCGAGACATCCTCCTCGCGGACTCTCAATTGGTGATAACCTGACCTTAAATCAATCTTCGAGTAATAGCTAGATCCTTGTAGTTGATCAAACAAATCATCGATTCGGGGCAAGGGATAACGATTCTTGACAGTCACCTTGTTGAGCTCTCTGTAATCGATGCACATTCGAAAGGTTCCATCCTTTTTCTTAACAAACAACACTGGAGCTCCCCAGGGTGACGAGCTGGGCCTAATAAATCCCTTTTCGAGTAGTTCTTGAAGTTGAGTATATAGCTCTTGTAACTCATTTGGTGCCAAACGATAAGGTGCACGAGCAATAGGTGCTGCTCCAGGAGCAAGATCAATCTGAAATTCGACTTCTCGATGAGGCGGTAGACCTGGTAGATCTTCCGGAAAGACTTCAGGAAAGTCTCTCACGATCGGGATATCTTCAATTCTCTTCTCTTCATTTGTTTTCTCTGAAATGTGCGCGAGAACATCAAAATGTCCTTTACGTAAACACTTCTGTGCTTTGAGAAAAGATATCACGCCCATAACGGTACCACACTTTTCTCCCTGAACTGAGAGCAATTCTCCACTAGGCAATGGTATTCGAACGATTTTCTCATGACAAACGATTTCAGCACGATTCTTGGATAGCCAATCCATTCCCACAATAACATCAAAACTTCCCAAGGTGATAGGCAAAAGATCTATTTCTAACTTATGGCCAGCCAATTCCAGCTTACAGTCTTTAACTATATGGGTAGACTCAACAAGTTTACCATTAGCAAGTTCAACTACGTATTTAGCATCTAAAGGAGTCATGTTGGCATTTATCATATTGCTAAATTTAGTAGATATGAAGCTTCTATCAGCACCGGTGTCAAACAAGACTAGAGCATAGTATCCGTTAAGAGAAAACTTACCGGTGACGACATTTGGATCTGCTCTGGCATCTCCCGAGCCTATGACAAAAGCTCTACCTCTGGCACCATTCCCGCCGTTGTTCCCATTATTCCCATTGTTGTTGTTATTATTGCCATTGCGATTGCCAGTGTTGGTGTTATTGTTGTTATAGTTGTTGTTGTTGTTGTTGTTGTTTCCACCATTCAGCTGGGGGCAATTTCTTTTCATGTGGCCTTCTTTCCCACAATTAAAACAGCCTTTAGGGGCTTCAGCATCCTGAACTTGTTTTCCATTGATCTTAACTCTGCAGGTTTTGGACTGATGACCCTTCTTTCCACAATTTGCACACACATAAGTGTCACATGCACCATAGTGATGGAAACCACACCTGTTACAACGTGGGGAATTTCCCATGTAAGATGATCCTCCTTGGCCGCCTCGGCCTTGATTGTTCTGCTTCTGGTTGTTCGAGGAGAAATTCCTAGAATTATCAAACTTACGATTCTGGTTTTGATGGTTCTGTTGATTGGAAGACTTGTTTCCAGACTGATTCCCAGAATTATCCCACTTTCTTTTGTTATCAGAGGCTCCGGAAGTTCCTTTTCTAGGAGGTAAGACTCCTTGATCAACTGCTTGATTAGTGAGCCTATTGGCAATCCTTACAGCATCACGAATAGTCACAGGGTTTGAAGCAGTCACCATTCCCTGGATTTGGGGTACTAAACCCTTGATATACAGCTCGATTCTTCGGTAAGCAGGTGTGGCGATTCTAGGACACAGATTCGCAAGAGAATTTGAGCGAGTAGTGTAAGCTTCAATTTCAGACCCCTCCATCTTGAGGTTATACAGCTCAGTTTCCAATTTCTGGATCTCGTCCCGTGGACAATACTCTTCTTGTAGCAACTCTTTGAACTCTGCCCAAGGCATGGCATTTGCTTCTTCAATCCCCAGCATCTGCACCTCAGTCTTCCACCAGGTGAGAGCCGGTCCTTCTAAAGTACCCGTGGCAAATTTCACTTTGCTAGCCTCAGGACAATTACACATCTCGAAAGCAGATTCCACTTTTTCAATCCAGTGGAGTAGGCTAACAGCTCCTTCAGTTCCTTTGAACTGATTAGGCTTACAGTCCATGAAAGTTTTAAAGGTAGCATTACCTGTACATACATTCATACAACCATTCAATCACAGATTACCAATACGTGTGATCACATCAAACAACAAAACTCGAATTTTGTATTACCTTGGGGTGGCCCTGCATTGCCTGCACCTTGGACTTGTGCCGCCAAGGCAGCAGCCACATGCTGATTGATTAGTGCAGCCAATTCAGCCGGTGTCATGTTTGGTACATTTCCGTCAGCCATTATCTTCAATTCACAATTACCCAAAATGAGAACAAGATACAACATGAACCACAACAATCATCACATAAGTAATAAATTGCTTCACAATAGACATTCACATATTTAAATAGTAAATCCCATTTCAAATAAAATGCAACTCGTTCACAATTTATTCAATAGGAATTCAAAACTCAAAATGCATAGTCTTGGGAACATCCTCCCGATAAAGCAAACAACCAAACAAAACAAAAGTGAAAACAAATAACTCAAGAGCTATCATGATCACTAGATGCATCAGGCATCTCTTCCTCCGGTTCCTCTTCAGGTTCTTCCTCAGGATCCTCCTCAGGTTCTACTACTTGAGGATCCTCCACAATGGGTTCAGCAACAGGTTCTGCTAGAGCACGAGGTGCAGCCCCCCTGGCCAACTCAAGCTCAGCAACTCGAGCCGTGAGTGCCTCAACCAGTTCCGCGACGTGATTCACCTGATAATATGTGTCACTAAGTGTCACCTGATGCTCAGTCTGGCGTGCATTAGTCCCTTCCAACTCTTCCTTAAGGATAGCAACTCTCAGATCAGTGCTAGCCCCATTTTCTTGAAGCTCCTTGACCATACCAAATAACTTCCTAATGTCTCTGAGCGCGCGGTCAAACATAGAGACCATTGTCGCGACAACTCGTTCAATTGCATAAGGCAGTTCAGGTAGAAAGAACCGAGTAGACGAAGGCTCTGTTGGAGTAGGTGGCACTTGTTCCCGATGAACCCAACTAGCCACAAGTGATTCATACCAGTTCCAATTACCATTATCTCTTCCACGAATAACAACTGGTTCTCCATATACGTGACCCTCAGAAGTTATTCTCCGATTACCATGAGTTGGGGTTGTAGGACCCGAAGTAACCCGCCTACTGGTGACGGATGGGGATGATGATGACGAGGATGATAGGGAAGCGGATATCCATCCAGCCATGTCTGCGTATATACCATATATATATATATACATATATGAGTACGAGTAACACATAGTCAAATAGTCACATACTAGTGTGTGTGTTCGAGTGTATGACTAAGGTGTGTCTAAGGCTATAGTCGGTCTACTAATGCAAACCTAGTTCACTATAACCAATGGCTCTGATACCAATCTGTCACACCCCCAAAAATCCCACGCGCGACAACGCGCCGCAGGGAGCGTGACAAACCAGGATCGAACACATTAGCCATACGAACAGTCTATATGCAATGTAAAATCAAACCAGAGTAAATGCGTTCTTAAATGCGGAAGCGTAAACGACAAAAGTTGTAAAATAATGTTCAAGCGCCAAAACATGCGCAAACCAAAAGATAGTTTATTTGAAAAGTTTAAATGTCTAATATGCATGCAGGGGGATCAAAATCCATAAGTGGTGCATCCTAATCCGTGACAAGCAATCCAGTTTAGCGACCTGAGAAATAACATGCTAAAGTGTCAACACAAAGGTTGGTGAGTTCACAGGTTTAACAGTTCAGTAACATTTCAAGTTCAGTTTAAGATTGACCGTCCAATAACGTCAAGTTGTAAAAGCATAATCACTAAGATATATCAAATAGCTAGCTAGGCTATATACATTAAACTTTGCACGTTGATGGTCACCGAAGCTAACAGTTGTTTATAGTTTGCCTTGTTGTGTTTAGGACGAATATAACACCCGTTCGATATCCAATCGTGTCAGCGCGACTGACCCGGGTGGGGTTTGTCAGGCCCAGTAGTACTACAATATATTTCCCGCTATCGTCATTAATATTAACGGTACCATAGGAAGGACTTTGTTGTATCAGTGTGCTACAAGTACTTCAAGTGATATATAAAAGTCTAATTATCTCAGTTGTATAGTTCATGCATGTTAATCTCCCCCAAAAGGATTAAAACAGTAAAATGGGGCCGTGAAACTCACCTTAGGTTGCACAGCAAAGTTTCCAGATAAACAGTTAATCCAAGTAGCAAGAACGAGTCTTGTGCGAGCAATCAATCACCTAACGAGCATACGAGTATAAGTGTGTGCTCTAAACTATTAAATCTAACGTAAGTGATAAAAACGAAGGATCGTGGAGTCCGAAACAAGTCGAGGATGGCACCTGTGCCAAATCCGAGCGATTTATCGAGATACGCAAGAAAATACAATATATATTAATATTATATATTTTCCAAGTTTAAATATTCTAAAATAAATATATATATAATATATATATATATTTACTAAACGTTCAAGAAGTTTCAATAACGAATTTGCAAGCACAACATATATTTATATAATATAGGTTATCATAAAATATTCGGTTATTTCAATAAAAATCCAATGTCACAAGTTTATATATTTTAATCTACTCAAAATATATATTTTTACCTTTTTTGAAAAAGTAGAATTTTTATATCAATATATATATATATATAGGTATTAGAAATCTATTTTTTTTAATCAAAGATAACAAGTTTAACATATTTTATAACTCAAAATATGATTTACGGGTTTTAAATATCATAGATATATTTCTACTGGTTTAAGACACAAGAAACAATTTCGGTACAAGTTCTAGTGATTAGATACTCAAGAGATGAAAAATAAAAATAAAACAGCAACATGGGGGGGTCCTGAGGTTCGAACCCGCGACCTCAGGGTTGCGATACCGAGTACTACCAACTGGGCTAATGGTCTTTTGGTGACCAGATCCGGGTCGAAATACTTTTGTGTATCAGTAGCGACCGGAAAACAAGTTAAAGAAAATCAAATAAAAAGAATGATGGCGCCGGGACTCGAACCCGGGCCTCTAGCGAGCAAACTCAGCGCCCTAACCGACGGTGCCAGGTTGGCGTCTGTTAAAGATTTGGGTTTTATTTTATTTAACCCATAGCCACTGCGCCTCATCTTCTTCATTATAAACTCCGGCGATCGGAACCCTAGCTCCGGTCGCCGGAAAATCGCGAAAACCCAAATAGACCATGAAAAAGTTGCGACTAACAAGAAGGGATGTTTACCTCAAGTCGAAAACGAGTTACGAGATGGTTTTGAAGCCGAAGATGAACCCGAAACATAAACGCGAACTCCGAGCACGGTCGCGGTTTAAACTTCCGATGGATCCTGGGTGCTAGGTGACAACTCGCGATCGCAGGGGAGTATTGATTGGTGATGTTGTAGTAGCGAGTGGCCGGAAAATTCTAATTCCGGCGAGGTTCTCTTAGCGACAGTAGAGAGGGAAACGAGAGAGGGAGAACGAGAGAAAGGGGAGAGTGTAAATGATTAAGGAGGCTAGATGATTAACTAAATCAAGCAGTAACCGATTGTCTTGAATTCGATTTTAAGGGTTGTAGGTTACCGGAACAGAAACGTCGACTACGGTTACCCAATTTAATTCAATTCAACTTTGAGCAATTTGCAGGAATGGTCCCTCAAGAACTATAAAATGTGACACAATGTTTGGAACAATTACAAGGGTAACCCTCAATGTTTGGGTTACTAGAAAAGGAGTTTGGGAGTTAGCAAAGTTAACCCTTCAAGTTTTATAAAAGCTAACAGTTCTAACGGAGTTAACCGGAAATGTTTTCAGCGACAAATATACAAGGTATGTCAAAATATATAAATCGTGTAGCATTTGTAAGAATTATAAATCTTCTTTTATTAAATAAATTATGGAATATAACTCCCCGATTATATATTTAAAATTACATAAAATCATAACCTATATATTTAAAGCACATAACTCAATAATTAAATAACTCATAAAATCACATAATTATTTATGTGCATATACAAATATCACATAAAGTCATAAGATACGAATCGTAGAATTTCAAATGTTTAAACTATCGCGCATGCTCGTAGTGATTGGTGACACAAAACCCTAATTGCTAAAGTCAACAAGTCAACGAATAAATGTTCACACAACATTTAATACGGTTTTACGTTCAGTTAATGTCGGGAAAATGACCTGAAAAGTCGGATTGTCACAGATTACCAGAGTCTCCACAGTTGTAGCAGCTTCGGATATTTGGAATTTGAGCATTCATAGGTTGAGCCAGACGTTGAGTCATAGGTTGAGTCCTCAAAGGTTGAGCTTGCATCGGAAAACGAACAAACATTGATCAGATGACCAAAACGTCCGCAATTGACACACTTCCAGCAAGGAGTAGTGGTAGGATGATGATATTTACAAATATTGCACTCAGGATGGGGTCCAACATAAGGTTTCTTGGCAGGAGGAGCAACAGGTTTGGAAGGAGTAGTGGTGGTAGGAGTGGTGGTTACAGCGAAGTTTTTAGCATTCCTCTTTCTTTTATTTGATTTTGCAGATGAGGACTCGGCCTTAACCTCCTTTTCCTTCCCCTTGTTCTTGGTTTTTGCTTCCTTCTTGCACCCTTTCGGCCTTTCCGAGTCAAGTTCCCGGCCTTAACATGGTTATCAGTCAACCTTCCAGCAAGGCGCATGGCTTCGTCGAGAGTTGGAGGTTTACTTGTCCATAGAGCGTTTTGGATGATCATGGGCAGACCACCAATGTAATTTTCAATGCATCGATATTCGAGAAATGCCATATCAGGCAACAAAAGTTTTAGTTCTTGAAAACGATCCATATAAGCTTGACTTTCTCCACTGTCCTGTTCCAAGTCATGAAATTCGTCTTCGAGCATCTTCATTTCACTACACAGGTAAAAAATTTCCTTGATTATACCCTTGAATTGACTCCAAGGTAAAGCCAGAGTGTTATCGGAACCACGGAGTCGTTTCTCGCCATTCCACCAAGTAAGGGCTTTCTTGGTCAAAGAACTGCTAGCACGACAGACTTTCAAGTTTTCAGGGCACTCGCTATTGGTGAAGGTATTTTCCATACCCTCGAACCACTGGAGTAGACCGGTAGGGCCTTCTGATCCAGAAAACTTGGGAGGATTGCATGAGTTGAAATGTTTGAATGAGCAATTGTAGCAACATCGTGATTGTTGTGATTAGCATTCAGACCTTGTTGAAGTTGAACCATCATATTAGGAATGGCGGTTGCCATCTGGGTGGTAATTAAAGAGGCCATTTTGCGGTCCTTGTTGCCCTTGCGCTGACCATGAAAACGAGTCGACATGCTAAAGAGAAAGAAAAATGTTTGTGAGACCAGTGATAAGACATGATTGATAATCAATTTGGAATACGAGTGATTGTTGTGTAAATCATTAGAGAATCATTAGAGAATCATAAATATCAAGGATCTTTATAAAACATAGAATCACGTTGTCTTTGATAAAAATGGAGTGGTTCTCGTTTCCCGATTGGGAAATTACAACTGTGACTAATCAGAGTTATTAATAATTTTTGGCATTATGTGACATGCTTTGGCCTAATAGGTTCCAACACTCTCACCAAGGGCTTCCAAATAGACATCCAGGTCCATACGGTTGATCGGGATTTATACGCAATATCTATCTGGATAGACCCCCAGCTACCAGTATCTTTGTCACACCCCCAAGTAACCACTAACAGAGTTTATACCGTTAAGGGGTGCGAGCAAACCAGGACCACAACCATTAGTTACAAATACTAAACGAATCAGGTTGAGTTTTAAGAACATTATCAAAGTCATTTTAACTCCTTAAAATGATAAACGCAGCGGAAGAACAAAACTTTAGTTGTTGAAGTTGATATCAAAACCGATTTTGACATGCAAGATTAAAACCCAAACCGAGGATC
>JBCNJP010000024.1:12809117-12828058 GCA_039602395.1 Deinandra increscens subsp. villosa | reverse complement strand
CTCCGAACTTGAAGTTCGCCAAGAGTTCGGACAGCATCAAACATGCATGACTTTATCTTGTATTGATACTTCACATGACAATCAGAAACTAGGTACTAACAAAGTGACACAGAAAATGAGTCATTTGAAAAATCACTGTCATTACTGACCAAACAATTTGGAAGATTAAAAAAGAATCCTTCCTGGTCAACGAAAAATAATTTCTCAAAAAATGAAGAAAGCAAGAAACAAACATCTGAATATAACAAACCTGAAATTGACAAGAGTGAGATAAAGTTCAAATGTGGAATAATGGGCAACTTTGCCTCAGAATGCAAGAATAAGAAACTCAAAGATGCGGTATACTAATAAAGTAAGTATGAACAGGCCCTGCAAAAGAAAAAAGAATTAATGGCTGAAGTTGAAAACTGGGACTCGAATTCATTATCTGATGAAGAATGCCATTCAAACAGATGTCTCATGGCCAATGATGAATATCTCTCGACTGGTCTCTCTGAAACGTCACATGACAAACAAGTAAGCTCCTCTCACACTGATCTAATTTTTCAATTCAACAACGTGTCAATAAATTACAAAGTTCTTCAAGAAAACTATGAAAGAAACAAACTTTTAAATGAAAACAAGTTTAAAACTTTTGAAGAAGAAATCAACTCTCTCCTATCTAAACTTCATCAACTAAAAGGAGACAGAGAAAAAGAATATTTCAGATTAAGACAACTAGAAACACAGAACTTGAGCAACAAGGCCAAAATTGATCACTATGAGACTGAACGTGCAACTTTGTATCAAAGGTTGCAAATGGAAACAAAGAAAATAAATGGTCTCATAAATTATCATGATAAACTTGAAAATATGACAAACACACCAAGGAATTATGGTCAGGGGATCGGGTATATTCAAGGGACTAAAAGTTCCAAGACTGTCTTTGTAAAAAGCAGCAGTCAATATGACTCACAACTGGACAACAATGAAAAGAAAAATCCAGTTTCTGAAACTCTGATTAAAAATCAGTCCAACCCTGATGACTCTAACAAATCTAAATCTGAGTCAACCAGTTCCTCCAGTCAAAATTTTGAAAATTTTGAAGAAAATGCCATATACAAACAATGCATGCGTACTAAAATGGTAAAACTGATTGGAAAACATTACAGCATGAAAAGCATATACTCTGCAAACTCTTAACACCTCGTTAAATGTTTCTTCCAAATCTGTAAAAATCAATAGAAATTTGGAATCCACGGAAATAATGAACAAAACCCCAAAAATAAATGGGTTCCAAAAACCAGATAATTTTAAAAAAAAAGGGGGGGGGGGGGGTTAAACAAACACACTTCAGAATTTCTGAGGTACATCTGTATCAACTAAAGGACTCCCCTCCTTGCACCTACAAGGGGGAGCACCTCTGTTTTTTTCTATTTTTCTTTTCGTTTAAACTTTTCTTTCCTTCTGTCTTTTTCTAAATAAAAAATAAATGAATGCTCAAAAGAGACACGTGTGACTATCTGGATCCCTCTTCAAAAAGTTGACTTTCCCTTCCCTCCTGAAAAGATATGATGCCCATTAAATCACTCTTTAAAATGACAATAAGCATATCAGGAAACAAATCTTTGTGAGTTAAGGCACCCAAAAGAGGTAATAATAACTCTAAATAGGAGAATGATGAAAATAAGAGTTAATTCCCTCTCACAAACCATCTCAACTACCTCTACCAGGGGTCTAAGCAGCCGACAAAACTAAAAAGTCTCACTTACAAATCTCCAGACCTCTAAACTCTTCCTGATTACAAATAGATGGATGTGACTCTCATATCTTCTCATCCCAATCCCCATCCGAACAAGTGCTCATCAAAAATGGATCTGCATGCACTTATAGATAGACAAGCATTCCAAATTCCACTCCACCTCACCCAAAATCTTTTTCTTCATACTTCTAACCACCAACATACATTCATCAGAATGATGAGGTTCTTGCAAACCTGCACTATTGGTCTTGCTCTCACCCAGAACACTCCCTTCTATTATGAATCTCTCAGGGAGTTCTGGGTCAATGCCAGGTCTGACCCCATTTACCTGGAAGCTTAATCAGAACTCGAGTGAACCAACTCTCATTTGAAGTCACTGAAGACTCCATCCGCTCTACTCTCCATCTAAATGACAAAAATGGAGCCATTCACTTCAACAGGGCTCAAGTCATTGAAACATTCAATGACATTGGTTATGCTGGAGAATTTTTTGAAGAACAAGCCAACAGATTCCACCCCCCCCCCCTTCCCCATCAGGCAATTGTTCTTCTGACAAATCCAACTCTGCATCTCCTCCCGTGTCAATAATCATCATCTTGCCTACCATAGCACCCATATGGTCATGAATGCTCTGATTCAGGGACTGGACATGAACTTTTCTCACTATCTTCTGCAGAACATGAAAAATAACTGCTACATCCCTGTTGGAGAAAGAGTTATTCTATATCCCCGATTTGTGACAAGCATAATATGCTAGGCCAAGCAATGGGAGGGAATTTCTCATGAATTTCAAACCCAACTCCTACCCTCTCAAAGGTATCTTGGCCTTCATCTCACTGGTCTTCCAAATGATATAATAGAGGTCGAAGATGAGGACCTGAGACCCATTTTTCACAACAACATTCCTCTCCAACTCGAAGCCAAAGCACATCCACTTGTGCCCACCAGAATAATCCAACCCTGTACTTGTAGAACTGCATGCACTCACTTAAACTTAATGTTTAAATAGTTCTGTACTAGGTGTTTCTTCTGTGTGAAAATTGTCGAAATGGAATCTTTTGGGAATATATCAAGAAAAAGTCAAATTGTGTTAATTTAGAACATCATAGCCAAAAATTAAATTATTTTTGTATTTTTCTTTTATTCTCTTCAGAAAATAAAGTCATACAGAACCACTCCGGAATTTCCGAAGTACTTCTGTATAGATGCTGCAGTGTTTGCATGAAACAAAAAGGAAAGGAAAACATTTTGATACACACGCACACACACACACACACACACATACACAAAGGGGGAGGAGATAAAGAAAGGAGGATATAGAAGGAAGGGAAAAAAGGATGAAGAAAGAATAATGATCTCTGCTATGAAAGTCACCTCAGACTTTAGTAATTAAAATTGATCTCACATCAAGATCACTAATAATTCCAAACGTTAATGAGGATGATAAAACCTCTCAGTTAAAAGGAATGGTAACTTTTTCAGTTACAAAGAAACCAGTGATCCAACGGATACCCATCTCACCACCCAATCGATCCAATCGGTGAAAAAGAGCCATTAAAACCGTAAAATCTCTCACCGACTATAAAATCCGCACCTAATAATTCCCTTTCAAAACCTTTATCATCAAGCCAAACAATATGCGAGCAAACCTAAACCCATTGGTGTACTCCAACGATGTACAAATCGTCATTGAAGCCCTATGATTTTCACCTCTCAGGGTAGCTCTCACTGAAGATGAAGAGATCACCAAAGAGATCCTTATGAATGTCTGGTCAACCATCAAAGTAATGACCGTGAACAAGAAGTAATGGATTAAAGAACTAATTGACAATGAAGATTGATCTAAAACAATGCTACGGTTTACAGAAGAAGACTTCAGACAAGCTATCGATCTCAAGAAACCTGAAGATCCTACACAACCCCCAAATAAAGCAGAAATTCTTAAAATCATCAATTCTCTAAACCAAGGGGCAAGATTCACCACAGTCTCAGGAATAAACATCAATCAACTACAGAGTAAGTGGAAGCTGATGATGCACACCCTCATCTACAGCCTGACGGCAAAAGTTAGATCATCAGATAAGGCTAGTGAATCCGTAAACTCCATAATGGTTGCTCTAATTCTAAATAAAATAGTAGACTATGGGGAAATACTCTGGAGAAATTTGATAAAAAGAATTGAAGACAAACACAAGGAAAAGAAAGAAATTGCTCACATTCCATTTATCAGATTCCTTTCTCTACTTATCTTCAAGAAGTCTCAGGAAGAATCAGTAGCTATGACAGGAGCTAAGCACAACTCAACCATTCTGAAAATCCTGAAGAAATTTAAATCAGGTACAATCGATTATATATCCTCTGTACCCTCTTCCTTGCTATCAAATATACCAGATGAATCCACAGTTCTGATAAAATATGTAGATACAAGATTTGTGCGTTATGTGAAGTATTAAGTCACGTGAAAGACCAAGATCAAGACAAGGTTGGCTGCTAGCCGAACCTGGTCCGAACCTGAGGTTTGGATCAGACGAACTTCAGGTTCGCCTGAGGTTTGGCCAGTCGCTATATATAGATGTTGTGTCTTTATAATCTATGACAGAGAGAGAGAGAGAGAGAGAGAGAGAGAGAGAGCAAGTGAGATTTATAAGCGTGTGTTTTCTGTGGTGTATTCTCTGAGTTTGTTCAGAGTGTCTACTGATTGTAATTAATCACTTTGATTAATAAAACAATTGGTTAATTACTTGTTTCTCTTCCGAATTAGCTAAATTGAGTAGATGAACCGGTACTCACTCATTTTCAAGTGGTATCAGAGCTATCTGGTTCATTCTACTGATCTGTGGTTGCTTTTCGGAGTTTTTTAAACAAAATGTGTTGTTTTTGGTGATTTTTTAGTGTTGTTACGAGTTCTTGATCATTTCGGTCATGGTTTTCTTGAAACTTTCACTCCTAAATCATTCCTTGTCACTTTTTCTGATCAACTTCTGCAAATCTCGTCAAAATCTGTCCAAAATCGAGCGTTCTGAGCAAAAAATGGTGAGGTTCGGCTAAAGTGTCTATGTTCGGCATAACTGCTCCGAACTTCACGTTCGGCTATTGTTCGTTTGTCCAAAATTCGAGTTCGTCCAGAGGTTCGGATAAAGTTTGGATTACATATTAAGGTTCGGATAAAGTTCGGACGATCAGAATTCAATTTTTCAAAATGTCAGAATTTCAAGCGTTTGCGGCTATGCAAAATCCAATGCAAACAATGCTGAACTTTGATAACGAAATTCGAACAAGTCAGAAAGTTCCCAAGTTGTTGAAGTTGGAAGATTATCAAAATTGGAAGCAACGATTTTCTACTTACATAAGCATGAATGATATCGATTTGTGGATGCTGATTAAGAAGCTTTACCAACATCCAACTGCTCAAGGAGATTTCAAAGAAGTTCATACCTTCGACATTGCTGAAAGAAAATCATATGAGCTTGAACAAAAAGCATTTGGTTATCTTACGATGGCATTACCCACTGAGCTGTTACATCAGTTTAGTACTTGCAAGAAATCAAAACAATTGTGGGATGCTTTATTAGCAAGGTGTGAAGGGAACGATCAATACAAGAAAAGTCGAAAGAAGGTGTTAAGTAAAGAGTTTGATAATTTTCAACATTACAAGAATGAAAACATCACGGCTCTTGTATCAAGATTTTCGCATCTTATAAGTGAATTAAAGATTGTGGGAATTGATGCTTTACCAGAAAAAATGGGAAAATTATGTGTTGTTGCTTACACATGATAAAGAATTTTCCACATTGACATTTCATGATCTAACTGGTAAACTTCATGCTCGTGAGATGGAAATGATAAATTCAAACAAGTCCAAAGAAAATTTGCAAAATCCAGAATTGTATCATGGTGAGAATGCTGCTAGTATGACGGCTAAGACTAAACCAAGTCTGAGTTCTGCATCACCTACTGCTTTCATTGGAAATATTTCTGGGAATTCTGATAATAGTTCATCACGGGGTTGTAACTTTACAATTCTAGAATCATCAAATCAGAATGTTTTTTCTGCTGAAACAACGGATGATTGTGCTAAAATAATTGATGCTTTAATTTTATCATCTTTTGGATTGGTTATAAAAAATGTTGCTGATGCAAAAATAACAAGGGATGATCTTAATGAACTTGATGATGATGATCAATTAAATGAATTGGATTTATCTTGGCAATATGTTATGATGGGTCAAAGATCAAAAAGGTTTTTCAAGAAAAGTGGAAGATTCACTTCTGATTTTAATGGAAGATTGGGTTTTGACAAGTCTAAGTTGAAATGTTACAAGTGTTCCAAGCTTGGACATTTTTCTAAAGAATGTCAACAGGCACATGTTAACAAACCTGGTTTTACATATAATACTTGTTCTCGATCATCAGCAAGTAATTCAAACAAGACAGCTTTAACGGTTCAGAATGATGGTGTTTATGATTGGGGAAAACATTTTGATACATCTGTCAGGACCAATTTGAAGCCTTTACCCATTCAATACACAGATTCAAGTGCAGAATTCATGAATCTGTGATCAAATCACATTGTTTGTGTGTTGAAATCCTTGGATTTCAAGTCTGAAACTCAAGAACACTAGGGTTTTACACACAGGTGCTCTCTCTCTTGAAAACAGCCGTCCAAAAGCTTATTTTAGGTTATTCTCATGTTGCTATTTATAATGGAGAAAGCACTTGCAGTCATAGCACTGAAATCAAGAGAATGTTATTGAAGTTAGTGAAAATTATGTCATCAGACTGACGAGATCGCCAAGAAAAATACTGACATCGCCAAGGCCACTTGGTGAGGTCGTCAACCTTGGTGAGGTCGTCAACCTTGGTGAGGTTGCCAAGAACACTTGTCCAGATCGCCAAGTGTAAAACCAAGTCGCCAAGACTTCCTGGTGAGGTCGCCAAGCTTGGTGAGGTTGCCAAGGTCCTTGGTGAGGTTGCCAACCTGGTGAGGTCACCAAGCTTGGTGAGGTCGCCAAGCTTGGTAAGGTCGCCAACCTGGTGAGGTCGCCAAGCTTGGTGAGATCGGCAAGCTTGGTGAGGTCGCCAAGCTTGGTGAGGTCGCCAAGACTAAGTCAAAATCATCAAGTACACTTGTAAAACGTCAAGAATCTTTATTAAACCATTAAGGTTTGTTATTATGAAGACACATTCAATTATTAACATTAGCCAAGTAAATTATCATGAAATGACTCAGAATATGGATCCAGATAATGGAAATATACAAGGGCAATTTCCTCAATATCAATGATCAACACAAGTTATGACATTACATATGGAATACAAAACATCAAATACTTGAATGATTAACATAAACATCAAGGGAATTGTCCAAGTACAAAATAAAAGTAAAGTGAAAGATTTACAATTTGAACACAAATCACTTAAGAGACTGTGCTTTAGTTTCTCTACATAATTGACGTCATGAAAGCTGAGACATCCATTTATGATTGTGACTTTCTGGCTGATATAACCTCCTACGAACGACACATATCCTCCATCGAATTTCTCTAAGTCTTGTAGCAGAGATATGTCGCCCATCATATGTCTGGAACAACCACTGTCAACATACCAAAGGTTGTTAACAGTCCTCCTTGGTTGTTCCTACATTCAAAGGAGATTGATTAGTTTTAGGGACTCGGGCCTTAATGGGTCTGGGTGAAACAGTGTTGCTTTTGGTTTGACTGAGTATGGGCTAGTGAATATCTTTGTTCACATTTCTTGGCTAGTGATTTCTTTCCCAAGTACCTGAGAATCTTTTGGTGGATTATTATTTTCAAATTTTACCTCTTGAAAATGTTTGGATTATTTTTTTATACACTCCAGTAGGCTTGAAAGACAAGTTTACCACCTTTGGCGCATTCCACCTGTCATCCTTCCACCAGGCAGTTGATTTTGACAAACAAACTGGTTATGGATGGATGGGTGGCTTAGGACAACTGACCTGTTTTGAGACTGATTTTGAACATCCAGCAGTTTTGGAATCCAGGCAGATTTATGAGGGTCGGAAGACTTTGAAAAGTTTCAGATTTATGAAAAGAGTGACCCACTTTAGCTGCTTTAAAATCAGTTTTTGTATGCAATTTAGGTGACGTGGGCTTTTGATTCACTTTGTGTACATGTGGTTGCTAAGGTACAAGCCTCTGCACCTTGGGGTTTGAAGGTGCAGACTTCTGTTCTAGGCCAACATAAGTTTGGCCCTTTGGGACAGATTTCTGATGGACCCTCTTAGGATAATGAGGCTCATACGGTCTGTGCCAGCAATTTCTTGGTCCAGGCTTTACACACATGATAAGATTGCTTCTTGGGATACGTGGGAGCCTGTAGTTGGTTTCGTCCAGTGGATTGCCAAGAGGGTTTTGAACAGTTTTTATGAATCCAATAGGTTCGACCTTTTGGCTTAGTAGTCAAAATGTACTCCCGCTGTATCGGTCTGTATTGGTCATATGCAGAATTCACTTCTGGGTACGGGCCGAAATCATAGGGTTTCGCGTCTCAACTTTATGCACATTTTTCACAACAACATCATTTTTAACTTCACAATTTTTCACACTAAACACATCATCACTTGGAGGTTTGGGACCATACTCGTTGCAATTATAGCACCTCAGGTTTGCCTTGTTGAAGGTAAGCTTAATCCCTTTACCTCCATTCCAATCTCTCTTTCCAGTCTTTGCCATGAACTTCTTTGCACGTAAAGCAGACATCCCCATTTGATAGAGATATCCATGTGTTCCAGATCTTCAGGATTAACTTGATTCACATCATCTGGTGTCAAATCATTGGGCGGTAAGGAGCCTGCCACTAGTGCCTGATAGCAACTCATGATACCCACACCAAGTGCAAAGCTAGGATCTTTGGTTAGATTATTTATATCTAAAGAAATCAAATTGGATGAACTAAATGAGCTGGCCCCTGGGGCTTGAGACACAAAAGTCGTCTGATTAGTGATTGCACCGCTTTAATATGTGGATGGTTGTGATATGAAAGCTTAGTTAACTTGATTCTTCAAAGCTCCACTCCCAAGCTTTCTAGCTCTCTTCTGTTTCTTTTCTTCATAAGCTCTTATAGTTGACAATAGCTCACTCAGTGGCGAAGTTGCCATTTCCACTGTCTTCTCAATCAGCTCGATAGTGTTTTCCCAGTTTGGTGGCAGTGAATTTACCAACTTCTTGTTCACCTCGACATGTGTATAAGTAACCCCCGCATCTTTCATTGCAGTCACAATCTTGATGAACCTCGGCAGTTGAGTCTCTATGTTCTCACCAGGCACATAGCTATACTCATTGAACTGCTCTCTCAGGTTTTTCCGTCGGGATTCTTTCATGTCAGCATTACCCTCATAAGCAGCAGTGAGGGCACCCAAAGTGTTTTAGCAGAATTAAATTCTTTGAATGTCGCTGCAACTTCAGGGGGACAATGCCATGGTTAATGCAGCCAGTGCCTTCCTGTCTCGTTCAACCAATTCCCAGCCAGCCTCTGTCCATCCAGCCTTTAGTTTAGGTGCTCCCTCCTGGCCGGTTGCAGGAGTAGTCTTGGGAACGAAGTCACCAACTTCAACAAATCGCATAATCTTAGGGTCATTGTAGTTGACGTAAATCACGAATCGATATTTCCAGCTCATGAAATCTTTCCCAGACATCAGACGAGGGGATCTGGTGTTGTTACCAATCTTGGCATCAATTTCTAGAGTAGCACTAGACAATCCCGGCATATCAAAAGCCATTGTGAAAGGAACAAAATAACGGATAAAGGGTTGAAATGGGGTTTTCGGTCTGAAAATAGGGTTTTCAATCGGAAGAGTGGATCAAAAATTGGTTTTCGATCAAAGGCAGGCTTGGTCGAAAAGACGTTTTCGGCCGAACAGAGTTTTGGATCGGAAAGCATAATCGAAAGGGGTTTCGGTCAAAAGGTTTTGGATCGAAAAAGGGTTTTCGGTCGGAAGAGTTTTGGATCGAAAAGGGGTTTTCACAGAAGAGACTGATCAAAAATCAGCTTTTCGATCGGGCAGAGTTTTGGCTCGATAAAAAAGTGTAGACGGATCGAAAAGTACACTTTTCAATCAGGTCGGAACGGTACAAAGCCACAGACGCTGATCCAAAAGGGGTGATCGAAAAGTGATTCTCGATCGAAAAGTACCAGTCCGGATCGAAAAGCTATGGATTTCGATCGAAACAAGGACAAGGCCACAGTTTCGATCGAATAGCTTGAAAAACTCAAGCTTCTTTCTTCTGACCGGTATGAAAGCTGCACAAAATTGCACAAGCATCTCCTGTTTCGCGCTAAAAACTAAAAGTCACACACAAAACGCAAACCGTTAGTTAATAAAACCTTGAATCCGATATCGCGAAAGCCTCAAAACAATGTTTCTTGCTCTGATACCAATTGTAAGGATCAAAACTTGTGATATCTAATCCAAACAAGAGCGTCCGGGATCCGGTTTGATTGGTGATTCAAGAAACGGTTAATAAATATAATTCAAGAATGATTAAAACAATGTAAACACAAACCGATCGACGGAATGAGAACTGGATTAAGCAAAAACTGGTTGCAGTACACTCTGAAGAATCAAAATTCTTCTTGGAGAATTTCAATGAACACCACACCTACACCCTAGGATCAACAACCCTATTCTAGTAATCTAGATATTCTATTTATAGGAGATGCTTAACTTGTAAAACAAACCATCTCCTAACCTACAAAATTTCAGCCCACATATAGGTAAACCGATCGGACCCATTAAACCCACTAAAACCACACAAGTTAGCCCAATTACAATTATAAACAAGCCCAAAATTCATCTAATTTAAAAGCCTTAATTTCTAGGTCTCTACACTTGTGTTTAAATTATATTAATCGTTAACTTGTAATAATTTAATAGAATTATTTCGACAAGTTAAAAGAATTATTTCAATAATAAATATGAATTCTAGTTATATTTATAACTTGACGCGAATAATTATACGATTGATCGAGCGAACTAAAAATTATAATAAATATTATTATTTAAAACAATGTTCAAGACTTGATTGAACTGGTCTTCATGATACGTTATCACATGTTCATTACTTGTATTCAATTTACATAAATGTTTATATACGTGAACGTTCGCATATACCGATTTGCTAAACTAATTAACTAACGGGTTTTCAAATGCTACAAACGGGATTATACGTCATGACTTGACCGGTATCATTTGGGTAACGTCCGTTACTCAAATGATTATGTGGAACCTTATGCATAATTGTCTTATGTTTTATTAGGACTTTACTTGCTATTTGCCACCCGGAAATCCATCATCATCACTAAATCAAGTGAGTTTCACTACCCCTTTTCTTTATGAATGTTTTATACTTATGGGGAGAAATCATGAACTGATAAAATGTTTTAACTTAATATTATGGTCTACTGTTAGCCGTATGATTATTTGTTCTCTTACTGATTGCCCAACAACTGGTAATTTATCGTTATAAACGTTAGTACAAATGAATCCCATTGTTAGTTGATTTCAATTAGTTCTGCTCGAAACGATAGATAGTGAATAGATCTGTTTGGGTTGACAACCCTGTCCTGATTGGTAGCTCCAATTTTGACTTCCTGATATTATCTTGGGGTACACATCAGTTATTCTGCCCTGTTCGGTATCATTCGGGCAAGGATACATGGGTGGGTAAACCGTTAGTATTTGAAATCAAGGTTCAGGTGAGATCATACAACCACAACAGTAAGCCCACGTAACATTTAAGTTTTCTGAAACTGTTTTACAATCATACTATCGAGTCCTAAACCTATGAACCTCACCAACTTTATGTTGACCTTTTAAACTCATGATTTCTCAGGTAAATAAGCTTATCATGGAAGCCGTGCAAATGGGACTTCGCCTTTACATTAGGACCTGCTTCGTTGGAGTCGTAGTCCCTATCTATCCTAAATAACTACTTTATGTTTTCAATAAATGAAACAAGACTTTTAAAGTTCAAATGTAAGACAATATCATTTACCACTGATATTATGTTTTAATTAACATTTGAATTTAGTAGTATTTGTTCTGTGTATCTGTGACTATGATTCCATCTCGCTCACACCCAAACTTCTGACTGGGGTGTGACAAAAAGTCACATTACCAGTAATAGTCGGGGATGATAAACTCTTTAGAGAGGTTATGATGACTTTTGTCGTGATTAGAAGTCCATCACCTCGCCATGTTATCATTGGAAGGCCTGAGTTAAGACTTCTCAGAGCAGTGGTTCTACTACACATGGGATGGTTCATTTTCCTACTCCCCGTGGAATCGTAACTATGAAACCTGATGTTGATAAGCATATTGCAATGATTGAATTGCAAGTAACAAAAAGGGTAGTTCTATAGGAAGTGTAGGAGAAAGATTTAATGGAAAATAAATGGGTTATCAATACATCATTCCAAGAGCATATGGTAGAAGTCGGCCCTCAGTTGTCTAAGGATGCGAGGAAAAAGTTGTTCCAGTTACTAAAAGAAAATATTGATATTTTTGCATGGCAACCGTCGGATATGACGAGTGTCCCAAAATATTTCTCAGAACATCGTTTAAATGTATTACCGAGAGCAAAGCCAGTTCAACAGAAGCGGAAAATAATGGATAAGGTGCATAGTGATGTTGTAAAATGTGAGGTTGAAAAATTGGTGGATGCGGGGATCTTGCGAGAAGTCCAGTATCAGATGTGGGTCACCAATCCAATGTTAGTTAAAAAAAGGGGGGGTTGATACGTGGAGATGTGTATAGATTTCAAGGATTTGAACAAAGCATGTCCGAAAGACTGCTATTCACTTCCATAGATTGACTTGATAGTAGACGCACTTGCGGGGTTCAAGTGGAAATGTTTTCTAGATGCTTATAAGGGTTATCACAAAATCACAATGGCAAAGGAGGACGAGGATAAAACCGCTTTTATTACCAATGAATGGATTTTTTGCTACAAAAAGATGCCCTTTGGATTGAATAATGCAGGGGAAACCTATCAGAGACTGATGGATAAAACCTTTCAAGGACAAGTAGGTAGAAATATGGAGGCATATGTTGATGATGTTGTGATAGAAAGTAAGACGGAAGATGATATGCTCGAAGATATATTAGAGAGCTTTGGAGGAATGAGAAAAATTACCATGAAATTAATCCCGAAAAATGTTCGTTTGGGATGGAGGTTGGAAAATTTTTAGGTGTCTTAGTTGCTAATGATGGGATTCAAGTGCATCCGGGAAAGGTTGAGGCGATAATAAAAACGGAACCCCTAAAATCAATTAAGGATGTGCAAACGCTTAATAGGAGGTTGGTGGCATTGAATAGGTTTTGTCAAAGGCTCCAGAAAAAGCAGTTCCGTTTATGATGGTGTTGAAAGATAGTTTGAAGAAAAATGGTTTTCTATGGACAGAGGAGGAAAATGTGGCTTTTGAAGAGTTAAAGCGTTTCTTAAGAGTACTTCCAACTTTAACTGCATAATAGTTGGAGAACAACTTATAATGTATCTAGCAGTATCGGCAAATGAAGTCAGTGCAGTTCTAGTGGCTGAAAGAGATGATAAGCAGATCCCAATATATTACGTTAGTAGGATGTTAAAAGACTATAATAAAAGATGCTTAACTAATGAGAAGTTGGTACTAGCACTTGCTCATGCTACAAGAAGGTTGATAAGGTATTTCCAAGCACATTCGGTGGCGGTCCTGTCTTCATTTCCTATACAAAGCATTTTGAGGAAGCCAGAGATTCCGGGTAGATTGATTAAGTGGGAAATTGAGTTGGGCCTTTTGATATTAGCTTTAAGCCAAGAGCTTCCAATAAAAGGGCAAGTGTTGGCTAATTTCTTAGCTGAAGTACCAAGGGACATGCAGTACATGCACTTGTGACAGAAGGGCGGGTATCAAAAGCACCTTGGATTTTATACACTGATGGATCATCAAACTCCGATGGTTCTGGAGCAGGTTTTTTAAGATTTCTGAGGTTTTTTCTTTTATTCTTTAAAATGTAAAGTATTATATGTTTTTTTGTGTTTAATGTCTTTTTACACAGGTCTAGTTTTGAAAAGCCCGAAAGGTGATGTATTAACATATTTGGATTTCCAAGTTCGAACAATGAATCAAAATATGAAGCCCTTCTAGCAGGACTAAAGTTGGCGAAGAAAATGGGTGCTAAGGAATTGATGGTGTATATGGACTCTCTGTTGGTAGTAACTCAGATAGCAGGCACTTACGAGGCGAAGGGAAAATGTATGATCTTATACTTAGAGTGAGTGCAAACATTGATGAAGGCTTTTGAGAAATGCAAGGTGATACATATTTTAAGAAGCCAGAATAGAAAAGTAGATGCATTAAGTAAGTTGGCTTCTGTAGCCTTCGAACACTTGGCAAGGGAAATAAGGGTAGAATTGTTGGAGTCTCCAACAGTAACTCTAAGAGTAGTTAACGATATTCAGATAAAGAAAGAAAGTTTGATTGACCCGCTAGTGAATTATTTGCAATATGAAAAGTTACCAAAAGACAAGGAGCAAGCCAGACGGATACGAGTAAATTCCTTGCAATACTAGATGCAAGATGGGATGCTTTATAGGCGGAGTTTTCTTGGACAATTGTTGAGGTGTTTAACTCCTAGAAAAGTTGATTATGTGGTAAGAGAGGTGTATGGAGTCTGTGAAATCCATTCCAGTACAAAGATGGTGGTGAATAAGATCATGAGTTTGGGATATTACTGGCCCGACATGTATAGAAGTACAATGGAGGAATTACGGAAGTGCGAAGAATGTTAAATAAATTCTCCAGTTACTCTAAATTCAAGAAATGAATTGATCCCTGTCACTTCCGCGTGGTCATTTCAGAAGTGGGGAATGGATATTGTGGGTCCATTCCTTGTTGCAGCATGAGGGGTGAAGTTTCTTTTAGTGGCCATTGACTATTTCACGAAGTGTGTGGGAGCGAGGCCATTAGCGATAATCTCAGGAAAGCAAGTGAAAACGTTTGTTTGGGAACAGATCATTTGTAGGTTCGGCTTGCCATTATACATCATTACAGATAATGGGAAGCAATTCGAAGGAAATCCGTTTAAAAGTTGGTGCGAAGATTTGGGTATAAAGCAAGTGTTTACCTCAATTGCACATCCTCAGGCTAATGGGCATGTGGAACGTGAAAATCAGAGCTTGGTAGAGGGAATAAAATTGAGGCTAGGAAAAACTGGAGGGGGTTAGGTTGATGAGCTCCCACATGTGCTGTGGGCACATAGAAATATGCCAAAGACTGGCAATGGTGAAACCCCATTTAGTCTCACATATGGAACTAAAGTTGTAATTCCAGCGAAAGTGGGGATGCGTACATATAGGATGCAAAGGTTAAATGATAATAATGGGGAAGAGCTTCATGTGAATTTGGATTTGTTAGAGGAACGTAGGGAAATTGTTGTTATAAGAGAAAGTCGATACAAGAACATTGCTAAATTCTATGATGCGAAAGTGCATGTGTACCAATACAAGGAAGGAGAATATGTGTACAGGAATAATGAAGCAAGCAAGGTTGTACCACCCGGAAAAATGGCACTCAAGTGGGAAGGTCCTTATATGATAAAAAGAGCTAATGGTAAGGAGTAATACATTTTCACAGCAGTTAGATGGTATGGAAGTGCCAAGGTCATGGAATGAAGTACATTTGAGGAAATGTTAAGTTGCATTTGGAAGGAAAAGAAGGAAGTTGTATTGCCTCTCGAAAGTTTGTCTTTTTGTATTTTCAAAAGATTTCTGAAAACACTTTTTTGTTAATTGTTTTTTATGTGATGGTAGTAGTGTGAATAGAAATATGAATCTGGGAGGAAATTAAATAAAGTGGCAGTATCGCATGTGCACGGGTTGTATTAGCAACATATGTGGTTTTATGAAAAACCTTTGTATGAAAGTTCATATTATCAAAATGAATCATAATTCATTTTTCTCCCTAAATGGGCCACATTTATAAAGGGTCCATTATAAGGATGAGGTGATCAGGCTGGACACCTTGCTAATAATTTGATGTTAGCAATAGCCGGGAGTTGAGATGACCAACTCAATTAAGGAATGGTTTGCACCTCCCTATTGAGCTCCCCAAAGGTCACAAATTCGCTAATATAACAATGCTTACAAGGTAATTTTGTGGGTTTTTATTACTTGAAAGTGATAAAAATATTTCTTATTGAATATAAAATACAGGAAGAATGTTTTATAACTTGCAAGGATATGAGTAATGATTAATAAGAGATGGTCTTAGTGTCTCGAAATATGATTCTAAAGATGTTAAGACTTTCATAAGGTGGATGCATCTAATGAAAGGAAAGCACATACGGAATCATATATGCAATAAACTATGCCTGCACTGTAGAACATTATCATATTTCTTGTAGGAAAGTAAGTTAGAAGTAAGCGTCATATGGACTATCATTATTACTGGATAATAATCGCATAGCATAATTCAACTATGCAAGTAGATAGTTGAAAGAGAAACTGCATAAGGTACGATTCCTAGGAAAATATTCAAAAGAAACATGGAAAGTATTCAAAATGTATATATTCTTGCCACAGCATAAGTGGACTTCGGAACCATGTTAATTGAAAGGATAAGCTTCATTCATTTGTTACCTGAAGGAGGAGTTGCACTTAGAACTCGTTTGATTTCTTCCGGATTTGCTCCTGGAAGTTCTGACAGATGTTTCACTAAGTCGAAGGTGGGGGTCTTAAGTTCCTTGAAGCTATCCACTAGCTTTTGTTGCGCTGAAGCATCAAATTCTGGAATTGTTTCACCATTTTGATTTCCAAGGTTAAGTAATGAAGGCCACAGTGAATTCCTTCATTGAAGCCACGGTTGTTTGCAGCGGAGTTGACCTTTAACACTGATGGAATGACACTTGAGTGAACACGCTTCGCTAACATGTCCGCTCCTTCTGTTAACAACCACATTTCGTGTTTCTTCAACACTTGCATTTCTGAATTCACGTTCTCATTTTCCTTCATAAGTTCTGATTCTCTTTTGGTCATTGCCTTGTTGCTCTTCTACAAATCTTCAAGGTTTTTCTTTAGAGAGCTGTTGTTTGCCCTTAGCAATTCATTTTCTATGGGAAAGGCATAATAGAAAGGAAAGATAAGGTGATTTCAAGGACAAATAATACAATAATGCAAGTGAATTAAGTGGCTAACCTTTCTTCATGTTTTCAAGGATAACATTGAGAGAAGTTATTTCTTCTTTGAGTTCCGAAAGTTGATTCTCAAACATTTGGTTCTTGGCGTTGGATTCGGACTTCAGAAAGATCTCATTCTCTTGAGATTTTTCAATGCTACTTCTGCTTCATTCTTCAGGGATAGAAGTCTCCTGATTCGCAGCTTCATGGTGTCAACCTCATTTTTCACTTGCTCGTGCATGTTTTCCAATTGGAGTAATATTGACTCTTTGCTTCTTGACGATCCAGCCATCTTCAAAATAGAACATGCCTTCTGCAGTTCTTCCTCTGTAGCTTCAGCAATAATCCACCTAGCATAAAGGTCAGCAAAAAGATTGTTGTTTTTTGCATGTGTGGTCATGAGTTCATCAACAAGCTGGTTGTAAGAAATGTCTTGAATGGTAGATATATCCTTTGGAATATGGCCAAATAAGGTGAGCTTCTTTGCAGTCAAAACATCAGTGCAGCTGTTATTGTTAATCACATCCTAGTAGGGTGAAAATTTGGAAGTGTTATGAGTTGCATTTGTATCCTTGGTAATGTCTGTCCTATGAGAAACAAGGTTGATTTCTTCCTTAAGCCAATCTGAGGTTGGGATAGCAAAAAAAAGGCAGTTCTCTTTTGGTAGATGAAGTAGTTGCACTTGAAGAACGATGGGATAAAGAAGGATGTGAGGGGTTCTGAAAAAGAGGGAGATGGGTAGTTTCTTGGTTAATAGGTATGTCAGGAGAATTGGAAAAGTATTGAGCAATATCAAATTCTTCTTGAAAAGAGGGTGTTACCAGTGGGTTGCAAGTGCTTTGAACAAATTTTCCTCATCGGAGGAATCACCTAAGTCTACCTCAGGGGTACTTGCAGGGGAAGTCATTGCAGAAGTTGGTTAGTTGGTGATAGCAAGCCGGGGTGACTTTCTCTTCAACAAATTTGCAAATTTATCTCGGGCAACTTTTGCAGGCCTTTTTTCCTTTTCTTTAGGCGGAAGGAGTGCCTTTGTGGAAACAATGGCAGCAACTTTAGGGGTGTCAACAGGAGCCATGATACTTGCAGTTGCGGTCGAAGAATAAATTTTTTCAACAATGGATGGAACAAAGTCAGGTGAGGTAATAACAAGTGTGGAAAGAGAGGTAGCTTCGACAATTGCTTGTGTTCAGTTGCAATGGTAGTTTCTTGGTAAAATAGTGGTTGAACCAATTTCTTTCTCAGTAGAAGGGTTGTCTTTAATTTGATCTTCTTGAGCAACATAGATCTCCTCAGACCTAATGGGATAAGTAGATGATTCAGTTTGGTCCTTGACGCCTTTGTCAATGGGTTTCGAACTGCTTTCAACATGCTTAAAGCTCTTTAGTGTTAAGGCATATTTCTATGCTACAGTGTGTCTTGTGTATGGTATCTATGTGAGAGCATATGTGTGAGTCTAGGGCAACGTACCATGGTCCGTACCATATTGGTATGTTGGCCAACGTACCAATGGTACGTTAGATAGATGGTACACAGACCAGTTTCATGTCACCTATAAATAGGTTGATCTTTTTAGAATGCTACAACTCTTGGTCATTCATCTATATTCTGTGTGTGTAACTGTGTGTGTGCTCACAAGCTTAAATTAATACAATATCATTGTCTTTACTCTTCGTGTCATCGAATTCATCTCATAATCACTAGATTAGCAAACGATCCATCACTCCATGTCTTTACATTTAGTGACAGGGCACTTAGCAAATCCATCTCTGCAAAGTTAAAAAGATAGTTTGTTAAGTGGTTTGTAACATAAATGAGCAATGTATGATAGGGAAGGGAGAAACTCACCCTTACCGTTAACTCTCAACACGGGCCATAGCCTGGGGGTGAACCATAATCTACTGATTCGAGCGAGTAAGAGGATTATTTCTGGATACTCCCTAATTGGCTGAGCATTATTGCTCAAACGCTGGAAGTGGTCGGACTTGTATTCAGATGCATCGGGACACT